>OU343217.1:134659116-134890596 GCA_910596185.1 Chrysanthemum makinoi
GGTGTCATACATAAAACTTGTCCCTTGGCATTCTTGTGGTGGTGGGAGAAGCGCTTTCGGTGTGAGTGAATGTAAAGGGTTTACTTGGAAATTGAAAGGGCAAACTTTATGTCGATGTAATAACGTTACCTTTGGGAGGGTGTGATATGGTTTTGGGTATTCAATGGCTTTCTACTTTGGGTCAAATTATGTGTGACTTTAAAATTGAGAATGCGGTTTGTGTACAAAGGCAATAAGGTGGCTTTGAGGGGAACTCATAAGGCTACTGATTCAATGGATGAAGGGAAGAAGCAATTACAAAAGTTGGAAGGGACACCAGCGAGAAATCTCTATGATGTGTGTATACCCAAACAGCGGAATAGAACTCAAGTCTATGGGGATGAAAGAAGGCAATAAGGAAGTGAACCTTCAGTTGAGACAAGTAATTGATAAGTAATGTTTCTTACTTGCATTTCCGACTCCGCAATTGTTCAATGACAACTTTGAGTTTCATATGCATCCGACTTGCAATTATCTTATTAGCTGATCGGTTGTCATAGTAACTACTATGGTTTGCATCAATGTTCAACTTCTTGTACTCTTGACAAAATGTCGGTAGGCTGCATTGTCAACTC
The DNA here is from genome assembly GCA_910596185.1 of Chrysanthemum makinoi. NCBI lineage: Eukaryota > Viridiplantae > Streptophyta > Magnoliopsida > Asterales > Asteraceae > Chrysanthemum > Chrysanthemum makinoi. Next base: position 134,659,731 of record OU343217.1, read on the forward strand.
CTTTCTTATATTTAACTTCATAGTCAAAGCCCATTAATTTGGGTAGCCATTTCATTTGTGCTAGAGTAGAAATCCTCTGGTCTAACGGGTACTTCAAAGCTGTAATGATCACGTTTTAATAACAAAATGCCTATCCAACAAATATCCTCTCCACTTTTCAATGCCAACATCGCGCCAAAAATTCTTTTTCATAGGTAGAGAGTTGTTGGTGTTTTGGAGCCAAACTCTTGCTCAAATAGGCAATGGGGTGGCCATTTTGTTGAAATCTTGCTCAATTCAATACACGATGCATGCATTTCTACCTCAAAAGGTTGTTCAAAATCTGGGAGAGCTAACTTACTTTGGAGCTTGGATCATAGGCATGTCTTCAGGCTTCAAAACTGTTAAAGCTTCATTAGACCATTTAAAAGCATTTTCTTCAAAAGTTGTGTCAATGTTGCTAATGAGTAACAAAATCTTTAATGAACTTTCTATAATAACCGTAAGACCAAGAAATCCTCTCAAGCGCTTAAGATTTGTGAGTCTTGGCCAATTTTGCATAGCAACTATCTTAGGCGGGTCAGTGGCCACTCCTTTGCTTGAGACAACACATGTCCCAAATACTCCACATGGTTTTGTACCAATCACACTTTGATTGTTTAGCCTGGCGATTTTGCCGCATAGTGTCAAGTATCATAGTCAAGTGTTTTACATGATTAGCCACATTCTTTGAGTAGACCAGAATATCATCAAAGAAGACCAATGTAAACTTCCTCAAATAAGCCTTGAACACATCATTCATCAATGCTTGAAAAGTGGAAGGTGCATTGGTTAGTCCAAAAGGCATTACCAGGAATTCATAGTGTCCTTCATGGGTCTTTAAAGCGGTCTTTTGCTTTATATCATCCTCATTATCTATCTGATGGTAGCTGATCTCGAGATCCAACTTGGAAAAACTTTACTTGACTCCATGTAATTCATCAATAAGCTCATCAATCCTTTGGAATAGGAAACTTGTCCTTCCTTTGTGTAGCGTTGGGTTGTCTATAATCTACACATTCTCCAACTATTATCCTTCTTCTTAACCATCACATTGGTGAAACAAGCGGGCTTTGGCTTTGCTTAATCACACCTAATTCTAACAATTCCTTCATAGCTTCTATGGCATCTTTTTGCACGGGAGGATGCCTATAGGGTCTAGTATTGACTGGTTGTGTGTTTGGAAGAAGTGGTATTCTATGATCAAATGCTCTTTTGGAGTAATTCCTTTTGGTACGCAAAAACATCAACATACTTATCAATTACTTGTCTCAACTGAAGGTTCACTTCCTTATTGCCTTCTTCCATCCCCATAGACTTGAGTTCTATTCGGTGTTTGGGTATACACACATCATAGAGATTTCGCTTGTGGTGTCCTTCCAACTTTGTAATTGCCTTTCCGCTTCATCCATTGAGCTGTAGCCTTATAGGTTCCCCTCAAACGCCTTATTGCCTTTGTACACAAAGCTGCATTCTCAATTCTTTTAAAGTACACACACATAATTTGACCCAAAAGTAGAAAGCCATTGAATACCCAAAACCAGTTATCACACCCTCCCAAAGGTACAAAGATTACATCGATACAAAAGTTTGCCTTTCAATTTCCAAACCCTTTACATTCACTCACACCGGCGCCCCCACCGTACCACACAAGAATGTACCAAGGGGACAAGTTTTTCTTATGTGACACCCCATTTTCTTAGCCACATTAATGTCTAAAAATTATGTGTAGACCTGAATTAACCAATATATGTAATTCATGTTTATTTCCAAACAACTAACTACTCTTAGGTCCTGTATGAACTTTCCCCATTCAATACATTCAAGGAGATATGTGGTTGTACTTCATCACTTGCAACTCATCTAACTCCATCCTTTGCATCTTCAAACTCTTCTTCCAATTCCTCATTCTCAGCCAACACCAACAAACTAAACAATTGCCCTTCACACTTATGCCCGGTACAAACTTATCACAATAGAAACAGAGGTTTTAAGCCCTCTTTTCCTCATAATTTTTGTGTCAACTGTCTTCTAGGCTTGAATATGTTTTGCCTATTGTTCCAATTCTTATTAACACTTGGCAATGCTAACAATGGTTTAGCCACTTGATTAATGTGACCAAATCTATTGCTAGTCATATTGGTCTGTAACCTGTTCTTCTTCTTGATAGCATTCAAAGTAGCTTCTTGATAGTTAGTAAGTGAATAAGCATCGCTAATGTTTGGGTCTAAACATCCATACAACCATTTCCAATTCAAGAGACAACCCACCCAAAGCTTAATAGCATGTTCTTCACTTATTTCCACTCTACTTAACAAATTATCAAACACATCTTGGTAATCTCTAGCATTTGACTCCATACTTCACATTTTAAGTTCGTGACATTGATCATCATACACTGCACCAAATCTTTGAATAATAGCATCTCTATACACAAATTCATAACACCAATTCACCATGCAGCCTAATTGAATTGTCTATGCCACAATAATGCCTTATCAAAAAGATGCAATGAAATGAGTCTAACCTTTTGATCATCGTATGTTATCAATTGCAAAGAACTGTCACACCTAAACATCCAACCCCTAACATCATCTCCGTAAAACTTGGGAAACTCCACCTTAGTCATCCTCGGGCCAATTGAGTTTCACCAGCTTTGCCTGAGTAGTGGTTCTTGTTACAGCACTGTTGAGTTTTGACTTTGCAAGAACTCGAGCCATCATTTCTGCATAGTTTGTGTCAACCTAGCGAATGTTTCATCAATGTATCTCCTTGTGTTCTCATCCACACCATCTCCATGATTGCTTGTACTTGCATTTCTTGTTGATGGTGCCATCAGAATACTATGGATCTTGAATTAATGGCCGAAATCTTGAAATCTTGGTAAATGAATTGCGGGAAAAATGAATTGAATTGTTGTGATAATGAGACCTCCAGGAAAGGTCTCTAATACCAATTGATAGACACACTTAGGATCAATGAAGATCGATAGATGTGTTTTACAAGAACTTGGACAATCAAGAAGAGAAAAGATTATCGAAAGCTTCAATGTATTATCAATGGTGGGTTTGTTACAAGTTGGTTACAATGAGAATTAGATTCAAGAAAGAAATTGTATTTCACAAAAGCTACTAATGAAATGAATGATACAAGTATTTAAAGGAGGCGTTAGGGCGGGAGAGTTGGTTAAGCCAAAGGAGATCATGTCACGTGCACCTCACGTGTGTCACCCACCTCAAGCATCCTATCACTTCTTCCTTTATCTGCTTGTTGCTTCATCCTTGTTTTGTGCTCTTCCAAATGAAACTTAAGCAACTGAATAGCTGTTCTCTAGGCTGCTAGAGTCCTATCCACTGCATCAACCTTGCTAAGACCTCCTATGTATGGAACATGTACTGGTGGTGCTTGTCCATATACGTTTCAAATGGAGAAGTCAGGATGGAAGTGTGAAAATTGGAATTATACCACAATTCAGCTAAAGATAGCCACTTTGCCCATTCTTTTTAGGTTCCCCCTGTCATACATCTTAAGTAACATTCCAGCATCTATTCACCACCTCTGTTTGACCATCGGTTTGTGGGTGGTATGAGGTGGACATTAATGTGCAACTTAACTTGCAAAAGTTTAAATAATTCTTTCCAAAAACTGCTCAAGAAGACCTTATCCCTGTCTAAAACAATGGTAGTAGGCAACCCATGTAACTTGTAAACTGTATCCAAAAACAATTGAGCTACTTGAGCAGCTGGAAGAGGGTGAGCTAAAGCCATGAAATGAGCATATTTAGTGAGTCTGTCAACTACCACAAAGATCACATTACTACCATTAGATCTTGGTAACCCTTCAATGAAATCCATAGAAATACTTTCCCAAATCTTTTGAGGAATGGGAAGAGGTTGTTGCGAACGGATAGGCTGCTAAGTTTGGTTTGTACCTCTGACAAGTGACACATTCTTTGACATATTGCTTCACTTCTTTTCTTAAACCTTTCCAATATAAAACTGAACATATTTTGTGGGTAGTAACCTTGACCCCAGAGTGACCACCAATAGCTCCACCATGAAAATGAGCAAGAACTACTACTTAACTCCTTATCTTGACCAAATACTAACTTGTTCTTTCTTAGTAATTGACCATTAGCCCAAACATAATGTTTCTTACTTGCATTTCCAACTGCAATTGTTCAATGACAACTTTGAGTTTCACATCTGATCCCAGCCTTGCAATTATCTTATTAGCGGAAGGCAGTTGTCATAGTAACTACTTGTGGTTTGCATCAATGTTCCAACTTGTACTCTTGAAAAAGCATCGTAGTCGCATTGTCAACTCCTTTCTTATATTTAACTTCATAGTCAAAGCCCATTAATTTGGGTAGCCATTTCATTTGTGCTAGAGTAGAAATCCTCTGGTCTAACAGGTACTTCAAACCGTGAATGACTGCTTTAATAACAAAATGCCTATCCAACAAATATCCTCTCCACTTTTCCAATGCCAACATCACAGCCAAAAATTCTTTTTCATAAGTAGAGAGTTGTTGGTGTTTTGGAGCCAAACTCTTGCTCAAATAGGCAATGGGATGGCCATTTTGTTGAAGTATCCGCTCCAATTCTAACAATACCTATGCATGACTGCTTCTACCTCAAAAGGTTGTTCAAAATCTGGGAGAGCTAACACCGGAGCTTGGATCATAGCAGCATTCTTCAAGGCTTCAAAGGTCAGCAAAGCTTCATTAGACCATTTAAAAGCATTTTTCTTCAAAAGTTGTGTCAATGGTCTGCTAATGGTAGTAAAATCTTTTAATGAACTTTTCTATAATAACCGTAAGACCAAGAAATCCTCTCAATTGCTTAAGATTTGTAGGTACTTGGCCAATTTTGCATAGCAACTATCTTAGCGGGTCATGATGGGATGACATGATGACATTTCACAAGAAACTTGGCTCAAAGATTCCCTATGTCAGATACACAAAATTGTTGATCCAGAGAGCACTTGGTCTTCATCCCGACATTCCACAGAGGCTCAATGACCCCGACAATCATGACGTGATTGTCCGAACCTATCCTTTCTATCAGAATCAAGGAATCGACAACAAAGAAACAAGGTGCCGTGCTGCCCGATCACCTTCGACAAATGAAATCAAAAGCTTGAAACATACAAAAGGAATCAAGTAGCAGATGCGAGAAGGCAAAGTTGGTCATCTCGATGAAAAGCCTTCTCGCAACTCCTACTCGGAGAACCGTAAGAGGAAGTGCCGGAAGTGCAATAAGCACAGAGAGTCAAAGGAAGGTCCCAAAGAGGAAACCTACTCCAAAGAAGAAAGTTCCCTCCAAGGAACCTGCTCCTATTCCTACACCTGAACCGCAGAGAAAGCTAATGGACGAGGACTCGGAGGCTACCGAATCAGATGAAGAGACTTTCTACTCTGAATCTGAATCAGAATAACACCTCCTTCAGAAGCTAAACCTCCAAGTCCACCAGCTGACAAAGGAAAAGGGAAGACTCCTGTACTTTGTGCCTTATGAAGAAAGCTCGAAGAAGATGAAGAGCAACCGATACCTCATACAGAAGAAGTTCAAATTCCTTAGACTCCAACACGCGGCAAAATAATTTGCAAAAGAACAAATGGGTGGCCCCGGAGGGTCAAGTGGTGCAGCTCAACCTTCACCGGATCCTGATGCGGTTAATCAACCCGATAAGGATCTGGTGCCACCACTTTGGTACAACAACAGACCCGTGTCGAAGATACTCTTGAGTTTGATTTTGAAGAACCGTAATCGAGAAGCCGGAGAAGATTAAAGCCGATGACGGCCGCGTCAAAGCCAAAGCCGATGTACAAGCTGAGGATGGCAATGAAGAAGATGTTTAGTATGATACGTTTCTTCTAGATAGTCCTGCACGATCAAAGGAAGAAACTACTGAACCACCAAAGGACCCGGAGTCTCCTCACATCTCATCATCATCAGATTCTTCTTCTCACTCTTCACCACCACCATCAAAAGATCAACCAAATCATCATCCGGATCGGTAAGAAGCCAATTCCATCTTGGATCTCTCAATCTAAGAATCGAATCGTTAAAGCGTCCAACAAGTCGAAAAGAAGGACATGCTCTACGTGAAACTCAATTGGTTTGTCGACCAAATGCGATCTATGATGAGAATGACAAGATGCGAATGAAAGGGAATACATACGAGCTCATGCATGATGATCTACAAGGGAAGATGGACGAATGATCGGCTACACTCACAAGTACCTTTCGGATATTGTTCCTAAAGTCACAAAGGAGATGTTTACAGCACAACTATATCCGAATCTTATGCAGATAGACAAGCAAACTATAAGATCAACATCCTTAACCGTCACAAATCAATCCATCTCGATCCTCGTAGTTTTCTCGATAATGAATTGGTGGCCAAGCTTGTCACACAAATGTCTACACGACTGGGACATTTACTGATGAAGGAAAGTTTGTTTCAAGCATTGTTGGACTACCAACTCAAGAAGCATGCGATTATTTGAAGTCAAAAGTCCAAACGCCCTAGAGACGATGAAGATAAGGATCGAGATAAGAATGATGAAGCTAAACGACAAGAAGTCCGGTGAATCATCTTCTATGCCAACACCTCCCCAACGGCCTCCTGCTTAACAAAGGTCTCCTCCTCATTCTTCTACCGATAAACCTCATGATTTCGAGACACCACCCCGCACTCAAAACCGTGATTACTTTGAGTAAACGGGTGGTGACGATGAAGAACACCATGAGCCCCTACAACAACCCACCTCTCCCAAACAAGTAAAGAAACCCGAACCCTCATCTAGGCCTAAGAAACAGAAGAAAAAAGGCTTCAAGTGCGACGCCCTATCATGGATAGATGAAGACACCATAGAGGAATTTGAATGGTTTTCTACTCTTGTCAATTCCACTCCCTACCTCGAAGAAGGTCAAGATATGGTAGACGATAATACACTGGAGCATGCTAAGATTATGCAAGAAAAGTTCCATGTGAAGAAGATGACGAAATCCGAGTTGAGGCGAATCAAGAATGAAGCTTTCAACTGTGGAAAGACAGCTCAAAAAGTGCCATCGAGGTCGAATATCACCTTGAAAACATTGCTCGAGCTATGTCTAACAACATGGATTGGCTCAACCCGTAAGCAAACATCGACTTCACCAAATGGGACAACCTCCAACCCTCCATACTACAATCGACCGTCAAAACCTCTACCAACAATTGGCCAACCGGATGAACCAAGGATTCCATTCGCATATTTCTTCAACAAAGACCTGGAATTTCTTCTCCATGGTGGCGATGGTTCAAGGAAGTATGCTACATCTCCTTACACTTCCATTCCCAGCAGCCTAATACTCAAATCTGATAGCTATCGAGGAAAGAGCTAATCACTTGTTCTCCTACAAAGTGGAAGCATACGACCGAGATGCATTTGTCTGACGGGATTCATCATTGGCCGGAACGCCAAAGAATCTACTACAGTGCGCCAGTGTTCGAAGTCTCAACATGCGATTCAGCTCTAAAAGTATCGTTGCCATCAAACACGCCGATCTTTCATCTAAGTGGGACTACACCTTCCTAAAGAATATCGTGGTCAAACGACAAGATGAAAGGGATTATGCATTCTCTCGAAGTGACTTTGAGAATTTGTCTATCAACGACATCGAAGACATGTACCTTGCCAAAGGTACGGTCGTATGAGACAATTCTCCACCGCGTACAACGTGAATTCATCAAGTCGGCTCATCTTCATCGACGCATAGTTATCAAAGAACGTGTAGAAGATCTCCAGCTGGCGTTGAATCTTATCGACCCTGTCAATTCACTCCACCGCAGCTTGATCTACCCGACATCAACCGCCTCCACATTATACGCTCATCGAAACCTTTCGCCGTTTACCGCAGTGAACTTCAAAGAAATTGCTTGATGGCGTGCTGAGATCTTCATAAGTTTGGAGATCACACTTTGAAGATGGTTAGGGACGGATTGGCCTACCGGTTAAAGGATATACACCAAAAGATCGGGTCTCCTAAGCGATGGAATTCGTGATCGAAGGGACGTGAAGAGGATCATCACCATGATTGATGAACGGTTGTATCGAAGGATCAGTTTAAGACTGGAAAGCTATGTTGGTGGTCTGACCCAGGGAGAAACATCATCGGCTTTCAACCCGACCACACTCCTGGAGACATCTCTCGACTACCTCGTACCCCTTAAACCGCTTCTTTCATTTTAAATTTGGATGTATGATCTATTATGTCAATGGCTTGTGCACACATTACACTGTACAACCCGTACTTGTAAATAAAGGACCCCTGTGGTACTCAGCTTCGCCACAATCCTTATAAAAGGAGCGAAAGCCTTTTACTTTTGAGTAAAACCTATCAAACCTTTCATTTTTCAAGGTTTTGCTCAAAAGAACAAGTACTTTCCCTTATGATTTTCAAAACCTCAACCGCTTATATCACTCGTTGAGGGGGAGTACTTGAATTAAAACTTTGTTCAAAAAATTGTTCACTAAGGGTCATTCTTCCCGCAACACTCGAAATGGTCATATTTACTCTCAACTTTTCAAAAATAACATTTTATATGCCATTTTTGAGGGGGAGAAAATTAAGTGATAAGAAATATGTTGCGTCAATGCAAATGAATCATTATGCTATAGACTTAACCCATGAATTGACGAGATCTTAACTGTTAGTAACTCGAAAAGACTTGTCCGGGACGGGTAATAATTTCAAGCTATTTCGCAAAGGACTTGTCTGAGTAGAATGTACCATTCGAGAAACTCTTGGTAGACATGAACTCTGACGGGTTTGAAAACCTTTCGAGGATTGTCTACACCTTCAAGGTAGTTATTAGAGCTAATTGTCACCTAAAAGCGACAATGCAACTGCAACTTAACTATGCCACGAACCTGTCTCGGGGAATGTCTATCTTGAGTTGATCAATTCAAAATGTGCGCTTACCTCACTTGTGCATTTTAACCGTTAAAACTCTTAAGCACATGTGGAAGAGGAGTATTTATGCAAAATCTTATCTCAACAGTGGTACTAAAATGTTTTTCATTCACAAACACTTTGAGAGATTTTTCACAATAGTGGTTTTATGGCAACATAGGTTAGTCATGGAGTTATAAGGTGACTAAGGTTAGGAATAACCGTCCTATGATCCGCCAGAGTCGGAGGGATCTACCCCAGGACACCACAAATAGTTAGTATTTAGAAGTCCTTAGGTATGATTGTAAAAAGGAGAAAACGAGAATCGGAGAAAGAAGGAGTTGAAGAATTAAAAAGAAATGCAAAGAAAAGGGTGAAAAGAAATAGCCCTCCATATTATTCAACTTAGGGCGCATAATCGGGTTCAATTCATATGCTACTGGTTGTCACTTAGTGACACCGGTATTGAAGATTAAAAGTCTTCATGGACCCAGTGACGCATGCACTAAACCTTCTTAACCACTCAAGTTTCTCTCAACAGAAGCTTGTTTCATTCTCACAGGGAACCCTACGTAAACTATCGGCTTTCTCTTAGAGATTGCTGGTATTGAAGAAGGAGACCCTCTCCCTAGTCTCCTCTCTCAGAAAACCAAAATGCATTATTGAGTCTAGAGCCACGAGATTCATCAAAAGATCTCTTAGGTACACTTGACATTTCATCACTTGATATTCAACAATAAGAATTTCGGTGGTACATTATCGAGTCCTTCACTGATCTTAGCAACTGTCGAGAACATTTATGAGAGGTTCACATTTGTGATCCTCAGTAATTGAATGGAAACTCCCGCCGAGGTCAACATCAAACCTTCCTGGAAGTTGCTGCTCGGCAACCCGGCTCCCCGTGGATTACGCTTAGTGGTCTCAAACGGTCTCTGTGAGGTGGTGATGCTTTAGTGTACCAAATCGCGACTCATCCGAATCGTAGGTGTACTTCGTACATCGTGTTATCTCACTTGTGGGACTCGATTCAGAACGACATTTGTAAGAATTAGAGTTGTGTTTTCACACTATGCCGTTAACACTCTCGGGTTCAAACTTGTAAGTGCCGGAATCCGCTTATTACTAACCTAGTTTTATGTTTTCTTCTTATGGAAGCTCCGAGCGGAATGATCGCGGCAGATTCTTCTCATGCTCGCGCCAACTTCATCACTAATGGAAGTTCTATCCAAAAGCAACACAACAAATAATGATTCTTCGTCAAATCAAAGAATCTACAAACTTAAAGACTTAAAGAACTTCATCAAGATCCAACGCCAAAGAGCGTGTGAGCATGTTGAAGAATGACGTGGAGACACTGACAAATGCGGCGCACTGAGCCGCACTGATGCGCATAACAACATACTATTACTTTCATCACAAAGAACAATGATCAAAGAACAAAGTTAAAGATGACGCCAAAGCATAACTGTTCAAAGAAAACTATCTCGCTACACCGGGAGATGGTTCAATCAAGGAAATTCTTCTCACAAGAAAGAAGAATGTCAGAAGACTTCAAAGCTACTATTACATCAACGCCTTCACCGCTTTTCATCACCAACACTTGAGTGTTTGTTACTCATATGTAATAACACTTGAGGGGAGATTGTTGGAATCACTCCTAAACCTTATTCAAGTGTTAGTTACTCATATGTAATAGTTAGCTTATTATGGCCTTTATGTTTGTTATTAGCCTTAAGCTTATGTAGAAGGCCCATGAGCTTAGGCCCAAGCCCATAGGGGAAAGGAAGGGACTAGGAGTGTTGCCCTAGCTTCCCTCCTATAAATACTATGTAATAACCCTCTCTTGAGGGTTGGTTATTCAAGTTTTCTTTTCACATACTCCTACGCATAACCGGTCTTATCATTTATGTGTGTGTGTGTTTGGTTTACTTGTTCAATCGCCTCTCTATCTTTCTAGGAAGCTTGTGTTGTAAACCTTGTGACCTAACACACCCATTATTGTGTTGCCAGCATATGATGTTGTGACATTTGGACCAACATGCTCACATTCTGGATCATGATTTCTTCTTATCAGAGTAGCGGAAGCTTTCGTTGATTCATGATATTGGCAGCAGCAGAAGCAAGCATGGAGTGAAAATATCAGAGTCATTGATGCACCAATCATGATTTCTTTAGATATGAATGTTTTGTGTGAGCATGCGGCTATGGATTGACCGCTCCATTCTCGGATCACTGCAAACGTCGGGGTGAACCTGCATAAGACAGTTAGAAATAAAGCGCACGAAAGTGTCTTTGATCACTTTCGATGAATTGAGGTACACGCCCACGGTTCTCCTCGTTGATCGGACAAGTACGCCTGTGATCGTATATTCAAGAATTTCCTGACAGGTTTGGTACTGCTCTAGCCATTCTCAAACCGGAGGGTCTCAAAGAAGACAACACGGAGTGAGTGAACCAACGAATATAGATTCACTGATTGATGAAAAAAAAGATTTGAAAAACAATCGTGTATCGCTCAATAGAAATTGTTTTTGCAATACAACGAAGTTTTAGTGAAAAATCATTTATCAATCATAAACACCTTTTGATTTGAAATAATTGTACACAGTCGATGTGCTAGAGAAAAGAGTTTTTAAGCACAACGACCGGTTTTTCAAAGGTATCCGTCAATCCATTTTCTTGGACCTGGATTGATTCAATTTTGAATCGCTCCACTGATGAGGTCCATATGACACAATCAAGTCTTGGCAATACCACAAGGATAGAAGTCGCTGGGACTCATAAGATATAATATCACATTCCACATTGTGTGAAATAGTGAGTCTTCAAGAAATAAGTGTCCTAAAGAGATTAATTGATGATCTCGTGGCTCTAGACTCAATTTGTGCATATTTGGTTCCTATGCCGGAGACTAGGGAGAGGGTCTCCTTCTTCAATACCAACTATCTCTAAGAGAAAGTCGATAGATTATGTGGGTTCCCCGTGAGAATGAAACAATCCCTTTTAAGAGGAACTTGAGTAGCTTGGAAGTTTAGTGCGATCAAGCGCCACGGGTCCATGACGTCTTGTCTTCAATACCGAGTGTTACCTTAGTAACCACCAAGTAGCATATGAATTGAACCCGCCCTAAGGTTGAATAAATGGAGGGCTATTTCTTTTCACCCTTTTTCTCATTCAATTCTTTTCATTCTTCAACCCCTTCAGTGCTTACCGAGACTTCATAACTAGAACCTTGTTGGTTTATTCCATTAGCTCAGTCTTAGTCTGCAGACTCTTCCCTTATTCTCATTTTTCTCCTTTTTTCATCTCACCTAAGGACTTCTACACTATCTAGTGGATTGTCCCTGGGTAGATCCCTCCGGTTCTGGCGGATCATGGGACCTCAACCTAACCTTATCATCCTTATATCACCATACATAAAGTAAAGTTGGTCGGTCTTTTTGGTATCGTTCATCTGCCATAGGAACCAATTGAAAACCATTTGAAAATCAATCAAGATACTTGTGATATAGAATCAAAGTATTTTGTATCTTAATTGTTTTGATAATTTTAGAAATGCTCCCCCTCAACATATGCATAATATTTTAGAAATTGTTTTAGCACATGGAGGCAAGAGATCTTTGAAATCGTTAGATTGAGAATGAAAGGTTCAATCTTTTGATTAACATTTTCTAAAATGATCATCATCACTTCCCAATCAATTTGAGTAAATACATCATTTTGAGGAAGGATGAGGTTTTCAAAATTTTTCTCCCCCTCAATATGTGCCTCGAAGTTTGAAGGAGTTTTTGCACATACAAAAGGGAAGTTCTTTGAAGTACAACCATGATCACTTTGTATTTAGAAACCATTTAACATACAATCAAGGTACCTTATATAAAAGCATGGAACACTTTGTACCCTGAAGGTTTGAATTTGTTTTGAAATGCTCCCCTTTAATATATGCCTCGAGATACGAAAATTGTTTAGCACATATTAGAGAGCAGTATGCACTTAAAATGGTCATTTTTTAACATCTTTTATATTTATATCACATTTTCTCCACCGATCAAAAATTTCAAATCCTTTGAGATTTTGGATCTCAAGTGATTTAAATATGTATGAGACAAAACATTTGTTGGAGAAAAATGTGACCAATTTTATATGATCAGAAGTGGACAACATTGAGGTTCCCTTTTAGACACAAAGGGAAACCACAGAACATAACCTAACACTATTACATACTTCATAGTTATTCATAGTTTGTACACCACATTTTACACATAAATAATACAAAACAGAAACAACATCCGAAAAATATCTTCATTCAGTCCTTTGAAGTAGCTTGTAATGACCTGCACGAAGTCTTCCACCCACAAAGCTTTCGAGGTTGCGATAGATCATTCTGGTCTTCAATCTTCGTTTGATTGCAGCAATGAACTCTTCACACCTCTTCACATCCTCATCAGACCAGAATTTCGTTGTGTCCCCGGCCATTTTAATTTTGATGTCCTTCACTCTTGAGTTTAATTCTTCTTCGACCCTTTTGAGTGTTCCATCACTGAATTTGTATAACTCACATAATCTCATTAACATCCTTGATCCGTATTTGTCAGTAAAGATGACTGCTCTGGGGGTGTCAATCACTTTATATTCGTGATGAAATTCATGTCCACTGGCTTCCCAATTTGGTCTTGTAAGATTGACTCGAGTCTGGTAGCTTTCTATTTCCAATTGAAAATCTTCAACTCTTAGTCGAATGACCAAGCCTCTGATCCAGAGATTGACAGCAGCTGAGAGAGCCTTCTTCTCATGAGCAGGAAGATGGTCGAGGTATCCTTGGAGGTTCAGAAGATAGAGATCTTCAAAGTCATTTGGCATCAGATGTTTGAAATCGTTTTCTTCTATGATGTGCTCTTTCAAGTCAGCTCTTCGAAGAACAATCTTCTTCGTAATCATACCCGTAGATAGGGAAGATCTCTATACCAATAACACTAAGAATACGCAGCCGGATCAAACTGCTCAAGTCTCTTCTTGGCACTATGTCTTTCGATGTAGAATTCCTTCTTCTTGAACCACCAATGAGAGATCCCATATGAAGCGGCAATGTCATATTGTTGCTCTTTGTCTGCCCAGAATTGATCTGGAACCATCTGTTCGAGACCTTGATCAGTGTAGGTAGCTGCCTTCATCTTTGAAATTGATAGAGCATGTCTTCTTTCAGAGGTGTGTCCACATAGATAGTCCAGATCATGGTTAAAGAAGAATTATGACTGAATGGTCATAAATCCAGGTTCACCGCCGAGAGGAAGAGGGTTGTTCACATCAAACCTATTGATCTGTTCATCAACTTGATCATTCAACATTCTATAGCATTCCTCCATTTGATATTGAAGCTGATTAGCATCCGAGTGGAAGACTTTAACTATTTCATAAGCTGGACCTTCAAGATCTTTAGGGGTGATAGATGTAATTTCCTTCTTCTCACAAAACTACTTTATAAAGCTCCCCATATCCCCTGTGAAGTGAAGAAGAGAGTCTTCTGCTGGAGCTTCATAGTTGGAAATGATAGTTGAAGCCCAATTGTTTGCTGGATTTGTTGACTCAGACTCGGGAATAAACCATGAGGGCTCAGGAGTTTGAGGTTTATCTTGAGTAACCCAAATTTGAGTAACATCCTTTGAAGGTGTAGCTCTAGCCATTTTGATTCGTCTTCCCTCAATATAGGCATCCAACCAATCTTCATCTTCTTTAATATTGGGGATGTGCTTGGTAGAAGCGTCATCATCTTCAGAGTCAGATTCTTGAGCAACAAAAGATTCTTCATTCATCATTTGCTCTTCTGGAATAGTAGGGATGGTTGGTGTAAACTGGGTTCAACAGGGTCCATGCAAGAGACATCTTTTGAGATTTTTGTCCACCGAAGAGCCGGTTTGTTTCTGAGTTGTTGGTGGTGGTGAAGGTGTTCTGGCTTTGTGAAACGTGGTTATTCCAGAAGATCCTCCAACTCCTGAAGTGCCAGTGCCACCCGTAGGAGGTGGTGGTGGTGATTTTGGACCTCCATACATATCTTTTGAATCCTTTGGAGCTGATTTTCTTTTCTTCTTAGCCTCCCTTTCACGAATATCGATCACAAACTGCTCATGATTATCATGCCTCATGGATTCCTTAAGCGCCTCATATAATTTCTTATGTACACTGTGCTTGTCCTCTCCTGCCTCAAACATTCTTTCTGAAGTAATGGGGCCCTCATTGCCCATTCAATTGCATCTTTAATATCAGCTTCTATTGCTTTTGTGACGACTTCATTGAGATTAAGATTCTCCAGTTCCTTGACACGACTATCAAGATTGTTGACAACTATAGGAAAATGTTTTTCAATAGTTGCAATGAGTACCATGGCTTCTTCAAGCAATTCCTCTGTTGTTTTAATAGGAGGAGGTGAGGCACGAGGTTGTGAGGCAGGTGGAGTGACATGATCACTGACAGTGACAACATGTATTGGCTCATCAGCGGGTATGGGTGGTGGAAGTGCAGTAGTCATTGCCGGTTTGTGAGACGGTGTGATTGATGGAGACGCGTCAGCAGTGGAGACCTTTGGAGCTGTCATTAGAGGAATGATTGAGGAGTCTTGTTGAATTGTGACTGAGAACATGGACTGAACTTCTACCTTTTCATTTGTTTTCTTGTCTGATTCGATGTCTGAGGGACCGTCTTTTAAGAATTGGTCACCGTATGTGAAGTCAGGATCAAGATTCTTAAGAGAGGAAAGAGATCCTGTAGACATGTTTGTTTCTTCAAGATGCCTGGGTACTTCAGATCCTGGCTCAAGGTTCTCTTGTGGGTCTTTAGACGACTCAACTTTATCACTTACTGTTTCAAGTACTGGAATCTCAGTAGTAAACGGAGTCTCCTGATCATCTTCCTGGGCATCACTGGACACAGGGGATTCAACAGATCTTTCTGTCACATCAGTATCCATTCCAGATAGCTCTTGTGTAGAGGATGATACAATATCTCTTTTCTTGAGGATAAACTGGGTCGTCGTTTTGGGAGGTGGAGAAGAGATATTCAGTAGCATGTGTGCAGCTTGTTCTGTTTCTCTTCCAACAATTCCTTTACCTTTGTCTTGAGTAACAGGATTGATTTGTCGAGTTGCTGACTCAGGCTCCCTTATTGTGACTCCTCCCACTGTGGTTTTGCGACTGTTCAGCTGTCAAGGCTTTGATGAATTCCTTGTTGGAGTGCAGCATCGTCTTCATCAATCAACTCTGTCTCTCTTCCTGGAACCATAGATCCCTCATTATTACCCTTGGCAGTGTCTCTTTTTCTCCTCTTTTGCTTTTGTGAAGAAGAGACTTTAGATGCAGAGCTATCAGGTCTCTTGTTTTTCTTGGGAAGGCTTGAGTATGTAGTTCCTGATGATTTAGATTTAGATTGAGTGGAAGTGGACTTAGGGATGTTAGCGGTTGAGGCGGAGACTTTCTTTACATAACTCTTGAAGTAATCAGCATTCTTGATTCTCTCACTAAGCAAAGGTTCAGGAACCGGCATACCAAAAATCTCCGTGTCATGACCTCTGGCACTATATTTAAGATTGCCAAGAACGAATTCATCACTGGCTTCATGCCGGGCAGACTCGCTGCGTGAATTGATATGGTGAGTTTGTAGCAGATGATGGATAATGAGTTTTGAGAATCTGATGCTGGGAATCACTCTTTTACCAAGACTCTTTCTTTCTTTAACATTATTTTCAAAGTTAATTCTGTTAGAGATAAATGTGTCTAAAGACAAGGTGAATTCTTCCGATTAGTTCAAAGTCAACATTTTTCCCTTTGACAATTTCCCACAGAATCTGCATAATGGGAGCTCGAACTCTGTCAGTCCCTGATGTTTTACCGGTTAGGCATAGATTGAGGATTGTGACGATTGATATCCAAGGTTGATGTAATTCTGCATTGATGAGTGATGAAATCTTGGTTATTCTTTCCGGGTATCCCAATTCTTCAACAAAGTTTAAGATATCATGAATGGAGGGTGGAGAGGTGAATTTGTTGGAAGGGTTTCTTGGTGTGATCCAAGAGCATTCCTGAGTGTTTTAACCGAGATGTCATACCATTTGTCATCGAGCTTACACGAGTATGATGCAGAAATCTTATCCCAAGTAACTGTTTTCCAGAATTGCTGCAGATAGATGGATGGGATAGTGCACCGCTTGGTTAGTGCATTAAATATGTTGGTGTCCTTTAAGATATCGACAGCCAGACGGTAAGTAGGATTATGTTGCCCTCTATCAACATCTAAGAAGCAGTTGCTCTTAGCAATTGATACCCATTCCGCACGAGGTAGTAATTCTTCATCAGTCAGAGTGACAGATGGTGTAGAAGTAGTGGGAATATCGGAGGATGCAATGTCACCATTGAGTTTCAAGGATACACATACAACACAAACCATATCCAAGAAAAGATTGTTAGGTTAAGTCACATATACATACTATAACCACATTATAACCCAACATTTTGTATTTCAAATATGGAGACATAGGATGCAGCATACAGATAAATGTGATTAGAATGCAGAAACTTATGAGTGTAGGATACCATTTAGGAGAAAAATGCACACTACATAAGGCAACTCGCATCTAAAGGAAACTCGCATAGATTACAAAGAAACTCGCATACATTCAATGTCATAGACAACACGCATACATTGCATTATGTGAAGCAAGTCGCATATGGCAACTCGCATGCATCAACTCGCTTTGGTCAAACAATGGATGGTCAACATATATGCTATCACGCATTATAGACATAAAGCAAGTCGCATATGGCAACTCGCATATGATGAGCGATAACACGCATAGTCAACACGCATACATTACAAAGTATGAAGCAAGTCGCATATGGAAACTCGCATGTAATACAATGAATCTAGACATCTCGATAGGCAAATGTGCAACACGCATATATAAGTCAGTGAACTTCGATATAGCAACTCGTTTTCAAACAATAACAATACCAACTCGTATATAATAACTTCTTTAACAATCCATCAGGACAACTCGCATCCAAGAAACCTATCCAACTCGCTAACAATAACATATCATGAGTAACCCATTTAGACTCTCGACACCACGAACACATATTCAAACACAGTCATATACATGTAAAATAGGAATGCCAATCACCCTATTCAAACCAAATAGCGATATCTCAACCTTACCCATACGACACACTCAATACGCATAATCAAAGGATCTATCAAACATTAACTAAGTATGTCATATCATTAACTGAATGTATCTAAGCTACAATCAACAACAATTAATCAAAAACATACAAACCTAGCGTCCAAACAATTGATTTAGATGAGAATCGAGGTGACAAGATCTGCAAAGGGGTTAAGAACGAGATGTTTTTAGTACAAATCTTTTCAATGTGTTAAGATAGACAAGATCAGATAACATAAACAACCTACCACGCAGTCTTGAATATGTAACTCGCTTATATGAGAGTTGAGAGAGAATAATTTATGCGTGTTTTGATCAAAGAAGTGAAAGTGATTTGACTTGTCAACGCAACTCGCTTATAAGGTACACAAATATAAGGAATGACACTTTAAGTCCCTCTACTTGACCACGCAACTCGCATACAGATAAAACATGGCAACACGCTTAATATAACATAACAACTCTCATACAACTATAAAGCAATACGCATGTCATACCACCACGCATAAAAGATAACGAGGAACTCAAATTAAAGCATGCAGATGTACCGATTCAAATACAGGTAATCCTCACTCAAATTAAAGCATGCAGATGTACTGATTCACTACGGTATTCCCCCTCAATCAATGATATGAGGAAGAGGGTAATCATTGATTGACATATTATTATGAGATTGCTACAACAAGAGTATGAGTTAAAAAGGTAAATAAATAAAGTAAAAGGTTATTACTGCTCTGTTCGAACTTCATCTAAAATCCCGTGACATTGTTGAATGACATTTCTAGGGTCGTAGATGTTATCGATGACAGAAATAAGTGTAAGAATGAGTGAAATAAGAGTAAAAATAGGTGTAAAAATAGATGTAATAAGAGTAAAAGTAGATGTAAAAATAGATGTAATAAGTGTAAAAATGATTTTTTTTTTAATTTTATATATACACAGATTAATAAGATCGAGTCCTAATTCAAGTCGAATAGGAGTCAAAGTACATGGTACGTCAATTCTGGCATGCTATAGCTCCTGAGTAAGCACTTTTAATCTCTGATGGAAACCAAGTCATGAGGTTCCTGATTGAGCTGAGCATTGTACCTGAAAATGACTGAGAGCACATTGCACTAGAAGTACATGTAGAATTGTAAATGGAAGAGTTAGTGACATGAGTAATCTCACTGTTGGATGTTGTACAGTTTGATCTGTGTGTATCATTAGTAGGGATCCCGTTATGTTCAATATTATTGAAATGTCTTCCTGTGGGCATCCACTTAAGGCAAGATCTAGGTATGTAAGACCGTTTGGATCCTGTAAACTTAAATAATCTGCCAGTGGGAATCCATTGGAAACAGCTGCTAGTAGATTTGGGTGTAGGGACATACCGCTTATGAAAATTGGTCTTTTTGTAAACATTAGGTTTCTTAGGGGATTGAACTGCCATTTGATGCTTCTTACGAGAAGTAGATGAACTCCTAGTATTCCTGATCTTAGAACTTTGAACATTAACCTGAGGTTTGTTATTCATCATATCGGAACGAGGTGGTGAAGTGACTGGTTTTGACAAAACAATATTCGCATCAACTTGGGAGGCAAGCCTAGATTTTGATTGTTTAAATCTTTCAGTTCTAAAAGCATTCGGCTGCCTAACTACGTTATGTTTTGAGTTGTTCAGAACAGTTGACTTTTCCAAGGTCGATGGTTTTGCAAACTTAGTGTTCACCTTATTTCCAATAGATTTTCTAAGCTCGTTTTTAAGGCAACAATATTGAAGTTCTTATCCTGAATTTGGGCTTTGAGGGCATCAATGTCATCCAAAATGGAATTTGTTTCTAATAAGTTCTTTCTCAAGGACTCATTTTCTCTTAATAAGTTGGATACACATAAAGCCAATTCATCATTCCTAGATTTAAGCTCACTACTCATCTCATGGTTAGGATTGCTCATCCTAAGATCGCATTTCTTATGCAGATCTGAGAGTTGACATTTTAGATTGCTTATGATTGAGTCTTTGTCTTGAATTTGGGTTTTCAATTGATTAATTTCAAAGAATTCTCGAAATTCTGGAAATTTCGGATTAATGCAAGATTTTGTAGCACGAAAACTTTCTTCCTTTTGTTGTATTGCAATTTCTAGGGAAATACAATGTTTTTCAAGAATTGAGTATTTGTTTGAAAGTTCATCATAAACCCCTTTTGTTACCATGTCATTTGTTTTAAGGATTTTAGATTCAGACTCAACCAAGACACATTCATTGATATCATTATCAAAGATAGGGTTAGTTAAGATTACCTCAATGCATGACACTTGTTCATTTGTTGGTATGGCATCTGTGTTTACCTTATGCACAACCGGATATACTGTCATGAAAGCAGTTTCAAGTTTGTCCGACTCTGAGTCTTTGTGTTCAGTGCAACCAATTACATCATTCATTTTAGTATCCGAAATTCCGCAGCAAGATCAGCATTATTCGTTCTTTCAACTGAACCGTTTCCCAAAATATCACACATTTCCTTTGATTTTCCATGACTCTCATTCAACTCATTCAGACAATCATTCCTTTGAGTAGCATCCTTAATGTAGACTTCCACATTATTCATGAGTTGGACATATGTGTTGATAAACTCATGAATTTCCATTCCAGTGTGTTTCTTTAATGAAATTCCAGTTATGTATGGATCAAAGTCAGCAGAATATTCCCCTTTGATAAATGGCTGAAATTGGTTGTAGATAACTTGAAGTGCAGCATTAGAGTCATCAATTAATCCCTTCTCATTGGTAATTTGAAGCTTCAGTTGATCTAAGTTCAGTAACACAACCTTTTTCAACGTAGGTAAGTCTTGGCGAAAGAGAGCACAACATGTTCGACTCATAGGAGTGGATAACAGTTGTGTAAGATGCTGATGAAGTAATTGAAACGGCTCAATGTTGCATTCCGAATGCTTTGTATCATGGGTCATTAAAAGTTGTGGTTTGTTGAAGTTTGACTCAGAAGGTGAGGAGTTTTGATCTTAATTTGTAGAGTCAATCAAGGTAGGATCTTCAGAAGTACAACCCGTTTGATTGTTCTGTGGGGTATCATAGAGTTCAAGCACTCTGGAGATAAAAGGGTCGGTGATGTAAGACATTGTGGGTGAACGAGTATCTGAGCCAGCTGCATGAACATCCTCAGAATGAAGAACCAATAGTTGGAACGATGTTTGCCATGATTAAAGTTCTACGGGATTTTACAATTCTTTGATTAAACCGGGAAATTGATTCTTTCACGGGATTTTACTAAACCAAAAGAACAACCGTAAGAATGTATCACGAAGAAGTGACAAGTCTAAAATTAGACAAGTAGTAAAAACACACAACTCGCTTAGTTATCAACTCGCTAAACACCCAACTCGCTCAAGGAGACAACTCGCTTAAGGTATCAACTCGCTAAATAACCAAGTCACATTAGCATCAACTCGCAACACTGTCAACACGCTTAATGAATCAAGTCGCTAAATAGCCAACTCGCTTTAGTATCAACTCGCAACACAACCAACTCGCTTAAACACCAAGTCGCTTAAATTAACTCGCTACCTTTACAACTCGCTTAATAGCTAAGTCGCTTTAGATATCAAGTCGCTTAAAGAAACAACTCGCTTAGAACCCAAGTCGCATAAAAATCAACTCGCTAAACAGCCAAGTCGCATGTACCAACTCTCATCCAATAACAAAGCAACTCGCTTTGAAGAAAAAAGTATCCGAGACTCAACTCGCTTCGTACAAACTTCTAAAATAACCACTTTATCAATAAAAAACAACCAAACCACAATGATTTAAGCCTTCCAATTCAAAACATAAACACATATGATGATCCTAAACACAAAAGTACAAGCAAAATTCAAACTTTAACACTAGAATTTGTCCAAATGAATCAAACTCTCCTAAACCCTTAATACCCCAAAAACCTTATGAAATCCACCAAAACAAAAAGCATGAAAGATGAGTGATCAAACCATGGCTCTTGATACCAATTGTTAGATATAGGATTTCACAAACACATTAAAACCATGATCATGTGGGGCGTACAAGTAAGTTTAGAGAGAGAGAGAAGGAAATGTTCTTAGTAAGAGAAAACTTATGGAAGGTTAGATTCCAAGTGAACATCCAACCCTCTACCTTGCAAGGTAGAGGGTATTTATAGGTTACAAACTAAACGACCTCCTGACGGTCTGTGGATCAGGTATACAGTGGGTAAAGACCCGTCCTTCCTCCACGGTGAAGCACTAAACTAAAAAGCTAACTAAGTGACTAGTAAATAACGTAATGTCTACGAGCTAACTTATGCTAGATTATATTTGGGGTGACCGATACTTTACTATTGAATTTTCTAATTCCTAACATTACTTAGCCATTTTTTTCATATATTCACTCATTTTCGTCCAAAAATGCATCATTCCAGCATTTTGCTTCCAAGAGACCTAAAAAGTGAAAGTGGGCGATTAAGGGCTTAAATGACTCCTTAAAAGTGTAATGCTTTTAAATCCTTATCAAATATCCCTATTGACTTGTATTTGCTTGTCCTCAAGCAAATGTGCTTTGGCCACAATCAATTTATAAGTTAGGGAGCATAAAGCATTGGTTTAACATAATTCACAACAAGTAAAAGCATCGCAAATATTCATAACAAGCAATTTAAAATTATATACTAGCACCTCACAAGGGGTGTTTGGATTTTCTCATCTCTCGTGTGTATATGAAATATATCAAATGGAAATCGAAGATAAACACTCATTAACCGGTCATAGTACATAGATTACCATAGGCTTGAGACTAGATCAAACCTCCATCGCTTTGGCGTAAGCACCTAGGAACAACTATCTAAGAGGTCTTTTAAAGGGTTGTAACGTTAGGCTTACGGTTAGGGAAACAAAGGGTTTGGTTGGATAGGCGATTTAATGGTAGCAAGTCAAAAATCTTTATATTACAAGCATGAGAAGAATGGCGTTGCTAAGCCAAGACTCGACTCTCTAAACTCTAGATAACTTTGAAACAAACATAAATATAAAGATAGATGTAGGATGGTAGCCCGTATGTTTTTTTCATTTTTCATTTTTTTTCATTTTTTTTTCAACACTCTTTTTTTGATTTTTTTTTGCATACACTTTTACTCTACCATCCTCTATGATAACATCAAAATATAAGGGATTTATAGGCACATCCCTACACTTGAGTTTTTCTTACTCTAACACTTATTTGACCCGAATTAAAAAGATCAAAACACTTGGAGTACATTATTACGTAAATAAAGGGAATTTGAATTTAATGTTCTTTCCCGTCACTCCATAAAATTTAACTTTACCCATGAGTCTCAATCGTCCCAAAACTGTATACAAAAGATATGACTCGACTTAGCAACCATGCAAGTAAATAGATAATTGAACTAAGGGTTTAGTATGATAACAATAATGCACTAAAAGTGAGTGCATACAAGGTAGGCTAAGGCAATTTGAGTATACATTTGGGGGTGGATTGTAAACAATGCTCTTCATTGATATTCTGGAAAACCGAAACATCACGAGAACTCATGTAAAAGGATAGGCTGAGGGGTTAACTAGGGTATCGTGGTACTAAAGGTGAGTACATTGCAAGGGTGTGGGGTAATTACTCAACCGATGTGGAAGAAGTAATTATAATAAGGGTATCAAACAAGGGTTATCCTAATGCCTCTTATCATTTAGTTATTCCTAACTACACAAGTGTAGTCTCACTAGCGATCTCGAATGCATCACAAAACAAGTTCTCGAATCTATTATCCTACCAAGACACTCTCAAGCATTAAAGGTGAATGCTTTAATTCCTATAGATCTATGGGCGAACCTCACATTTTTGGGGTGGAATTTGAGTGGTAAAGGGTTTTTGTGCTAGTCATATAACTCCTATCCATGAGACGCTTTATTAAGACTAAAGACCCACCCGTACAAGTCATGAAATTTTTTAAATTTGGAGCTAAAATTGCCCTAACAAATATCTCTCATGGTTTATTACAAAAATGAAATAGGACAAGACAAATGATCAAGGATAAGCATAGTTTCAAAGTTCCCGTTTTATTCTCCCTCTGATAAGGTTTTAAAATGTACCTTTTTGAGGGGTCATTTAAGCCCTTATTTGATCACTTTTGTATCCGTTATTACTTAATATCGTTCCTTTTCACTTTTTAGGTATCTTGAAGGCAAAATGCTGGAATGACACTTATTCGACGAAAAGGGCGAATATACTGAACAAAATGGCCAAAGTCAAGAATCGAGACACTCAAGCAGCTGGAACTGGGGGACGCAAGGCCAGTTATCTGCGACGCCGCGCATCACTTTTGTGACGGCTCAAGAGCCAAATTGCTTATTTACAAGTGACGGTGTCGGTTTAAAAGAGTAGGTTGTCGCAACTCGTGACGCCTAGATTTGATCCGCATAACGTTAGAGATTGAAGGGGACGGTGTCACAATCATAAAGTGACGTCGTCGCAAGACTAACGTGGCCAAGACGAAACCCTAATGACATGCGCCACGGCCACAAATCAAAGGGTGACACCGTCGCATTTGTAATCCTATATATAGAATCCGAATTTTTTAGTTTTCAGTGTGTAGTCTCTTGGAGTAAAAACCTAAACCGAACCAAGGTCTGTCTTTGTACAAGATTTTAGGGTTCCATAACCTATCTTACATCAAGATAAGTGTTTTACTTCATTAATTTAATTATGTCTTCAATTACTTGTGTGTATGCTTGCATGTTCCCCATGTCCCCGCTAATTTACTTGTGTGTTTGCTTAGGAATATGAAACTTAATTATTGAATATTGATTGGTTGTCTCTTATCTTAATTGTTAATGATCTAGTAATGTGATAGGTCATCCGTTGTGTAGTTAATACTTGATTAATCTTTGTGAACCTTAGTTTATAATACCTAGAGTTGTTGTAGGCTAAACCATCCTAAGAGTACCTTAGAGTTAAAGTTTATAAATCCTAGAGACTTTGTAGGCGATAACCTTTGGTAGTTTCAAAGAGTTAGGATAACGATACCCTACGACCTTAGGCACACAACGCGATTAAGAATAAGGACGTGATAATTCAACCATCAATAGGAGATAATTAAGGAGTAATAAAACCTAAGTAAACACATCTTTAAATCATCATACGAGCACACAATAATTAGACATAGACTACCCTCACCTTAGTTAATTAGATAATTAGATAATAGAGTAATCGGTAGAAATACCAACCCCCAAATCCAAACCTCGAGATTCGTACCTTTCCATTTCCTAAAAAACATAAAAAGATAAAAAATAATCTTCCTCAACCCCAACCTTAGCGTAGTAACTTCTCACTAGCATTCGTATTCCCCTAGAGAACGATATCAATTCTCGTGGCTTACCCTAATACTACACTACAACGATTAGGTTCACTGCCTAGGGTGTTGAAAAACTTGCTCCACAAAAAGGAAGTTCCTTTGACCCTAACCACGCCAAGTGTAGCGCAAGTATCAAGTTTTGGCGCCTACCACGTGCTAATAGAATAGCTAGTTAGAGTCCACCGCTTAGGTTTCCTTGCTTGATTCCTATCAAGTAAAATTTTCTTATTTTTTAGCTCCCTCGTAGTCTATCCCCCTTCTTCGTGACCTTTGTTCGTAACCCCATCACTTTTCATCATGGAAGGTGATAACCAACCACCATTCATCAACCTACCACCAAATTACCCGCCAAGAGGCCGTACTCTTGGTGAATACTCGAGACCAAGCCACCTAGGCTATAGGAACACCATTGAGCTTCCCGACCAAGCCCAAACTACGGCCCTGCGATCCGACACCATCCGGTTGGTGCAAAACAGATGTGCATTCCATGGACTTCGTTTTGAAGATCCTAATCAACATCTTAAGGATTTCTTAAAATTTTTGATTCCATCGACCTCGATGCTACTACTGGGAGAGACCACGCGTTCTGCTGGCTCTTCCAATTCTCTCTAAGGGACCAAGCTAGTAATTGGCTTGAGCGACTTCCCGCCTGCTCCATCTCAAGTTGGGATGATCTCATCTCTCGCTCCTTGCTCAATTTTTCCCACCGGGAGAACTACTGCTTAGAATGATATCTTGATGTTCCAACAACGTCAAGGTGAATCTCTCTACGAAGCATGGACTCAATTCAAGGACTTACTTCATAAAGTCCCTCATCACGGCATTGATCTTGGGCTCCAAGTCCAACTCTTCTATGATCATGTCAACTTCCCCACCAAACGATCCATTGACCAAGCGTCGTGGAAAACTTAGTGATCTCACCACCGAAGAATCATGGGGTATAATAGAGGACCTTGCTCTCTATGACAACGAAAGTTGGAATGACCCCTGTGAGTTGCCCAAAACCGTTAAGGCAATCTCCTTGCCTCCCATTGACTCACAACCTTCCTAATCGTAGGATGCTCAACCGAAGATCAAGTTAAATTCCTAATGAGCTCCTACAATAATCCTAAGTCTTCACGCCATGTGAACAAAGTTTCTTCCTCGTGTGAGCCGTGTAGTGAACCTCATAACACGCCGCATTCTTGCAACCCATTCCCCGAACAAGCTTCCGTTGACTAATGCATCCTCGCTAAGATAATGGAACGGAGGAAGATTCCCCACAACACCCGACCTAGGACTTTAATGACGCCGAGAAGCATGGAAGGGAAAGCCCGACTTCTATTGGGGACAAACCAAAGAATTCACCTCCAATGATTTCTCATGGCCCCACATCTCACGCCCTAACCAACAAAATATAGAAGGGATGTTGCAACACCTAGTCGCATCCCAAGAAGCTCAAATAGCTAAGCTCTCGGACAGTTTTAACCAACAACAAGCCGAGATGGATAAAAAGATAGATAACCTCTTGAAAGCCATGACCAATAGTGATAGGAAGGTTAATGCTATCTCAACTCGAACCTTCCGATGTAGAGATTAAAGACCCAAGTAAGTTAGCTAAGCACGCTCAATTCGTCAATACCATCACCTTAGTGAAACCTAATAGAACAAATGACGGCTGACCATGAAACTATACTTGAGGTTAGTGAAACACCGAGGAATGAAACAACCGATGAAGTAGATGAAGTAGAAAATGACTATTTCAATAAGTTTCCTACGGAAGAAGAGCTATCTCGCCAATTTCACTTAGTGCGACTCCGTCACATGTATGTTAGAGAAGCCTAGGATCAAGTTTGGGAACCCTTGGAATCTTAACATACCATGTTGCATAGGACACCATTTCAGTGGCAAGGCCTACATTGACCGCAAGTCCCCAATAATCATAATGACTAGCACCTACTATAATTGGGTAATGAAGAAGCCTATCCCAACTAGGCAAGACCCCGATAATCCTAGGTTAGTTGCAATTTTCTTGGTAGAGTTAAGGGATTGCCCGTTTATGTAGGTAGTTTCACATTTCCTACGGACTTCATAATTGTGGATGATATTAGTACGACCATAGATCCTAGCTTGTCCCATGTTATTCTAGGAAAACCTTTCATAGAAAACAACACGGATGACTTATGATCCCTCATTAAGAATAGTGCGATTCAAGGATGAGACCGATGATGTAGCTTACCAAATGCCGTTTAAGATTGAGAAGTTTTCATCACTCTCCAATGATGAAAAGGAACTTAAACTATCGGTCTATTATAGGAATGAGGAGGATAAGGAGAAAGGAGTAGATTATGTTCTGGCCAAGATTTTCGGATTCTATGAGGATTGCTTGAACTTATGACCAGAATATAGAACCGATTGGGGAGAGGACGACCTCTTAGAAAGGTGCATCATAGGGCACTTTTACAACATGGAATCCCCCAATAGAGACCGTCAGAAGGAAGAAGGTGACGGTAATGAAGTCACGTAAGGGCACGACTACGAGTTTAGCTACAAGACTCATAAATAAAGAAAAGCGCTTCGTGGGAGGCAACCCATGCTTAATTGTTTGCTTGTTTGTGTCATATATCTTTTATTGATTGTTTATTCTTATGTTTAAATTTGTAAAAATGCTTTATTTTGTTTTTAACCTTGTCTAATTACATATAAAGGTATTTTACATAAGGGATAAGTGTAGAGAGGATTACACACATTTTCAAAAGAAACGTAAACATGAGAATTTCAATTAATTAAAAGATATACATGTGTGTTTGTTCTATTCAAACGCTTGTATCGAGTCATAATGGATGTTTTGCAGGAATTTTTTTCAAAAAATCGCAGACCAGTTTTTGTCAAAGATAACTGACGTCAGATCGAACCTCGACGGGCGTCAGAAGGAGCAAAAAACCTGATTACTCTTTCTCGTTTTCTGAGCTACTTATAATTTTTTGGAATTTTCCAGTCTTAATTTTCCGAAATTTGTAAACATCCATTCCACAAACATTATATCCTAGTTTAGTAGAGTCATATATATTATTACCGATTTTACGCTGAAGGTTTCGCTTTGTTTTCTTCAAGTATGCAGGTTTAATTTATCAAGAAGAAGATACATAAGATGAGAAGGAGCTTTTCACGCAAACGTTCTTCTTGAAGAAAGATGTAACCACCACTTTTACACGGATCCTACCGAACTAATCATGGGAGTACTAGTTTCTTTCATCTTTTATTACCTTCCATTATCATAACTTTGATACTTTCGAGGAACATTGGGGACAATGTTCAGTTTAAGTGTAGGGAGGGAAAATAAAACGGGAACTTTGAAACTATGCTTATCCTTGAATATTTGCTTTGTCCAATTGCATTTGTGTAATAAACCATGAGAAAATGTCGGTTAGGGTAATTTTGGCACCAAATTTAAAATTTTTCATAACATATAGGAGTGGGGCATTAGTCTTAACAAAAGCGTCTCATGGATAGGAAGTTATATGACTAGCACAAAAACCCTTTACCACTTAAATTCCACCCAAAATGTAAGGATCGCCCTTAGATTAGTAGGAATTAAAGCATCCATCTTTAATGCTTAGTGTGTGAACCGGTAGTATAATAGATTCTAGAACTTGTTTTGTGATGCATCCCGAGATCGCTAGTAAGACTACACTTGTGTAGTTAGAAATAACTAAATGATAAGAGGCATTAGGATAACCCTTGTTTGATACTCGTAATATAATTACTTCTTCCACCTCGGTTGAGTAATTCCCCCACACCCTTGCGTTGTACTCACTTTTAGTACACGATATCCCTAGTTAACCCCTCTGAGCCTATCTTTTTCGCGGTTCTCTTGATGTTTCGGTTTTCCGGAATATCAATGAAGAGCATTGTTTACACCACACCCCCAAATGTACACCCAAATCGCCTTAGCCTACCTTGTATGCACTCACTTTTAGTGCATTATTGTTATCACCCTAAAAACCCTTAGTTCAATTATCTAGTTGCTTGCATAAGTTGCTAAGTCGAGTCATATCCTTTGTATACAGTTTTGGGACGATTGAGACTCATGGGAAAAGTTAAAGTTTATGAAATGACGGGAAGGGAACGTTAAATTCAAATTCCCTTTATTTTACGTAATAATGTACTCCAAGTGTTTTGATCTTTTCAATTCGGGTCAAATTAGTGTTAGAGTAATAAAAACTCAAGTGTAGGGATGTGCCTATAAATCCCTATCATTTTGATGTTATCGTAGAGGATGGTAGAGTAAAAGTGTATTAAAAAAAAAAGAGAAAAAAATAGAAAAAGAGAAAAAGAAAAAATTAGAGTGTTGAAAAAAAAAATACGGGCTACCATCCTACATCTATCTTTAAATTATGTTTGTTTGTTTCAGTTATCTAGAGTCTAGAGTGTTGAGTCTTGGCTTAGCAACACCATTCTTCGCATGCTTGTAACATAAAGATTTTTGACTTACCACCACTAAATAGCCTATCCAACCAAACCCTTTGTTTCCCTACCGTAAGCCTAACATTACACCCTTTAAAATTCCTCTTGGATAGTCTTTCCTAGGTGCTTACGCCAAAGCGATGGAGGTTTGATCTAGTCTCAAGCCTATGGTAATCTATGTACTAGGCTCGGTTAATGAGTGTTTATCTTCCATTTCCAACTTGTTATATTTCATATACACCCGAGAGATGTGAGTATCCAAACACCCCATGTAAGGTGCTAGTATGTAATTTCCGTGCTTGTTATGACTTTTTCGGGGCTTATATGTGTTGTGGATTGTTTTAAACCAATGCTTCATGACCCCTAACTTATAAATTAATTGGCTAAAAGCACATTTGCATGAGTACAAGCAAATACCAAGTGTAGGGATATTTGATAAGGTTTTAAAATGTACCTTTTTGAGGGGTCATTTAAGCCCTTATTTGATCACTTTTGTATATGTTATTACTTAATATCGTTCCTTTTCACTTTTTAGGTATCTTGAAGGCAAAATGTTGGAATGACACTTATTCGGACGAAAAGGCGCGAATATACGAAGAAAATGGCCAAAGTCAAGAATCGAGACACTCAAGCTGCTGGGCTGAAGGGGCGGCGAGGGTGTTATCTGGACGCGACGTCGCATCACTTTTGTGATAGCTCAGTAGCCAAATTGCTTATTTACAAGTGACGGTGTCAGGTTTTAAAAGAGTAGGTCGTCGAACTCGGACGGCCTAGATTTGATCCAGACGACGTCAGAGATTGAAGGGGACGGCGTCACAATCATAAAGTGACGTCGTCGCAAGACTAACGTGGCCAAGACGAAACCCTAATGACAGCGACCCGATGGCGTCACAAATCAAAGGGTGACGCCGTCGCATTTGTAATCCTATATATAGAATCTGAATTTTTTAGTTTTCATTGTGTAGTCTTTTGGAGTAAAAACCTAAACCGAACCAAGGCTGTCTTGTACAGTATTTTAGGGTTCCAAACCCTATCTTACATCAAGATAAGTGTTTTACTTCATTAATTTAATTATGTCTTCAATTACTTGTGTGTATGCTTGCATGTTCCCTATGTCCGGCTAGTTTACTTGTGTGTTTGCTTAGGGAATATGAAACTTAATTATTGAATATTGATTGGTTGTCTCTTATCTTAATTGTTAATGATCTAGTAATGCGATAGATCATCCGTTGTGTAGTTAATACTTGATTAATCTTTGTGAACCTTAGTTTATAATACCTAGAGTTGTTGTAGGCTAAACCATCCGAAGAGTACCTTAGAGTTAAAGTTTATAAATCCTAGAGACTTTGTAGGCGATAACCTTTGGTAGTTTCAAAGAGTTAGGGATAAACGCATACCCTACGACTTTAGACACACAACGCGATTTAGAATAAGGACGTGACAATTCATCCATCAATAGGAGATAATTAAGGAGTAATAAAACCTAAGTAAACACATCTTTAAATCATCATACGAGCACACAATAATAAGACATAGACTACCCTCACCTTAGTTAATTAGATAATAGAGTAATCGGTAGAAATACCAACCCCCAAATCCAAACCCCGAGATTCGTACCTTTCCATTTCCTAAAAAACATAAAAAGATAAAAAATAATCTTCCTCAACCCCAACCTTAGCGTAGTAACTTCTCACTAGAATTCCTATTCCCCTAGAGAACGATATCAATTCCCGTGGCTTACCCAAATACTACAATACAACGATTAGGTTCACTGCCTAGGGTGTTGAAAAACTTGCTCGACGAAAAGGAAGTTCCTTTGACCCCGAACGACACGTGTAGCGTTATCACCCTCCCAACACTTAAACTGAACATTGTCTCCAATGTTCCCCGAAAGTATCAAAGTTATGATAACGGAAGGTAATTAAAAGAGAAAGAAACTAATACTCCCATGATTAGATCGGTAGGATCCGTGTGAAGTAGTGGTTAAATTCTTTCCAAAAAGAATGTATGCATGATAAGCTCCATCTAATGCTATATTTCTTCTTCTTGATAAATAAAACCTGGACACTTTAAGAAAACAGACAACCCAAAGCATCAAACCGAACAAGGAAAAATCACAACAAGATGTAATTCCAGACTTAAATAAGATATAATGCTTGTGGAATGGATGTTTGTAGTTTTTTCTAAAAAATTAAGACCTGAGAATTTCCAAAAATTTATAAATAGCACATAAAAAGAGAGAAATTTTATAAGCTGTTTCTGCTCCTCCTAACGTCGTCAGGTTCTAATCCCCGACGCCAAAGGTTATCCTAGAAACTTGTCTCGCCGCTTTTTTCATGGAAAAATTACAGCTTTAAAATCTGAAAAAATTCCTGCAAAACATCCATTATGACTCGATACAAGCATTTGACTCTAACAAACACACATATATATCAATTTCACTAATTGTAATTCTCATGATCATGTTCTTAAAAACACATTTGATCTTCCCTACGCTTATCTTTTTGTAAAATACCTTTATATGTAATTAAGACGAGGTTAAAAATAAAATAAAGCATTTTCACAAAGTCTAACATGAGAATAAACAATAATGAAAAAGATATATAAACACATAAATAAAAATGAAAAACTAGTACACATAGGTTGCCTCCCAAGAAGCGCTTGTTTTTGTTCGAGTCACGAGCTTAACTCTACCCTTATTTAATGGATAAAGGGGAAGTTTTTCCTACACTTAAGCTTAAGTGTGGGTGATAGTAGCGATACACACCCTTAGGGTGGAAATTTGCTACGTGAGAAGACGGTGATGGGTGATTTATATGCTCAAAGGGGTGTGCTCCATTCATTATAACCTTACCTAATTCTATTGGTGTAGCGGGCGAATTAAATCTCTCTTCTTAAAATGGATCATCTTCTATCAACTTCAAAAGATTCTTAGTTAAGGATCCATCTTGACTTAATAAACCCGGTTTAAACCCATAATGTTTCTTGTTATCAACCATGAATGGGTGATGTAAGTGTGTAAGGTCATGGGTTACTCATATATTAGCTTCACTCTACATGGCCTAGAGTCTACTACCTTTATCAAGCAACTACCCAGACTATTTATTTTGATGGGTGGATTGTGGCCTAATTCAATTCCTAGATTCACATCTAAAGACGGAAAATTAGGCAAGGTTTTTGGTTGAGGCTCCGGTTCATCAAAATTAGGAACTTCCCTAGGACTAAGAGAGATGTCTTGACAACAAGAATCTAAACCTACATTTTCTAGTGGCGTTTGGTCCAAAGGTTCTACATCAATCGGGGTTCCTATAGTATCTTCTACTTCTTTCGGGTAAGTTATATGCGATGTGTGTTCCTCAAGTAAGGCTTGTGGGCTTGGAGTTTCCACCTCATTCTCCATTATATCTAGATCTCCTAAATGTTCATCATATGTTTTAGTATGATCTAACCCAAATACACTCCTAAGTATCTCAAATCCTTCTTTAGCCATTTTAAATTCTTGGTCCGATTCATAAGAATCATTCTCAAAAATTTGATCACTATGTTCTATTTTCCTAAAGGATTCCTCATGCATGTCATATGTTTTGAAATCTATCCCACACGTGCAACTAGGTAGTTCAACTCTAACCATCTCATAATCTTGTTCGGGTTTAGGTTCCATGTTCTTAAAAACTAGGTTCTATTTGCCTAAAGGATTCCTTATTGATTTATGAAATGTATGTTAGGCCAGCTGGTGTGTCACTCATATTCGGCGCTCGTACACCCACCAGCAATGAGTGACAAATTAGGTAGTCCAACTAATTTTTCATAAGGATTTTCTTTTCTCTCAATTAGCTTTAACCTTACGCCATAAGTACTGCCTTCAAAAACTTGGGGACCTAAAAAGGCAATGTTCCCTGTCGGTGGCATTGTGATAAGGATTTAAAATGTACACTTTTAAGGGGTTATTTAAGCCCTTAATCGCCCACTTTTATATCCGTTACTGCTTAATTTCATTCCTTTTCACTTTTTAGGTCTCTTGGAAGCAAAATGCTAGAATGATGCATTTTTGGACGAAAAGGAGTGAATATATGAAGAAAATGGCTAAGTCAAGATCAAGACACTCAAGCTGCCGGAATAACACCTGAAGGCGTCCCAAACATAGGGCGACGCCGTCCCTATTTTTTGACGACTGAGGAGCGATTTTTCTATTTTACACCTTACGGCGTCAGGCTTTGAAGAGTAAGGGCATCACGAAGACTTTGCTTCTCAGACGGCCTTGATCCAGAATCAAACGACGTCACAGTTGAAGACTGACGGCGTCACAACCACAACGTGACGCCGTCCTAATGATGACTTGGCCAAGACGAAACCCTACTGGCGGCGATCTGACGGCGTCCCAACTATAAGGTGACGCCGTCGCATATGTAAAATTATATATAGAAATCGAATTTTCAGACTTTTGAGAGGTAGACTTGTGGAGTAAAAACCTAAAACGATTTTGGTCCGGTTTGGACAGTATTTTAGGGTTCTCATACCCTATTTTACATCAAGATAAGTAATTTACTTCATTGATTTCATTATGTCTTCAATTGTATGTGTGTATGCTTGCATGTTTAACATGTCCGGCTAAATTTCTTGTGTGTTTGCTTAGATCTATGAAACCTAGTTATTAATTATTGATTGGTTGTCTCTTATCTTAATTGTAATTGGCTTAGGATTGCACTAGGTCATCGTTGTGTTTTAATGCTTGAGTAATCTTTGTGATCCTTAGTTTATAACCACCTAGCGTAATTGTAGGCTAAATATCCAAAGATAACCTTAGTGTTAGTTTATGAATCCTAGAGATCTCGTACGCAATAACCTTAAGGTATACTTAAAGAGTTAGGGATAAAAGCATACCCTACGACCTTAGAAGACACAACGCGTTAAGAATAAGGACGTGGCAATTCAACCACCAATAAAAGATAACTAGGGAGTAATAGCATCTAGGTAGACACATTTTTAATCATCATACGAACACACATCAATAGACATAGACTACCCCTTAGTTTAGATAATTAGATAAGTAGAGTAATCGGTAGAAGTACCAACCCCCAAATCCAAACGCCGAGATTTTACCCTTACCTTTATAAAAAAAATAAAAAGATAAAAAAATAATCTTCCTCAACCTCAAACCTTAGCGTAGTACATCTCTCACTAGCATTCTTATTCCCCTAGAGAACGATATCAATACCCAAGGCTTACCCAATACTACACTACAACGATTAGGTTCACTGCCCAGGGTGTTGAAAAACTTGCTCGACGAAAAGGAAGTTCCTTTGACCCCGAACGCGTTATACGCACATCAATTTTTTGGCGCCGCTGCCGAGGAATAGAATAGCTAGTTAGATTTTTATCTCGTTTAGGTTCCCTTGCTTGATTCCTATCAAGTAAGAAATTTTTTCTCATTTTTAGCTTCCTTGTAGTCTATCCCCCTTCTTTTTGTTTGTGTTCGTAAAACCCTTTTCATTTGTGCTATGGCAAGTGAAATTGCATTTGAATCATTAACAAATAAGGAACAATTGAATTTCACATATTGGATTGCTTAAAAACTAGGTCTTTTTATTGTTCAAAGCAATAGGCGATAACCACAATCAAGGCGTGAGTTCCTTTACTTCTGGCCATTATCAAATCTGAAAAAGAACATTATACCTCAGTTATTGGAAAGAAGGAATATAAGGAACCATGGGTAGGTGAAATACAACCCGCCTTCCATCTTTCTGAATTGAATTACCAATACTTTGTAAATTTTATCATCCATGATTTTTCATATTCTATACTGCTTTAATGAACAGGATTATCACAAATACTATCCTACAACCCTACACATAAGGAGACCATACTCGGGAAATCCAGGTATGTTTTAAATCTGGTATCTTTATAGTTTATAGGCCACATTGTTATTTTGATTATTCCCATTTATTGCATTTAACGTGTACTTGCAAAAAATGCATAGCTTCTGGATCAACAAGAATTTAAGGATGATTTAGAAACCAATGCTTACAACGAGTCCTCTAAAGAGCCAGGTAATGAACATGGTTTAATTGTCGGTTACTTTTTCTTATTAGCGTGTATATATAGTGCCCTTATTTTATATTGATTTTCTTTCAAGTACCAAAAACGATACCTCTACCAAAGCAATGAAGCACAAGTTCAAAATAGACAGCTATAATTTAATCTCAGGGACGAGGAGACTTCTATCAGTGAAGCACAAGTTCAAAATATACCGATATGTGTAATTAGATTAATGTTCCAAACAGTCAGCATGTGCTATGCATTAGAGATGCTTTGTATGGAAGTGGATAAGTTCAAGTAACTTTATGGCTATATTTATGAGGTATCACGGATACTTTCATTTGATTTTATGTAGTTGACCAATTTTATTTTCAATAGTGCCTATTCAGTTGGATAGCGGTGAGCTACATTGCTAATTTAAAATTTGTTGTTCAAATAGGTATTGCTGCACAGTTATATTGACATGTTTTTTATGTAGGAATTAGTATTGGATTGAAATCAAACATGACTAATATGATAATCAAGATGTGCAGTGATTCAATCGTGGTCAGTTTATTAAATTAGTTTTGTGAGTCTATGCATGCCCATGATTATTTCCAGATAAACAATGCCCATCGTTTGATCGCAGGAAAGATATTGAGTTCAGGTATGGTTGTCGAAACTGGAGGTTCATTAATGCGTTCATGCATCTTTTGGCTTCTAATATGTTATACAAATTAATCACCTCATGTAGAACTTTTCTCATTCGCTCGTTAGGGTTTAACAACAGTAAATGACTCATGCATCTATTTTTTTGTGCATATTATTTTGTTTTTGTATGGTTATTCTTTTACATACATCAATGAATCCAAGATTAGTGATTTCAGCAAAATCCTTATGGCAAGAGTATCTAAGTTAATTTTTAGAATGAATTTGAATCCTTATTTTGCTATGATTTTGACATTTTGTGTACCATGTTGAATTTATTTCTTCAATTTCAGTATTTAACTATTGAAAAATGACTGATTTGGCATGGATTATTCCAACAGGTTTGGCTCGGGTGCTGCTGTAATATCCAATGATTTGGACCAGTGTGTTCGTTACTGGTGACAGAACAAATGATGCTCCTACCTTAAAAGTGATCAAGGACTATCCATACTTAAGTTGCTGAGTAAGAGTGTGTATGGGATTTGTTAACTATTTTGTGAATTACTTTTTTCAGTTGGCGTGGAATAGCTAAAATTTTTGTTTTGTATTTCAAAAGGAATAAATATTTTAGAATACACTAGGTGAAACATAGTTTAATGTTTCCTTTTGTTGATGCAAATATAAAGAAAGTGAAATCTTGAACGCATAAGCGGTTAGGCCCTGATGAGGTAATCACAATGGTTGAGATGTAGTTTAGTAAAATGCAAACACCCCTTAATCTATTCGTTGTAACTTAAAACGAATTGACATAGAGAACTTAAAATATTTCTACTCATCTTACATATTTTCAGTATCTATTAGTTTACAAGTAAGGCGATTCTATCAGCTTTTAGTGTTCTCACATTTCATCAACTTATCAGGTCCCTAGGAAAAGGGTTCATCGAAGATTATGTTCAAAGCAATGAGCAGATCTATCACGTGAACACAGAAGGTTCATGGGGTGGTAACTGGACATCAATAAAGTGACAAAAAAATAACTACTTAACAAGTGTGTTTCGTTCATAGGCATATATAGATCAAATAAACATAGAAATGAGCATTTCGCTTCTTATGGCCTGTAATTTAGTATCCTTTGATACCCTCCTTTGATGTTGCAGTTGAGGGTTGTGAATGCGTTTTCCATAAACCTTTTCCCTTTTACCATAAGTCAGTGATCCAAGGGCTTCCTCATTAAACATGTTGGTTTTTATGTTTTTGGTTATTTTTATATTTTTTTTGGTGTTTGGATATATGTGGAATGACACGTGGTGGTATGTGATTAAGTGAGTGAGATAGTGGTAATTAGTATTAAGCAACGCCATTGGGCTTCCAACTATTGTGCCTGTCATTTAAACTAAGCATCCCCATACCTGCTTATTAGAATGCGCGTTTTTAATCTCAAAATAACAAGTTTGGATAATACTAAATGCTTAAAATTAGTGGAAAAAATAAGCAATCCCAAACACTTCGTTAAGTGACTCTGCAACTGATTGTTATTTCTTATTTATCTTGCTTGCCAATGTTTAGTTTGATGGTGATTTCTTTGTACGTTTTGCATGTTAGACGGGTAACGTTTTAATGTCATCATCAATGACAAAATTATAACCAATAAAGGATATAGTAGATTCATTCTCTTCGCCTGTTAAAAGTGCCGATAGTCAAAAAAGGGTAATCATCAGTGCTTCAGATTATGGTTAGTCTAATAACGCTCTCTTGCAATCAATAGCTATGTATATATTGTTAACTCATTTATTTTATGTTGTTAAGGATTGCCGAGTGCCATAGGCGTAGCTACCTGAAGTTGATGGCCATATGTTTTGAGATCCAATGCATGGGATTCCAACAGGTTTGTTTAAATAACAAATACTAACATC
Organism: Chrysanthemum makinoi; assembly: GCA_910596185.1. Lineage (NCBI taxonomy): Eukaryota > Viridiplantae > Streptophyta > Magnoliopsida > Asterales > Asteraceae > Chrysanthemum > Chrysanthemum makinoi. The sequence continues at coordinate 134,698,290 of OU343217.1, forward strand.
TTTGTGGTTTATCAGTTGTGCATACTTTTATGCTTTTTTTTGTAATGTTCACAGTCTATACACCGGGTTCCAATGTACTGGACTTTAGTGCATGCGTAGTTTGGGTTTAGAGTCAGATGTTAAGTATTGGTTGTGATGAAAACTTACTCTATCAGTACATGAACGTCACCCTATCCCTTTAGCTGGAACCAAATTATCTTGACAAAAGGAATAGCTTTCACATCATTTATCAAGCCTCTTATTATACAAAAACGATTTAGAGTAACATATACTCTGTATAGAGTTCCTAAAAGCACCAAAATATGGTGCGCCTTAATTGTGCTTCAAATTTTGGATTCTATTTATAAACTTTATATCTCTGTTATATTTATCCAACTCATTATTGCACTTTTCTGTACAGACAAAATGCATAAAAATGGTATATAATCTATTTTCGGTTATTTTCTAAAGATGGCATCGGGTATACAAATGTCTGAGAAATGTGTGTAGGCGTGAAATTAATTTTTGGTGTGCAACATTGCTCACTTTATATTGGTGTACTTTCTTTAATCTGATCATTAAAAAGACGATGGACTTCAGTCAATTGATAAAAAATGAAAGACAAAAGATGGCACATGGTATACAAATGTCCGAGAAATGTGTGCAGACGTGAGATTAAATTTTAAAAATGCTATGAAGTATAATGATGAGAGAAATGATGTTCATGTGATGGCCAAGACTTTACTTGACAAATTTGAGAAGTGGCTGCATCTTTTGCCAAAAGTTGATGAAGAGGTAACCTTTATGATTGATGGACTTTTGTATTATTTTTGCGTCTGATATCTATTAAACCAAGCAAAAAGATTAAAATTTGTTAGTGTACGAGGGTTGTTTGGTAACTTTTCAGTAATATGTATTTTGTAGGATGAAAGAAAGAAAAGGGAGGAAGCAGAGGCACATTTAGATGTGCAGCTTGCTCAGGAGGTTACTCATGCGAAAATGGCTAGAGATTTGAATGCCGAAGTAGGTTAAAATCTTACAGCTATTTGCTAAATGGATTTTTCGTAAATTTATATATTTAATTTTAGTCATTTATGATAATGATTTTGTTTCTTCTTCAGCTTGATGTAGCTGACAAGCATCTCAAAACTCTAAGAGACAATGTTCTCCAAAATTGCAGGTTTGTTCTAGCATCACTCTTTTTACGACAGCTGTCTCATGCTATCTTTATACAACTTTTAAGAAATCTACCAACCTGCTAAATATTCATTTTACAAGAGTTTCATTCCCTTCACCACTTTAAAGCCATATGATATTCTTTCTAACCCATCAAAGAGGAAAATGAAAAAGCCGAAATAAAGGCAGTAAAATACTTGCTGAAGATGGAAAGAACGGCGCGTGGGTGGGTTTAGTAATGTGTTAAGACAGGCTCTGCCTGAACGCGGGTCATTCGTTAATACAAATCAAGCCATTCTTCAGTGTGGGTTGACTAAAAAAATGACTTTTTCTTATCACTTCTAAAGCTTTATCTTAAAATCCTTTGTTAAATGTATAACTGCCCATTTTAGGAAAATGTCGACCAAAGAGAAGAAAGCACTGATGATGGTTCTGACCCAGTTATCTCCTGAAGATCTCAACAAAGCACTACTAATACCGTGATCTTATATCACTGGTGCTGGTATCATTATGCAATTTTACAGATGTTGTGAATATGCTTTGTTGATTATGGAATACTAAGCTGATGCACCTGAGATCGAACAATCAGCTGACCTCTATGAAGACCTTATCAAATGTTGCGTGGGAGATGCAATGAGCGAGGTGTATTGTCATTGTTGTTATTTTTGTTATTCTTTTTCTTATAGCCTTATAGGTAATTAACATCTAATCACATTAGGTACGGGCAACTGCTAGAGCAGACTACAGAATGTGAACTTGAGGCGATGTGGAAGCTAAAAGAAAGGATGCAGAAAGACCAACGTCTAACTGATATAGCAAATTATAGATATGTTTTTACGCTTAATTGCTAAATAATAATGTCCTTGTCAATTTTGCACTAGAATGTATTTTAAAGCTATGTTAATTGTAATTTTAGTCAGGAAATATATAAACATGTTTCTTTTGTATGTACATCGAGTTAAAAGGTCTCATAGTACGATACTATCAAGTATCAAGTACCTATACTTCATTATATACGAGTCTGGGGGTTTCTAGGATTGCTTAGTGTTAAATTTACATTGTCAAGCAACACCTTTATGTTTTAAAGACTATCCTAATCCATACAAGCCTTCAAAAGCCCAGCTTTCAGAGGTTCTCTAGGTAGACAAAAAAAATGTTGTCTTTATGAAAGGATAAAAAGAGCAACTCACTAGACCATGTTGAAGGTTTATGTATAAATGAGGAGGATGCATTTAAAGAAGAGGCTTAGATTATTGATGTATGGATTAAATGACTCATGTTCGAATCATACCAAGGACATTTTTTTAAAACTAATTAATCCGAAATTAGGTAAGTAGAAAACCTTAATGTCAGCATGTGCATATGTTTAAAATCTGGAAGTATGCATATAAAAAACTGAAAATCTGCTGATAGTTCCATAATTATTGCAGGATGACAGCACTATAGGTTCAACATAGGGTATAAAAATGTTATTGATCAAGTAGTTCGTCTGGTAAGACTTGAGAATATTCAAGTGTCTAATTAACTCAACTGGGTTTATTTTTCATTGCAAACGGGATTATTTTTTTAGTTTCATTATTTGATTACGTGGATTATTCTATACGTAGCGATATAGCAATTCCTCGACCTTATAATGCACGTATGTACATACAATAAAGTGCATAATCTTCCTATATCTGTAGAATTTGTTGATGCATGTGAATTAATTTGTATGGCTTTCACATATTTGTAATGCCTTTGTATAGGTGCCGGGAATCATTGCATACTACTATTTTATACAATTTGAACCGGAAAATCATGGAAGCTCACTTCTTATAAAACTATTGCATATTTTCGGTCGCTTTTGGTTTAAAGTTAGCGGATGACTTCTACTCAAAATTAAGTAGCTCAGATGCTATAAAGAACATATGCATGCCTTTAGTTTGCATCGGGTAACATTCACCTACCACTAATGTCATTAACTTCAACAAGTACAAGCCAATATAACACGGTGAATCACTGAAATAGTAGTATCTGACTGCATTACTCCATGATTTGCAGGCTGCATATGATCCCATGGCCCCTATTAGAGGAATTCCTCATGAAGAAATCGAGGTACTAACAACTTGATTTAATTTTAGCCAATGCAAGATCTCATTATGTGTGACATAAACACCTATTTCTTCATAATACAAAAGAGGTAGGAATTGACATTTGTATGATTCTTTCAAACTTCAAGATCTTCGAATATTTCAGAATTTGTAGACACTTCACAGAAGTTGAATAGAAGAAAGTGAATCTGAATAGGAGACTTCAATTAAGGATTTTGTGTCTTGGCCTCTTTGTGTTGTAGGATAGTGGCTTCAAAGTAGACAGATGAGATGTAATTAGACTGAAATGTTGATATGGCAGGAAAAAAGGAACACATTTTGCCAAAGCTACAAAAAGGGACTGATTATGCGAAGCTATTGACAGCTCACAACAAGAAACATGGTTCAAAGGACTTTTAAAGGTACTTTTTTGCTATATTTTTCTTAGAACAATAGGAGTATTGCAATAATATTTTCTCAAGCTTTCAGCTTGAGTTGTAGAGCTCCTATTTAGACATCGAAAGTGTTTGGGTCATTACTTTAGCCCGTGTTAAACTGTCTTAGTAAACTATATATGTACTCTTTCATCGTAAGTACGTTTATAGATGGTTAATTGTAAGATCAAATATTACCTATGCAAATTAAAAATAGCCTGACCAAAAAGCTACATAATTTAGGGAAGAACAATGATAAAATGAGGTGTTTATGAAGACGGTTGCATCTTCTCCTTTGCCATCTTAGCAACAGTTACCTCCATGTGCTCATGCACGACTACCTTAATCCGTGTTCCTATAGCTGCGCCACTGCTTGTCATCCAACATCAAAAATGATTACCATCTCCCACCCTTATTTTTCGTTCTATTTTATAAATATTAAGGGGTGTTTGGATGAAGCACAAAGGGGAAATTATTGTAATTTATTAATTTGTGGGTCTATTATTCTTGATATCAGTTACTTTTTTTTTTAACATGTGGGCTGGAGTTGAACATTGTAAAAGCCACATTTATTGTTGTTGCTGCAAGTTTATTGATGTCGCACATTGTAAAAGCTACCCTTTTATGTGTATAACCCATTCAGGTATACCACCTTTCTCACCTTTCTTAGTCCTTAGCATTATTTTAAAGTTTTCAATTTATACATATTTTCTCACTCTAATTGACTGGTATGATCAAGAGGCTCGAACAGAAGAAACCTCTATTCTAATATATACTTTTAGGAAGTTTTTTAGGTGGATATCGTTTCATGTTTGGTGAAATAGGCGGGTATGGGTCGTCAAACATGGACGATTCCATTTTCATAACCCTAAATCAACCATTGAAGAACAAAAATTTTGATTCATGATTTCTGTGTCAAATTGCAACAGTATCTATAACATGTTCTGATTATTGTTGAGACCTGAAGTTAGGGTTCTTAAAAACTCAACTTAAATTATTGCTTATTCTGGAGTGTCAGGTTTCTTAAAGGCAAAATCCAACAAATCTAAACCACCATTTACAATTGAGTTATGCTTATGTCTATTGATGTAAATGATAGTAAGCCTAAGCCTACTGCATGTTATTAGTAAGGAACATGGATTGACCCTTAGTGATGTTAGCCTTGACAAACTTGGTACAACAAATAAGGTTTATGTTAAAATAATGTGTTAGTCTTTTTGCCCAACCGATTACGATTTTAGTGTAATAGTTTCATTCTGTACTAGGTTACTGTTTTTCTTGATGATAACGTAATTCTACACAGTGGTGGAGATACGAAGCAAATTGAAGAAATATGTGAGAAAGAAAAAGCACAAGAAAGGTTGTCAAAGTTGTCAGTAGGCGTAGCAGTTTTTAAGGTATGTATATTTCATGTAATGAAAAGACCTTCTCTTTTAAAGATCCACATTTATTTATTTTTCTTTCAGGTTATAGGTGCAAGCAAGGCGAAGTTGGAGAAAGAAAAGATGGAGTTACAGATGCTCTTAATGCTGCACGAGCAATTGTTGAAGAAGGAATAGTCCCAGGTAAAAATTATAGTTTTTGAATCTCACAATTTTAGAGACCCTATGGAAGGTGTCATAGACAGATTGACAACCATTGTGGATCGGAAAGGAGAGAAAAACCCACTTGAAAATTAGATTCCAAACATGGACGATACGGGAATGGGGTCTGATTGCAGGCGCAATAGACATAAGATCCTGTTCTGCAACGAAGAATATAAGAGACATTTAGTCAGAATGTTCATGGTCCATTTTTTATGTTTAAAGCAGCTAGAAATTTTAAATAACAACTTATAGAAAAAACATACATTCATCCGTTTATGCATTTAACAAACTTTTGGAGGAGTGGGCGTGTTGGGTAATGAGTCAAAATGGGTTCGGTTCAAAACCGGCAATTATTTAGCTTGGGTCGAAGCATGTCTGGTAAGATTCATGTGTATGATTACAAAAAATTGTCACTAAAGTAATAATCTTACTTTAACTTTAATTCACAGTTAGGAGCTTTTTGTACATTTGAGTACACTCCGAAGATGTTTCACCCTATTTGACCCATGTGCCAGATTTTTAATTTTGTTAATTACTTAAATCCGTTACCTTAACCCATTTGACACTTTTAAGATAAAAACATAAACCGAATCAGTCCTTTTATAGGTAAATGCATTACCTAGCTGAAGCAGCAGAAAACTTGGATGTAATAGATTCTGAGAATGTATGCATTTCAGTAGCTATTAGGCTACCATTTCATAACTGACTATCATGTAATATCCAGAATTTACGCATAGTTTTATAGGGGTCAATATTACATAACAATAATCAGAATCAACAGGCTGTCCATAACGTCGGAGATGAAGCTACCACCAAAGGCTCCCTTTACTGAGCTTAAGGTCATCAATGCGATTTTCAAGGTAATCAAGTCATTCTTTCTTTTCTTTTTTTTACTTCCACCAATAAGCTCACCCGACTAACAATAAAAGCCAGTCACTGCGACTGCATAATTAACACCAATGATGACTCCAGTTACATGAACATGGGTCAATTCGGGTAGATGGTGAAAAGATATTTGAAAAAAAGGAGTTGGGTACGTTGCAAGTAGAACTTTTCATTAACCCAATAATCATACGACAATTACTATAGACGTGACTTAGGTTCTAATTACATATTTAATTCGGGATTTTATGCGTTTATTGTTTTCATTCATTTTAATTAGTTTGGTTTTGTATTGATGAACCTATATCTTAGTTTATTTGTTTTGTTGGGTTGTTTGACTAGAAATTGTTGCTTCATCTTTAAATGTTGTGATTAATTTGTTTTAACACGTGTATGTATATATACATGAGAACTTTAGACCAATGATTATTATTGTTCACTTTGTTAGTTTACGGAGTTGGTCTCTAATAATCCCTTTAGTTATACCAATGGATTTTACATCTGCTCTTATTTTAGTATATTACCCTTCCTGATGAGACAAGTGAGAGCCAAAGATCACAAAGAACAAGCTTATTAGGCATTTAGCACGAACCTGAAGTAAATGGTAATTGTCCCTCTTTATGACTGTTCAAATTCTATATGAATTTGTGTGGCTGTGATGATCATAATGCCTATGAGTATGAGTCTAATACCAAATTACAAAGTGACATTTAACGCATTTATTCAATAACACATTGACAATGAAGTTTGAACTTGACTTTCATGTTTTCAGCTTCTAAGAGTTTGACAGTATTTGACTAATTTGACTAAACTTTAAATGTATTTACTTAAAGTCTATCATATTGTACTATTGTATATGTAAACTTAAATTTAGTAAATTGTAGACTCTATGATTCACACTCCCTTATGAATTTTGTTGCAAGTCATCCGGAACACTTGCTAATGAATTTTGTGTATGAATTTTGTTGCAGGTGAGCTAGAAAAGTAACTGAAAATTATAGTTGGGCGCGGAATGGGAGGTAGCTCAATGCAGCTAAAAAAAATAAGTAGTTGAATGTCTTGGAATTGCACTTAACCATGCACAAGTTGAAATGGGTCCTACTCTAACTGAATGGGCGACAACGTACCACGTTTTAAAGTGTGTTTATGAATTTAGGGGTAAACTGTTAATACAAATAAACCGTAAAAACGTTTATTTATATTTACGATCTTCTAATGTTTTGTCAATAACAAACGTAAAATCATTTTAACGAAACAAATAAAATACGTAAACTGTTTGAGCCAATAGTTTTTTAACACACTTACGCTTTCACATAAAACACTAAAACAAGTATAAGTAATTTTATGATTTAGTAATACATATGTACAACAACTAGTGTTTACATATTTGTGTAAATATATACTTAACTAGTATATACTAAAATGGGTAAAAACTAACAAATGGTATTGACCTATAACCCATGGTATTATCCAAACCACTTGACTAGGTACATTGAACTCATGAGATACATTGTATCTAGTAAAAGACCCATGGATCAACCCATAACTCATGACCCATAACCAAAATACCCATGGGTAAAGTGGAGCGTCCCACGGATCCCTAGCTTTACGCTAGACGGATCCCTTGTGGGAGGGATCCGTGGGATCCGGGGAACAGTGAGTATTCCTCCTCTATAAATAGTGAGCCATTTCTTTCTTTTGGCTTACCACTCTCACACATACTTTCCCCAAGTATTGTACCTCTCTAACCACTGATCCTAAGGGATCTCTCTATGCAGTTTGTCTTTTATTTTTGTGTGATTCTCTAGGTTCCTCTTAAAGGCGAGATCACCACTTCTTCAAGTCGAGCAAGCTCAAGTCCATGAGTTTCCATGCTTCGTCATCATCAAGACAACTGAAGGTTCTCTTGTTGATAGTTCTTTCTTCCTCCATAGATGTGTTGTGTTGAAGGCATTAGTGAACGATGCCGAAAGAGTCAAGACGAAAGCATTAGTGAAAGGTGCTTAACGTCCGTGTCAAAAGCATTAGTGAAGAATGCTAAAGGTGTCAAGACGAAGGCATTAGTGAAAGGTGCCAAGCGTTGTGTCAAAGGCATTAGTGAAGGATGCCTAGGAATCAAATCGAGTGGCATTAGAAAAGAATGCCTAGGTCGTATAATCGATGAGGTGCATCGTTATACATATAGTATTAGTTTATTTCCAAGGATGGTGATATCCTTGATGGTGTTGTAATAAGGAGTGGATCTCCTTGAGAATAGGTGTTGTGTTGTGTTGGGTAGTAGTTCCTCCATTATAATGGAACTAGGTACTTAGCCTTATACCTGATAAAGGGTAGGCGACGTTGTGATAGGTGTGGTTCACCTTGGTGTGAAAGACTCCGGTGGTTAGCCTAGTACCGGAAAAAGAGTAGGCGACGTTGTGAAGGCTTCTCCGCCATAAGGAGATTGGTGTCGTGTAGTGTTTACGAACTCTCGAGTAGGTGACTCGGGGAGTGGAGTAGGGCAAGGAAGGTGTCCTTGTAGCTGAACCACTATAAATACTCGTGTCGTAGTTATGTGCTTCTTACTCTTTATCTTTCATTACACTTTTATATATCTATCTATCAACGTCCAACATACACATCAAAATAGATTGACATAAGTTGATCTAAATATTTAAAAGGAAGTTTTAAATTGGTAAAACTATTCAACCCCCCATTCTAGTTTTCCACATAAACGTTAAATTTGTTTTTGACACAAACAAAAGTTGTTTTGAGGTTCAAGATGTAATAAAGGCATGTGCTTATTGTTAAAAGCAACCAATTACATCATAACTCCTCCAAAGAGTTTAGTGGCTGTTTAACCAAATAAGCTACGGGTTTAGGCGAGAAAACTCTTGAAAAGGCTCTTGAACAGGTCCTATCCAAACAAGACTATCCACATACTGAACAATTTTGGTTATACCAATCAGTCTTGCTTCAATCTTTGATAATTTAACCTTATCTGCAACTGTATCATACAAAACTAAACGATTGGCACAAGCTTCAAAAAGAAACTCATTGTTTGATGTGAAACTAATCAGAGCTATGCCACTAAACTGCAAAAAGACATGATTTTTCAACCATGATTCAACCATCCCATACTCACTCATCACCCGCACTTCACACTCACCATTCATGCATGACATCACACATAGCTTTCCAGCCAAAAATCCAAGAACATTTTGATATCTCACTAAAAGTAAAGAATCTGGATGTGACATCTCACTGAAAGTCTTGAATCTTAAATCAAATGCCACTATCGTTTGTCGGTCCGTCTCTTCACCAGTATAACAAATCCAGTGAACAATACCATCTTGTCCATCTCCATAAACTTTGTCTAAATCATAGATCCTCGAGATTTGAGATGGAAACCTTTGAGTGAGCAATTCCCACAAACCATTTCTCAACAGAGAAAAAGGGTGTTAGTAAGCAAAACCAATTTTTTTCCAGGAAGTAGAGGAGCAAATTTTTTGCAAGTAATGCTTCTTCATTGTTATTCTTTGAGACTAGAGTGTTACAAACTTATTATTATTGGTGATCTCGTGCGGAGTTTCATCACTAATTTAGTAAAGATAGGATCATTAGCTGATTGTTGTATTAAAACACAATATAACATACTGTTTGCATTAACCTATAGTTGTAAATGTGTAATATGTAAGAAACGTCCCCAAATAAGCTGAAAGCTTTTTAAAGAAGCCATGCCTTTAGTGCTTTCCAAAGTAACTACAATAGGTTAAATCAACCCCTTTACTCAAAAAGTAAGCTTTTTAAACACCCTTTTTAATCAATTTCTAAATAGTAAAAAACTACCTCTAGAGTTCGCATATTATTGTGATACCAGTAGTTATGCTGGAATTTTTGTGCTTCTCTTTTTTGATCCTTCCATTCTTATATAAAAATATTGTAGATAAAATCTAAAGAAACATATGCTTCATGTTCATTAACTTTACACTAGATATTAGTGTTTGAAGCTCTATTTTATGAGTTTCATAATAAGTTGTGAAAAGTCTTTGCTAATCAGTATCTTTCTTTTTTGCGCTACAGTTAACAGTAATGATGTTTTGTAATCGAATGTTTCTTGAGATATGACCTATTATTAGTAGTAGCTACTGATATCGGCTTTCTTGGTTTCACAGTATTGAAGAAGGAGTCAAGTTGGATTGCCACTGGTTTGAATTTGATGATATCCGTTACCAAATTCATGTTAGCCAATCAAAGTTTCTATTAAAAATGAAAGAATATGGGAAATATAATACGTAACTTGTATTACGGTATATATATTTTATGGATTACGGTAACATCAATTATAGATCTTAACCGTTTCATTTAACTTTTAATTACTTTTTAGTATATATTTGTTCTACTAAATCCTAAAAATAAAAACCACAAGTCATACCCGTCCATCGGACGGGTTTTGCCACCAGTGTATATATATATATATATATATATATATATATATATATATATATATATATGGATCGGGTGGGGATTAGCTTTTTAAGTAGGAATGGTGCGGAAATATAAAAGTAGCTTAAAAAAAAAAATGATGATAAATTATTAAGAATCGCTGAAAAAATTTTCAAAAAAAAAACGTTTATATGATTAAAGGTATTTTGATATTAAGGTCTGATCTTGACTTTTGTAAAAAAATCAAGATCTGATCTTAATATCACATAAATTAATTTTTAATATCATACTAACTTTTTTTTTATATCACAGTACTTTTTTGTTTTTTACTAATATTATTAATATCACCATTCATTTTTTTTTAAAAATATTAATATCACGGTTCCTTTTTACTATCACAGAAATTTTTTTTCTTTTTTTAATATAATTGTTACTATCATAGTAACTTTCATATGATTCTTAATATCACGATTATTTTTACATGTAAAAAAGCTTAATATCATAGTTGGTTTATAATATCTCCATTTTATAATATCACAGTTTCATAATATCATGGTAGGACTCATAATATCGTTAATATCACGGTAGGTCTCATAATCAAAAAAACAAGGTGCTCAGAAAAATCTGAAAAAATAAAAAATGAAAGAAGATAACAATAGTAAGGATCGCTCAAAAGGAAAAAAAAAATCGTTTACATGGTCAATTGGTACCGTGAAGTTAGTGCAGATCTTGACTTTTTTACAAAAAGTCAAGATAAGATCTGGAATGGGCGGTCTAGATCTGTCCGTACGTCCGCACTAAAATTAAAAATCCGCACATGATCCTCACTATATATATATATATATATATATATATATATATATATATATATATATATATATATATATATATATATATATATATATATATATATATATATATCTATACATTATATATAAGAGGAGGCATGCCACATATTATTCCACTTGGCATCCCATAATGTCACGTCATAAAGCCATGTCATCGTATTTAATGCCAAATAAGCACATTTAATTCAGTGTAATAATTTTTTGTCCACATAGGCAATAAGTATCTATACTACATAAAAAGAGAAAATGGTCAAATAGTCAATAATTGTAAAAGTGAAAAGTGGAAAAGTGGAACATGTGAAATCTCATAACATTGAATGCTATGCTGTAATCTCAACTTAAATGCGGTGTTGTATCTTTGGAAAGTATACATTGATTTGGAAAGTATGGTTGATTCCTTAACGCTTAAAATACTGATTCTTGAAACAAACTTAATCACCGCTAAAATTTTGTCGAAACTAGACACCGCTGCCGCTAGGCGCGGGCACTCGTCTAGTTTTTATATATAGCCAAATAAGCACATTTAATTCCATGTCATCACAATATTATATCCATCTAAGCATGCATTCAATTAACTAAATTCGGTTAAATTCGTATTTAATTAATTCTGGATTAAATTTGTTTAAAAATTAAATGTACATGATTCGAACCTAGGATGTTTTGATACATTAATAACTATTCTTACCACTAAAGCAACTTAATTTTTGAGTTATATCTTGCAAAGCCATAAATATAATGTTAAGTAGAAAATTAATATCCAGTAATCTTTTCCTTAAATATAGTTCCACAATATTATCCACTAATCACTACAGAAAAAAGGCACACCTCTCTCAAAACCCTAATGATGAAAACGTTTTATGCACTTATTAACTTATTTATTAATTATTGATACAGATTTACATGTTCTTGTGAATTTAGGTTTGCTAAGATGTAGCAAGTGTTCTAGACTGTTGGAAAAACTACCTTCGTTCTTTTTAATTTTTTTATCTTTGTTTTAGATGCATTGGTTGTTTATCTGCAAGATGATATTTTATGTGGTCAACTATATTTTTTCTTCTTTTGAAGGCAAGGTGAACAATACTGCCAAGATTCAAACAGTTCTGTTCAGTGCAACTTTACCATCTCGGGTGAATCATGTATGTGCCTTGACTATCTTCTCACATGGTTAATAGATATAAATTTGGAGTTCATGATATATTATTATGTTCAACATTTTTGTCATTCGACATGTTAATAGAATACACATGTTAAGGTTTACAACTGTGAATATCATATTTGTTGTCCCCCTTTTTTTATTCAGGTTGTAGCAAAGTTTTTGAGTCATGCTTCTTTCTTTGTTATGAATACAACAATGGAGCTTGAATATGAATGCACAAGCATTTAGAATCTGGTTTTACTTATGTTATACTTTCTTGAATATCATTTGAGCATTTTTTGTACTTTTGCGAACAAGATATTCAAGATTTTCTAATGTCCATTCAAATGAGTTGATCTTCAATGAAACTATATCAATTGGCAAAATTTTGACACAGGGGCTGTTTTGAAAAGATTTTTGATGAATAAAGGTAGCTATAAGCACAATTGTCTAACTTATTCTTAATTAATGGCATACTAATTTGGATATGACTATTATAGTTTGCATAGGCAAACCCAAACGCGTAAAGACCAATTGTCAGAAAGTGTGTTGGTGGTGAAGGCGAGCCTCCTTGGAATGGTCTTTCTGGTACTCTTTATATTTCATTTAAGGTGTATAAGGGGTGTTTGGAATACTGATTATCACGACTCATTTTCTTATGGTAATGTAGTCTCCGAATCTAGCTTGAACAAGAATGAAGTACTTACGGTGGCCATATTAACTACATCACCTGTGGCACTTCTATTTGCAGTGGCATGTGCCTGTAGAAAGAAAAAGAGAAAGCCTTACACAAAACGAATAGGTAATTTGAATGAGCAATCATCTTTCTTTTAATGTTTGCAATAAATAAAGACACTAAATATATCTTTCAAGAAACAATAATCTTGTTAGCTAAGATAGATCGCATCAATTTATAATGTAACAATGACGACGATAGAATATAATAACTAACAGTATGAACTTTCAAGGAAGCATTTGCTTTACCTGGAGAGATATAGGATCATCCTCGGTGTCTCCACATGACAGTGATATACATATAACATTGTCTGCATCACCAAGAAAACACACCTGCAAACAAATGCAGATGTAAACCGGGTTGATTGGTTAACTGTATTTTATGTGTTGTTGTATTGTTGTAATTGTTTATTTTTGCAGTTTAACCAAAAATTTAATTATATCTCTGCAGATGTGAAGACATGTAGTTTAATGGCCTAGGGTAAATGTGTTGGTTATTGGTGATTAACGGTAGATCTTGACAAAAGGAAAGGTAGCATTGCATTTGTTTCGACACAGAAGTGTGGGATCAATCTTTCATGTCACAAAACCTACCTGCGACTTCAGATTTTTTTACAATGTCAAAAAATGTGCAACTCTTCCTGTGAAGGGGAGGGGTAAGGACGGTTTTCAAGTTATTGGTAATTAATTAAGACCCAAAGTCAATGATAATAGTTGTTTATTTATTCAGCAAGAGATGGTAGGCCCCAAACTAAGCAGCCTATTCTTAATTCTTTTATTGTGATCTTGTAAATGATCTTTCATTGACCAACAATATGGTCTTGACGCGCTTAGGACTGGACCTTATGAAAGATAAGCATGAACTGCCTGTTCACAGCGTGTTTCTTTACCAAGAGATAAAACACATACAAGTCTTGGCCACCCAAACTTCACCCTTGTATCTACAAGAGAGAGAAACTTCTTTACTAGTTTTTCCTTTTGCATACATCTAACAATTTCTTATTACTTTTGCATAGAGAGAAAGAAAGAGAAATGGCTGTGTTGAGGTAGTCGTGTCTGTGGTAATACACAAACTCACAAACCTAATAACCGAGGAATCACAAACCTTCGAAAAGGTTATAGATGAAGTAGAAAGCATTATGGCAAAACTTAGGGATATGCAAAGCATTTTAAATCATGCAGAGCACCAAGAGCAAACAAACAAGGTGGTTACAGACTGGGTGATGCAGTCTTTAAGCAAAGCCTACCGTGTAGTTGATGCCATAGAAACTGTAACATATTGGATTTCACAAACACATCAAACCATAACTTATATGGGGTGTATACTTTGGGTTTTAGAGAGAGAAAGTTAAGAGGTTTAGGAACTTAGTGAGAGAAAGAAAAATCTTATTATGAGCTCCAACCCTCTACTTTGGGAGGTAGAGGGTATTTATAGTACCTTACATAAAAAGCCACCTACGGGCTGTGGATCAGGCATACAGTGGGTAAAGACCCATCCGTCCTCCAGGGTGTTACTTAACTAAGTACTAATTAACATAAAATAACTACGACTATGAGCTTTCTAACGATTACATGTACTTGAGGTGACCGATACTTTAACGACTGGATTTTCTAAATCCTAACAATCTCCCCCTAAGGGAGGTCACCTCAAATTACATAGAATACAAACAGATATTACATTAAGATTGTTCTTGGATTCTTGTTTAAGTTCATTGCTCTGTAGCCCGTAGTCTTTGATTCTTCATGTTTTGCATGTATGGTTAATCCAAGTGGAGGTCTTTAAATGATCCACATGATGATGAGTTTTGATCCAGCTTTGAGATCATCAGCTTCCATAAATCTCTGACTCTTCCTTTGTAGTGTTGACATTATGTGATGTTGTGACTTTTGGACCGACATGCTCACATTCTGGATCATGATTTCTTCTCATCAGAGTAGCGGAAGCTTTAGTTGATTCATGATATTTGTTGCATGGAGTGTAAATATCAGAGTTGTTGATGCACTTATCATGATTTCGAAGTGAATGTGATGTGTGAGCATGCGCTAATGGATTGACCTCTCAATTCTGATCAGCTGCAAACGTCGGTAGTACCTACATACAACAGTTAGCAATAAAGCGCACGAAAGTGTCTTTGATCACTTTCGTTGAATTGAGGTACACGGCTCACGGTTCCCCGTTGATCAGTACAAGTATTGTCTGTGATCAGGTATAATTCCGAAGAATCTCCTTGACAGGGTTTCGCAGCTGCTCTAGCCGTTCTCAAACCGGAACGTCTCAAAGAAGACAACACGGAGTGAGTGAACTAGCGAATTGAGATTCACTGATTGATGAAAAGAGATTTGAAAAACAATCGTGTACTGCTCAATATAAAGTGTTTTTGCAATACAACAAAGGTTTTAAGAAAAATCAGTTATCAATCATAAACACCTTTTATTTTTGAAATATTAATACACAGTCGATGTGCTAGAGAAAAGAATTTTAAGCACAACGACCGGTTTTTCAAAGATATCCGTCAATCCATTACCTGAACCAGGATTGATTCATAATTTTGAATCGCCCCATTGTTTCTGTTCAGTTGTCACATGGTTGATCTATTGGATAGATCTCACACGCCACCTACCAAGAGCTTGTTTGATGTTGGCTCTAGAAGGCTTTCCATCTTCATTGTGAGTATGTTGGCATATCACTCAGATGTTCTGGCAATACCACTAAAATAATGCGTAGGACTCATAAGATATATTCTCACTTTCCACATAGTGTGAAATAGTGAGTCTTCATTGATTGTGTCCTAATGAGATTTATTAGATGATCTCGTGGCTCTAGACTCAATAGTGCACATTTGGTTCCTATGCCGGAGACTAGGGAGAGGGTCTCCTTCTTCAATATCAGCCATCTCTAAGTGAAAGTCGATAGATAATGTAGGTTCCCCGTGAGAATGAAACAAGTCATTTTAAGAGGAACTTGAGTAGCTTGGGAAGTTGTAGTGTAGTGCGTCACTGGGTCCATGACGTCTTGTCTTCAATACCGGTGTTACCTTAGTAATAACCAGTAGCATATGTATTGAACCCGGTTTCTGCCCTAAGGTTGAATAATTGGAGGGCTATTTCTTTTCACCCTTTTCACATTCATTTCTTTTTCATTCTTCAACCCCTTCAGTGCTTACCGAGACTTCATTACTAGAACCTTGTTGGGTTTATTCCAGTTCTAGGTCTATCTCAGTCCGCACTCTTCCCATTTCTCACTTTTCTCTTTTTTTTTATCATACCTAAGGACTCTACACTATCTAGTGGATTGTCCCTGGGTAGATCTCTCTGGATCTGGCGGGATCGTGAGAACGAATACCTAACCTAACCATCCTTATATCTCCATACATAAATTAAATTTGGTCGGTCTTTTTGGTATTGTTCTTTTGCCATTGGAACCAATTGAAAACCATTTGAAAATCAATCCAGGTACTTGTAATATATTATCAAAGCATTTTGTACCTGAATTGTTTTTGATACTTCAGAAAAAGAGCTCCCCCTCAACATGTGCATCGTATATTTGAAATCGTTTTGGCACATGGAGGCAAGAGGAAGAATTCAATTCATTGATTAACATTTTCTAAAAATATCGACATTACCTTCCCGATCAAGATTAGTATTTTTCATACTTAGTTAAAGATATTTTTGGGAAAGGATGTGGTTTTCAAAAAGTTTCTCCCCCTCAATATGTGCATCGAGATTCGAAAGTGTTTTGCACATATTAGGGAAAACCTGCACTTAGAGACAAATCAATCACATTTCAATCCTTTTTGGTTTGATTTAGATGCTCCCCTTTAACATGTGCATGGAAACTTTGAAATCGTTTGGCACATGTAGGGAGGAGAGCTTGCTAATCACTTATAAAATCATTTATCGAATTATCAGTTTAAATCCAATTTAAATCACAAATTCTCCCCCGATCACAATTTTCAAGTAATTTAAGATTTGTGATCTCTATAGATTTAAATTGATTTTGAAAGCTTTTGAGGAGAATTGTGACTTGCTTATGAAAACATTTAACCGATAAGGATCAAATCTGAGACTTTAAACTCCAACGATTAAATATGCTTGAGTATCTTTTGAAAACATGACATAAGCCTTGGTCTGAACCAATTGTATGACAAATAACCTTTTTGATTTAATTGAAATCATTCTCCCCCTCAATCAATGACATAAGTTGTTGATTGAGAGATAGAGATTTTGACAAATGTCAAGTCCAGATGATTTTCAAAAATTGAGTCCGAGTTATTTTTCAAAGCTATTTAGTTTTCATTAGATAACAAATATTTTTCAGGAGAATTTATAGAAGGAAAAATATTTAGGAAGGAAACATTTGTCTTTAAAACATTTCTCTTAATTTTTTTTTTTTTTTTTTTTTTAATTATGTACATTCGAACTTCATCTAAAGACCCGTGTCACTCTTTGAATGACAACACAAAGACCGTAGATGAAATCGAATAAAAGAAAAGGATGAGAAAAATATTTTTAGCTTTTTCAAAGATTTTCTGATTTTTATGGATTTTGTGAAATTTTATATTTTTCTATTTTCTTTTGTGGGTTTTATAATTTTGTATTTTGCTTTTTAAATAAATATTTACAAGAGATGGATGAAGAAAACTTTTACTCCTCGTCTTTCTCTTGAAGACATTTGAGTGTTTCCGGTTGTAGACTCTTTAGACCAAGTCGTGGAAGGATAAACTCAAAACGTTCTCTAGGAAGAGCTTTGGTGAAGATGTGTGCTAACTGGTATTCATTCCTTACAAAATAAAGTTCCACCACACCGTTCTCCACTTGCTCCCTGATGAAATAATGTCGAATGTCGATATGCTTTGCTCTTGAATGTTGAACATTGTTGCATGAGAGAGCAATGGCACTCTTGTTATCACAATATAGAGGGATTTTGTTGAATTCAAAGCCATAGTCAGATAATTGGGATCTCATCCATAGGATTTGAGTATAACAAGATGACATGGCTATGTATTCTGCCTCTGTAGGGGATATAGAAGTACTCATTTGTTTCTCTGAAGACCAGCACACAAGCTTATCACCTAAAAACTGAGCACCTCTAGACGTGCTTCGACGTGTATCTTGACACCCTACATGGTCAGCATTTGCATAGGCTGTTAGTGACATACCGGTGTCCTTCGGGTACCAAAGTCCCATGTTGATGGTTCCTTGGAGATACCGAAAGACCCGTTTAACCGCTTCAAGGTGCTTTTTGGTAGGCTTAGCCTGGTATCTAGCACACATGCAAACAAAGAACAAAATATCTGGTCTATTGGCTGTAAGGTACATCAGGGACCCAATCATACTACGATATTTAGTTTGGTCAACCATGATCCCTGAGTGGTCCTCATCCAGTTTAGTGCGCTCCACCATGGGAGTGTCAATAGCGTCACAAGAATCAAATCCAAATTTCTTTAAAATTTCATTAGCATATTTAGATTGATTGATAAAAATGCCTCCGGGACTTTGTGAAATTTGTAATCCCAAGAAATATGACATTTGTCCCATCATTGACATTTAAAATTTGGAGCCCATCTCCTTAGAAAAATGGTCACATTCATTGGGGTCAGTCGAGGCAAATATAATATCATCAACATAGATTTGAACGTGAATTAAGTATTTTCCTGACTTTCTGGTGAACAATGTCGGATCAACTGCTCCTTTGCTGAATCCGTTAGATATAAGAAACCTTGATAGCGTATCGTACCATGCCCTTGGAGCTTGCTTCAAACCGTAAAGGGCCTTCTTCAAGCGATAGACATGAGTAGGATGCTCTGGATTAAAAAAACCTTCTGGTTGGCTGACGTATACGACTTCTTTAAGATCCCCGTTAAGAAAGGCCGTCTTTACATCCATCTGATAGACTACCATGTTCTTACTTGCAGCGTTAGCCAGGAAGATTCTGATTGCCTCGATACGTGCAACTGGAGCAAATGATTCTTCAAAGTCAATACCCTCCTCTTGATGGTATCCTTTTGCAACCAATCGAGCCTTGTTCTTTAACACATCACCATGTTCATCAAGTTTAACTTTGAAGATCCATTTTAGAGCAATGATCATAGCACAGTCAGGAGCAGGTACTAATTCCTATACATCTAGTCGATCGAACTCATGAATTTCTTCTTGCATGGCATTGAACCAGCTGTCTTCATTCATGGCAGTTTTAACGTCTTTTGGTTCGACCTTGGATAGTACGGAGTTGAAGAAGCACCATAAGGCATCATTTGCAAGTTGTTTACGAGTGGATACTGGACGAGAAGGGTTTCCAATGATGTTGTCCAATGGATGGTCGTGTGTCCATTTTCTAATGTGTTCATGTGGTAGTTGTTGAGGAACTGAAGTAGCAGACTTTGGATCTCCTGATGAAGATGGTTCTGTATTTGGTTCAGGAGCAAATATGTTCTCAAATGGAGCATCTTCGGGAGTAGCAAAGGGGTTATCCCCATCATAGGTGCCAGAAACAATTCCATGATGTACACTTGATGATTGAGGATTTGATGATGAGGATGAGTGATCTGTAGTAGGCGCATCTTGACTCAATGACATAGAAACTCAAGGGTTATCTACGTTGACTGGGTTAGGGGCAGCCTCTGTTGATGGATTTGGCTGATCATTAGCAATAGGCTCATAGTGTTCATCAAACATTGGATCAAACAATTTCTTCAAATCATCTTCTGAAGGGGGTACATATGGAGTTGCTGGTGAGGGATTTTGTACATGAGAAGAACTAATTGGACTACTTAATGAAGGTTGTGATGCGGGTCCAGAACTTGATTGTCCTGGAGCCATTTGCCCAGACAGCTCATCGAACGTGACGTGAATAGTTTCCATGATATCTCGAGTTCTTTTGTTGTAGATTCGGTATCCCTTCTTGTTTGATGCATAACCCACAAAAACTCCAATGTCCGCCTTAGCTCTTAATTTTCCTAAATCTTGACCGTCATTTGTTGGATAGCACAAAGCACCAAATACACGAAGGTAGGAAAGATCAGGTTTTCGTTTATGGACAAGTTCGTATGGAGTTTTTCCATGAGTGGTGTGTATGAGGGAACGATTTTGGGTGTAGCAAGCAGTGGCAATGGCTTCATCCCAAAGAAACATTGGAACCTTTGAGTAAATTAGCATTGTTCTTGCAGCTTCAACAAGGGTCCGATTTCATCTTTCAACTACACCGTTCTATTGAGACATACATGGAACACTTCTTTGATGACTGGTTCCAATGCTTTCATAAAATTGACTTAAGTCTTTGATAACGAACTCTGTGCCATTGTCTGTTCGAACAATTCTAACAGTCTTATTAAGTTAAACCTGCAGCTGTTTGATAAGTTTGATGATGACATCTAGAGTTTCATCCTTTGTCCTTAAAAACTTAACCCAAGTAAACCGAGAGTAGTCATCAACAACGCTAATACATATTTCTTCCCATTTATCGTTTGCACTCTCATAGGTCCGCACAAATCCATATGAAGGGTTTGAAGAACTTCCATAACTGAGTTTGCGGGTTTAGGTTTGTGGGCACATTTCCTGCTTTTTCCCAATTGGCATGCTGAACAAAGATGATCTTTTTCATACTTTAATCTGGGTAGGCCTCTTAGAAGGTCCTTTCTGGAAAGATCATTAATGGTGCCGAAGTTCAAGTGATTGAGACGACGATGCCATAACCATGACTTTGTTTTCAAAGCCTTTGACAACAAGCATATTGGAGAAGACTTCATCATGTCTTCGATAGAGATGGTCTATAGGTTTGAACCACGTGTTCCTCATAACAGTTCCACACCATCAAGTTCTCTAACGAAACAAGTATGTTTTCTAAAAGCCACCTCTAGATCGGAATCACAGAACTGACCAACAGAGAACAGGTTATGACCAAGACTTTCAGCATAATATACCCTGGAGATTACACTGTCACCAACAACATAATATCCATAACCCATAATTGCACCAAAATTGTCGTTCCCGAATCTAACAGTCCCGATGAATTTACTCACGAAGTTCATGAGCCGAGAGCGATCTCCAGTCATATGCTTGGAACAGCCTGAATCCAGGTACCACAGAACGATTTGAACGACCTGCAGTTGAACACAGACAAGAATGGATAACTGGATAATTGGGATCCCCATGCAATAATGGGTTCTACTTGGTTAGACAAAGAGATTGGAACATCCACATTAGAAGCAAAGTCAATAAAATCATTAGTGGTAGATGTCGGGCTAGTAGAAACAGTAGATTTATTCAAAGTGTGTTCACTTCTTAAAGGTATAGTTCTACCAGTGGGCATCCATTTCCTAATGGGCATTGACTTAGATAATTTAGGGCACAACTCATTAAGATTAAATTTGCGGCCAGTAGGTATCCACTGATAGCCTATATTACTAAACTTTCTTCCTGTGGGTTTCCAATGTTTTCTAACCTTCTTCCGCCATTGCTTTTTAACCTTCTTAACATGATTGTTGGCATTAACGATTTTAACTGGGTATTTAACAGAATTAATCAAATCATTCACACCACATACATGATTAGTAACAGAAACCAAGCAATCATCATTACATGTTTTGCCAAAGGTAGCAGAATTCGCATTAATTACAGCATGCTTAGAGCTAACACTAGAATCAACACGATTCGTTTTATTCAACATAGTTTCATTCTTTGTAAGGTGATCTTCTACTCTCTTCCACTGAACATTCCTAGCTTGCAAGGTCCTATCATTCTTTGTGTTGCCTTGAGGCTTTGACCTGCTCGCTTTGATGTCACATTTAACTCCTGTAGAGGGAATGGGAACATTAGTTGGTTTTGCTACTTTTTGCATTTCAGTTTTAGAAGTGCTGGGATCTGAACTACTTGAAGGCACATTAAAGTTCACTTTCTTAACACTGGGCATAGAGCAAGGCATAATAACTTTATCATTCTTACAGAAGGATCTTGGGCATGTTGCTCTTAAACATTCTAAAAGCTCCTTAGATCGTTTGGCATATAAGCAAGCGGACCTAACCTCACTATCAAGTGGCTTATTTATGCGATCTTCTTCTACAATCTCACGAAGGCATTCTAGACTATCCTAAAGATAATAAAAGTAATCATGAAACACAAGTTCATTGTTTCTGAGATAAGGAGGAATGTATTTCACAGTCACAGTATATTTAGAATCTGCAGATGCGTTTGATGCAACATTTTCATTAAAGACAGGTGGCATTTTCCCTTTTACCTGACTCTTCAGATTCTCAATTTCCTTTTGTAACGAAGTTATTTTTTCATTTTTTTTGTCACGAGTGACTTTCATTGAATCGTATAACTCTTTGAAGTGTCGCTTGACCTTTTCATTTTCTTGTTGTAATATGTTAATGATATTTTGAAGATGAAAGTTTTGAGAAAATTGAGAATCTAAAGGAGGAGGCATTTGGGATCCAGTCACATTGTTCTTTTCACCCTTTAATTGTGAAATTTGGGCTTTCAACTTTCTGATCGTGTTACAGTGAGCTCGAATCTGTTCATCACGTTTGTTTATTTCAAAAACTGCATGAAACTATTGTTAGGAATTAGAAATTCCCGGTATTAAAGAGTCGGTCACCTCAAGTATATGTAATCGTTAGAATGCTCGTAGTCGTAGTTATATTTAGGTTAGTAGTATTTAGTTAAGTAACACCGTGGAGGACGGACGGGTCTTTACCTACTGTATGCCTGATCCACAGCCCGTTGTGTGGCGATTTATGTAAGACTATAAATACTCTCTACCTCCCAAGGTAGAGTTGGAGCTCATAATAATATCTTTCACTTTCTCTCACTAAGTTCCCTAAACCTCTAACTTTCTCTCTAGAATTCCACTTATACGCCTACTTGTGTTAATGGTTTGATGTGTTTGTGAAATCCAATATCCAACAATTGGTATCAGAGCCAGGTTAGATCATATCTTGCACATCTTTGGATTTCTAGTGGTTTTTAGGTGGTTTAGGTTAGATCATATCTTGCACATCTTTGGATTTCTAGTGGTTTTTAGGTGGTTTTTGAGTTAGAAAAAGTTTAGTGGTTTGTGCATCATTTGGTTGATTTCTAGTGTTAAAGTTTGGATTTTGATAGTACTTTTGTGTTTAGAATCATCACAAGGGTTTAGGTTTTGATTTGGTAAGCTTGAATCATCGTGGTTGGGTTGTTTTTGGATTGAAAAGTGGTGTTTTTGAGATTTTCTTGCTAGCGACTTGAGCCACGGATTGTTTTTCTTCGTAGCGACTTGCTTCACAATTTTGTAGCGAGTTACAGTTTTGGAGCTAGCGACTTAGACCTAGCGATTAACAGTACAAGTAGTGGACTCTCCACTACGGTAGCGACTTGGTGGTAGCGACTTGGTCAGTAGCGAGTTGCTCTTTAGCGACTTGAAGTTTTAGCGACTTGAGTAGCGAATTGCTTCCAAAATTGTTAGCGATTTGGTGTTAGCGAGTTGGTACTTAGCGAGTTGCTATTTAGCGACTTGACAAATTAGCTATTTAGTTCTTAGCGACTTCTTTGTCAAAATTTTGCTAACGACTTGGAGCTTAGCGAGTTGTTACTTAGCGACTTGGGTCCTAGCGACTTGGTCTTAGCGACTTGGTTCAAGAATTCTTAGCGACTTGTTGACTTTTCCCGACAAAACTTCAAACGGCTATAACTTTTGATCCGTAACTCCGTTTTCAGCGTTCTACCCATCAAAACGACCGTGAGAACGAGGAGAATGTCACGCCGAATGAACTAGGTAAACCTTCGAGGGCTAAATCCGCTCTGAACAGAAGTTATTGAGGTTTTTATGTTTTTAGACCAAAATTTCTCGGGAAAATCGTGCATAAACCAATCCAAATCTCAACCAAACAACATCTCTGCTTATCCCACAAACAATCATAAGTCCTAACACACAATTGTCTATCATTGTGTCGATCCATCAGTCATCTTAACACATTCCATTGGTCATTGATTAACGGTTTGGTCTTGATTTTAGTAAAATCCCGCGAAAGATTCTATTTCTCGGTTTAAATCATAGACTAGTAAAATCCCGTGCATTCTACCACATCATATCTTACTCTACTGACCCAGTGATTTCAGAAGTGCTTAAATTGTATGATGCTTTGGACAACAATGATAAAGTATGCTACCCTGAACGGTTAAAGATGTTTGAATTGAACAATGAGGATGTGAGATCTTCATGTTCTGAGTACAATGAGAATGCCACGCAAATGGAATGCAGCATTGAGCCATATCGGCTACTTCATCTGCACCTCATACAACTGTTATCCATAGCTGGGGATCGAACATGTAGTGCTCTTTTCCGCCAGGACTTACCTACATTGACAAGAAGCTTGCTGTTGAACTTAGAACACTTAAAGCTGCAACTTACCAATAAAGAGGTTCAAAAGGATGGTTCCAGGGCAGCTCTTCAAGTAATCTACAAACAATTTCACCATTCATCGTGGGGAATATTCAGCAGATTACGATCAACACTTGACTGGAATTTCCTTCAAAAACATACTGGAATGGAAATTCAGGAATTCATTGAGACATTTATCCAACTCATGGATAATGTGAAAAAGTACATTGAAGAATCGGCTCAAAAGAATGAAGACGTGAATGAGTGTCAGGTGCAGTTGAAAGATTGTTGTGATAAGTTGGGTAATGTATATGTTGAAGAATCGGGTGTTGCTGAATGCAGAATGTCAGTGACAACAAAAAATGATGAGTCGGATAATGGAAAAATGGAATCTTCGTGCTCAAATTCACAAGAGAGAGTGGTGCACCAGACACAACCTGTGCAAGTTAATGCAAAGGAACGCTCCATGGAAGCTTCGGATGTACCCAAGATAGAGATGCACCCGTCACAGCCGGTGCATGTCAATGCTCAGGTAAGTTGCATGGATGTTTCTGCTGTACCTAGTTGTGCATCTTCTACTCAAAATGATGATTATGAACTGCATGAGTACCTGCATTTGTGCCGATGATTCCCTTACCAATGAGCTTAACATATATAAGGATCAGGTTGCTATTTATGAACAGCGTGCTAAGTTTGAGTTGACCACCCGTGAGCAGGAAATGGATGTCCAAATACGTATAACTATTAGAAAAAGTAGGTTTAGAGAAGAAGTATTAAAACAAGAGTTAAACTCCTTACAAGAAAAGCTTTCTAAAACTGCTAAGCAAAAACAAGAACTTCAAGAAAATGTTAAAATGCTTAAGCAAGAATTCAAGGCTAAGGAATCAAAACTTTTGAATGATTTTTCCAATCTAAAAACTTTGAAAAACAAGCTTGAAAATAAGTTGTACGTACAAGGGAATACCATTCAGACTGCTCACATGATCACTAAGCATAGAGTCTTAGCGATAAGCATAGCATTCCCCTTGTTGAGGAACCTAATCCGGAGGTAATTAAAAAGGCTAGAAATGCTCATAAGGTACTGTATGATGGTAATGAGATCCTTAAGCCTAGACAGAAACCTAGTTGCTCTGAGTGCACTGAGGAAGATAAGAAATCAGATGAAGTCACTAGGGAGAAAATGAATAAGAAGCTAGAAGATCCCGAGTGTAAAAAGAACAAGATAACGATAAAACCCCATGATTACACTAAGGAAAATTGGATATCCTTAAACATTTTTAAGCCTCAGACTCTATTGACCCTGAACAAGTGTTCTGGAAAAAGGATATGGACTTGCAAAAAGCTGAAAATCTTGTTGAAAAGAATCCCCCTTGTAGGAAATTCCTAAAAGCGACTGTGTATCCTCCAAATACACCAATGCATTTAGTTCCTAGAACTATTGCCACTAAGAGCAAGACCTTAATCAGTCAATATGTTATTCTTCAACTATTTGCCGATTTTGAGAAAACTTGTAAGAAAAGGATCACACCCACTGGGATAACTGAAGGGGAAAGGGGTTTTGAGCAAATGAAAAATGTTATTTAACTGAGGTCATGCCTTTCTTTAAACAACTAAAAGATCATTTTGAGAGTCTTAAAATGGGGATAAAATCAGATATTAAAGAAATGGAAAAGGAATTTGATGCAATGATAGTTGAGGTTAGTGACTATGAGCGAGAATTAAAATATAATGAGATTGAGAGGAAGAACTTGCATACCTTGAATGAGAATCTTATTTATAAATGTATTACTCAAGATGTGTTTTACACTGCTACGAATTGTTCCATTAATGCTTCTCAATTTCATGAATTATCTGTTGCTCTGAAAGTCTCCCATGATCGTGTCATTGAGCTTGAAAAAACTAATTCCAAACTATCTGAGAAAATTGAACTGGATGATCACGACAATTTGGTTAAACATTTGTCTAAACTAGAGGCTGAGCATTTTAATTTACAACTAAAATATCAACATCTTAAAGAAAATGTCAAAACTTCAAATATCAAGACATCCTCAAATGCTCCAGAGTTTGATGCAGTTTTTCAAATTAACAAACGTGATGAACAGATTCAAGCTCATTGGAACACGATCAGAAAGTTGAAAGCCCAAATCTCTCAATTAAAGGGTCAAAAGAACAATATGAGAGGCTCCCAAATGCCTCCTCCTTTAGATTCTCAGAATTCTCAAACTTTTCATCTTCAAAACTTAGTTAATGCCTTACAAAAGGAAAACGAGAGTTTTCTAGAAGAAAATGAAAAAGTTAAAAGACATTTTAAAGAGTTATATGATTCAACAAAAATCACCCGTGACCAAAATAACGAAAAAGTAACGTCTTTACAAAAGGAAATTGAGAATCTGAGGAGTCAGGGAAATGGGAAACTACCACTTGTTTTCAATAAGAATGTTGTCTCAAAGTCACCCTTAGATTGCAAATACACTGTGACAGTTAAATATATTCCTCCTCATCTTAGGAATAATGAACATGCTTTTCATGACTACTGTGCTCACCTTAAGGATAGTCTAGAATGTCTCCGTGAGATTGTCGAAGAGGATTTCATTAACAAACCTCTTGATAGTGAAATTAGGTTTGCTTGCCTCCGGGCCAAACGATCTCAAGAGCTGCTTGAATGAGTAATTGCAACATGTCCAAAACCCTTAGGTGAAAAAGGCAAAGCTGTGAAGCCTTGTTCTATGCCTAGTGCCAAACAGAAAATCCGTTCTATGCCTAAAGCCAAGCATGTGACCCTTGATATGCCTTGTTCCATATCTAAATTCAAGCAAGCAACCTGTGATGTGCCTCCTAGAATTTCAAATCCCAGCACTTCTAGACCAGGAATGCAGAAAGTAGTGAAGCCATGTAATGTTCCCATCGTTACTTCTACAGATGTTAAGATTGACACTAAAGTTAGCGGGTCAAAACCTAGAAGCTATGCAAAAAAGGATAGGATTACGCAAACTAAAAGTGATCATGATAAGGAAGTGAAAGAACACCATAGAGACAAGAAGTTTGATTTGAACAAAAAGAATCGTGTTAGTTCTAGTATTAGCTCTAAGCTTACTAAAATTAATTGAGGTCTTATGCTGTCGCAAAACATGCAAAAAAAAATGTTTAATTTCTGGTAATCATGATAAATGTGATGTGTTATTTCGAGGTCTAAGATTCATAACCCAGTTAAGAAAGTTTGGAGAGCGAAACAGATTAAGCAATCCTGGAAACCTACAGGGAAGGTTTTTACCAATGTAGGATTTCAGTGGAAGCCAACAGGTCGAATATTCACGAATGGCAAACCTTGCCCCTTAACTAGATCCACTATGCCTAGAGTAGTGCCTGTTAAGGTTTGGAAGCCAACTGGTAGAATAATCCCATTAAGCACAAAATGTTCCTCGACTAAGTCTAATGCTTCTACTAGTTCAACTCCTAGGGATAATGCCATTGCATCTAGGGTTTCTGCTGATTCAAAGATTGCTTGTGCTAACCAAAAGGAACCCATCAGCACGTGGGGATCCAATGTTTCCAATTCTCTATCTTCGTCTGTTGTCCAAAGCAGGTCGTACAAATCGTCCCTTGGTATTTGGATTCGGGCGGCTCTAAACATATGACTGGGCTCTAAACAATGACGTCTGTTCACATCAGTTCAGGCCTCGTTCTTCATCATTATGGTGTCTGCAGATAACACTTCAGGCCCCGTTCTTCAAAGAAAAGAAAAGTGTACGCTCTTCTGTGCGCTTTATCTTCAGCTAAAGAGAAATTCTCTCATGAATGGCCATACTCATCTACATTCTTCATCAACAAGCTTCATGTTTTTCCACGCTCATTCAATCATCAAGTGGATCTATGTTCATTGGTGTATACTCTTATTCACTTGCTAAATCAAAAATGGCAACTTCGGATGCAATTTTTGAGGGGAGAAAAAGTGAATATACTACATAATGATGGATGTTTGAATAATGGTTATACGACTTTATTTTTGATGATGATGAGTGTATATTCTTTTTGATTATGAGTGAATATACTAAGGATAACTGGGATTCATTGTTTCGATTTTTGATGACTCTCCTCCAACGCCTAATGCTTCACTTACTAAGGATAATTAGGAATCAATGTTTGGGATTCATTGTTTTTCAAAGATATGTTTGATGAGTACCTTCAACCTTCGACAAATGTTGATCATCCAGCTTCTGAAGCTCATGCTCCGTACTATTGACTCAACTGGTTCACCATCTAAGAAGTACTTCTTGGAATTCTCAAGAAACCTTATCTCCGGTTATTTCACAAGGCGTTCATAATGACTATCATGATATTGTAAGTTGCATTATTGAATAATGATCCGCTCTTTGGTATTCCTTTGCTAAATCTTTACGGATTATTGTTCCTCTCATTGTGCACGCTATAAATCAACCACATGAACATTAAGGAAAATGACTACCTCATTCGCTCGAAGACATTTGTGGTGAATCTTCAGATCGTCTCTACATGTATACCTTTAGGAAGAATGCATTAATGTCAAGAAATCATTTGTTCCGGTTCATTCAGTGGATCGACGTACATCCGGTTGTACGTCTATTCACGTGTTGGGCATTGGACACAAGCTGATTACTTCAGAGTTAATCAATTATCACTTATTTGAGATTGAAGTTAAAATTCGCAAAGGCGAGCTTAAGATGCAAATGCATGGAATTCTTCTTCAGTTTCAAGTTTGGTATATCAGGTTTTCTTTATCAGTGGTCACTTCAAATTGTCTACATATGGGTTGATAAAGATAGTAAGAGAGAGTTTCTATCGCAGTGGTCCTATGGCTCCTGGACACTCCAGCTCAGGACCCGCACTTCAAAACAGTCCCATTGGTTCATCCCTTGTTCCAAACTCTTCTCAAGAAACTCCATACGTACCTCCATCTGAAGATGATTTAAAGAAATTGTTTGATCCTATGTTTGATGATCTGTATGATTCAATTACTAATGAGGTGTTGATCCCTACAACAGAGGATGCTCATATTCCTGTGAATGAAGTCAATCCTTCAGTCTCAATATCTTTAAGTCAAGAAGCACCTGCTGCTGATCCTTCAGTCTCATCAACAAATCATCATTCTTCAAATGCACATCATGGAAATGTTTCTGGCATCAATGATGAATTTAATCCCTTTGCTACTCCTGAAGATGCTCCATTTGAAAATGTATTTGCTCCTGAATCTTCATCAGAACCATCTTCTTCAGGAGACATCGACTCTGCTACTTTAGTCCCTCAACCACTGCCACATGAACACCTCAGTAAATGGACTCACGATCATCCATTGGACAACATCATTGGAAATCCCTCTCATCCTGTATCCACACGGAAACAACTTGCAACAGATGCCTTATGGTGCTTCTTCAACTCCGTACTCTCTAAGATCGTACCAAAAGATGTTAAAACCGCCATGGATGAAGACTGCTGGTTCAATGCCATGCAAGAAGAAATTCATGAGTTTGATCGACTTGATGTATGGGAATTAGTACCTGCTCCAGATTGTGCTATGATCACTGCTCTAAAGTGGATCTTCAAAGTGAAACTTGATGAGCATGGTGATGTGTTAAAGAACAAGGCTCGATTAGTTGCTAAAGGATACCGTCAAGAGGAGGGTATAGACTTTGAAGAATAATTTGCTCCAGTGGCTCGAATCGAGGCAATCAGAATATTCTTAGCCAATGCTGCAAGTAAGAACATGGTAGTCTATCAGATGGATGTAAAGACGGCATTTCTGAACGGAGATCTTAAAGAAGTTGTCTACGTCAGCCAACCTGAAGGCTTTGTGAA
Source organism: Chrysanthemum makinoi (assembly GCA_910596185.1). Classification (NCBI taxonomy): domain Eukaryota; kingdom Viridiplantae; phylum Streptophyta; class Magnoliopsida; order Asterales; family Asteraceae; genus Chrysanthemum; species Chrysanthemum makinoi. The sequence goes on from OU343217.1 coordinate 134,728,744, forward strand.
TCCAGAGCATCCTACTCTCGTTTATCGTCTGAAGAAAGCTCTTTACAGTTTAAATCAAGCTCCAAAGGCATGGTATGATACGCTATCAAAGTTTCTTCTGTCCACCGGCTTCAGCAAAGGAGCATTTGATCCAACATTGTTCACCAGGAAGTCAGGCAAACATTTAATTCACGTTCAAATATATGTTGATGATATTATCTTTGCCTCGACTGACCCCAATGAATGTGATCGTTTTTCAAAGAAATGGGTTCCAAATTTCAAATGTCGATGATGGGACAAATGTCATTTTTCTTGGGATTACAAATTTCACAAAGTCCCGGAGGCATTTTCATTAATCAATCTTAATATGCAAATGAAATTTTAAAGAAATTTGGATTTGTATCACGTGACACCGTTGTCACTCCCATGATTGAACGTACTAAACTTGATGAGGACCACTCAGGGATCATGGTAGACCAAACAAAATATCGTAGCATGATTGGATCCCTGATGTACCTCACAGCTAGCAGACCGGACATCTTGTTCGTTGTGTGCATGTGTGCTAGATATCAGGCTAAGCCTACTAAAAAGCACCTTGAAGCGGTTAAACGTGTCTTTCGGTATCTCCAAGGAACCATCAATATGGGACTATGGTACCCGAAGGACACTGGTATGTCACTAACGACCTATGCAGATGCTGATCATGCAGGATGTCAAGATACACGTCGAAGTACATCAGGAGGTGCTCAGTTGTTGGGTGATAAGCTTGTGAGTTGGTCTTCAAAGAAGCAAATGAGTACTTCTATTTCCTCTACAAAGGCTGAATACATAGCCATGTCATCTTGTTGTGCTCAAATCCTTTGGATGAGATCCTAATTATCTGACTATGGCTTTGAATTCAACATAATCCCTCTGTACTGTGATAATAAAAGTACTATTGCTCTCTCATGCAACAACGTACAACACTCAAGAGCAAAGCACATTGACATCCGACATCATTTCATCAGGGAGCAAGTGGAAAACGGTGTGGTGGAACTCTATTTTGTTAAGTCAGAATACCAGTTAGCAGACATCTTCACCAAAGCTCTTCCAAGAGAACGTTTTGAGTTTATTCTTCCACGACTTGGCTTGAAAAGCCTTCAACCAGAAACACTCAAACGTCTTCATGAGGAAGACGAGGAGTAAAAGGTTTCCTTCATCTATCTCTTGTAAATACTTATTCGAAAAACAAAATACAAAACTTTAAAACTCTCAAAAAAATCAAATAGAAAATTATAAAATTTTCAAAATCCATAAAAATCTAAAAAATTCGAAAAATCTTCAAAAAATATTGTCAATTTGTCTTGTTTTTCTCGGTTCGACAATATCTACGGTCTTTGTGCTGTCATTCAAAGAATGACACGGGACTTCAGATGTTGTTCGAATTTTTATAAAAAAAAAAAAAAAAAAAAATATATATATATATATGTTTGAGAGAAAGAGAAACAATGGTTTATTGTCATTTTCAGGCAGTAACCCGCTTTTTCAAAGAAAGAACAGAGCCATACTTTATCCTGTTTTCAAAATTCCATGCTCTAATTCTATAAACATTTATTTGATGAAAACTAAATGCTTTGAAAAATAACTCGGTCTCTATTTTTGATAATCATCAGGACTTATCTGTCAAAATCTCTATCTCTCAATCAACAACCTATGTCATTGATTGAGGGGGAGAATGATTTCAATTAAATTAAAAAGTTATTTGGCATTCAATTGTTTTCAAAAGATAATCATGCATGTTTAACCAATGGAGTTTAAAATCTCAACATCAGATCCTTATCAGTTAAAACGCTTTCATAATCAAGTCACAATTCTCCTTAAAAGCTTTCAAAATCAATTTAAATCTACAGAGATCACAAATCTCAAATGTTTTAATAATTGTGATCGGGGAGAGTTGTGATTTAAATAGGAATTAAACTGATAATTCGATAAATGGTTTCTTAAGTGATTAGCATGTTTGCCTCCCGTAAGTGACAGATGATTTCAAATTTTCCATGCACACGTTGAGGGGAGCATCTATCTTAAACCACAATGATTTGAAACGTGATCACTTATCTCAATGTGCAGGTTCCCTCTAGTATGTGCAAAACTCTTTTCAAATCTCGAGGCACATATTGAGGGGAGCAAAATCATGAAAACCTCATCCTTCCCAAAATGCTTTATCTACTTGATTCGATTAGGGAAGTGATGTTGATATTTTTAGAAAATGGTAATCAAAGAAGTTAATTCTTTCTCTTGCCTCCGTGTGGAAAACTATTTCAAATACTTGATTCACATGTTGAGGGGAGTTCTTCTTCTAAAAATATCAAAAACAATTCAGGTACAAAATGCTTTGATAATATATCATAAGTATCTGGATTGATTTTCAAATGGTTTTCAATTGGTTCCTATGGCGGATGAACAATACCAAAAAGACCGACCAACTTTCCATTATGTATGGTGATATAAGGACGATAAGGTTAGGTATGTGTTCCCATGATCCGCCAGAACCGGAGGGATCTACCCAGGGACTATCCACTAGTTAGTGTAGAGTTCTTAGGTATGATGATAAAGGAGAAAAATGAGATATGGGAAGAGTGCGGACTGAGACTGAGCTAGTACTTGAATAAACCCAACAAGGTTCTAGCTATGAAGTCTCGGTAAGCACTGAAGGGGTGAAGAATTAAAAGGAATTGAATGAAAAAAGGGTGAAAACAAATAGCCCTCCATTTATTCAACCTTAGGGCAGAAACTGGGTTCAATTCATATGCTACTGATGGTAACATCGGTATTGAAGACAAGACGTCATGGACCCAGTGACGCACTGCACTACAACTTCCCAAACCACTCAAGTTCCTCTTAAAAGGACTTGTTTCATTCTCACGGGGAACCGACATTATCTATCGACTTTCTCTTAGAGATTGTTGATATTGAAGGAGGAGACCCTCTCCTTAGTCTCCGATATAGGATCCAAATATGCACAAATTGAGTCTAGTGCCACGAGATCATCAATAAATCTCATTAGGACACTTTCAATGAAGACTCTCTGTTTCACACAATGTGGAAAGAGAGATTATATCTTGAGTCCTACGCATTATCCTTGTGGTATTGCCAGAACATCTGAGTGATGTGTTTACATATTCACTGTGAAGATGGAAAGCCTTCTGGAGCCAACATCTAACAAGCTCCTGGTAGGTGGCATGTGAGATCTATTATATAGATCAACCATGTGACAACTGAACAGAAACAATGGGGCGATTCAATCTTTTGAATCAATCCTGGTTCAGGTTATGGATTGACGGATACCTTTGAAAAACCAGTCTTTGTGCTTTAAAACTCTTTTCATTAGCATGTCGACCGTGTACTAATTTTTCAAATCAAAAGGTGTTTTATGATTGATAATTGATTTTCATTAAAACCTTCGTTATATTGCAAAAACAATTTCTATTGAGCAATACACGATTGTTTTCAAATCTCTTTTCATCAATCATTGGACGTAAATTCGCTGGTTCACTCACTCCGTGTTGTCTTCTTTGAGACGTTCGGTTTGAGAACAGCTAGAGCAGTGCGAAACCCTGTCAAGGAAATTCTTCGGAATTATACCTGATCACAGGCAGTACTTGTACTGATCAACGAGGAACCGTGGGCCGTGTACCTCAATTCATCGAAAGTGATCAAAGACACTTTCGTGCGCTTTATTGCTAACTGTCTTATGCAGGTACACCCCGACGTTTGCGGTGATCAGAAAGAAGCGGTCAATCCATAGCCGCATGCTCACCTAACACATCCATCTCAAAAGAAATCATGATTAGCGCATCAATGACTCTGATATTTTCACTCCATGCTTCTGCTACGCTGCTGCCAATATCATGAATCAACGAATGCTTCCGCTACTCTGATGAGAATATATCATGATCCAGAATGTGAGCATGTCGGTCCGAATGTCACAACATCACATAATACCAACACCACAATGGATGTATCAGAGATTTTCTACTAGTTGATGATCTCAAAAGCTGGCTCAACATTATTATCACGTGGATCAGTAAAGACCTCCACTTGGATTAACCAAACATGCAATGAGTGGAATCAATGACTACGAGCTTCGAGCAAAGTACTACATTAAGAATGCAAGATCAATTGTTAATGTAATATCTGATTGTATTCAATGTCATTTTAGTATATGTTTGAGGTGACCTCCCTTAGGGGGAGATTGTTAGGAATTAGAAATTCCCGGTATTAAAAAGTCGGTCACCTCAAGTATATGTAATCGTTAGAATGCTCGTAGTCGTAGTTATATTTAGGTTAGTAGTATTTTGTTTAGTAACACCGTGGAGGACGGACGGGTCTTTACCCACTGTATGCCTGATCCACAGCCCGTTGTGTGGCGATTTATGTAAGACTATAAATACTCTCTACCTCCCAAGGTAGAGAGTTGGAGCTCATAATAATATCTTTCACTTTCTCTCACTAAGTTCCCTAAACCTCTAACTTTCTCTCTCTAGAATTCCACTTATACGCCCACTTGTGTTAATGGTTTGATGTGTTTGTGAAATCCAATATCCAACACTGGAACATCCGAGGATATCTTGATGTTTGAGGTTTTAACACTTTCTTTTAGATGTTGATATTTTAGTTGCAAATCAAAATGTTCAACTTCCAGCTTAGAAAAATGTTTTACCAAGTTATCATGATCATCCTGGTCAATTTTCTCACTTAGTTTTGAGTTTTTGTTTTCAAGCTCAATGACACGATCACGGGAAAATTTCAAAGCAACAGACATTTCATGAAATTGAGAAGCAGTAATAGAATATTTAGTAACAGTATAAAACACATCTTGAGCAACACAACTCGAAATCAAGTTCTCATTTAAGATATGCAGATTCTTTCTTTCAATTTCATTATATTTAAGTTCCCGTTCATAATTATCGACCTCAACTATCATTGCATCAAATTCTTTTTCCATTTCTTTAATCTCTGAGTCTATCCCCTTTTGAAGACTCTCAAATTGATTTTTTAATTGTTTAAAGAAAGGCATGACTTCAATTAAATAGCATTCTTTAGTTTGTTCAAAACCCCTCTCCCCTTTAGTTATCCTTGTAGGTGTGATTCTTTTCTTACATGTCTTCTCAAAATCAACGAATAGTTGATTAAAAAACATACAGGCTAATTAACGTTTTGCTCTTAGTGGGAAGGGTTCTAAGAACTAAATGCATTGGTGTATTCGGAGGATACACAGTAGCTGGAGGCATGTTCCTAAGGGGAGTGGTTGTTTCAACAAGTACATTTGATTTTTACATATCTATGTCCTTTTTCCAAAAAACTTGTTCTGGGGTTAATTGAGTTTGAGGCTTAAACATGTTCAGGGAGATCCAATTTTCTTTTGTGTAATCATGGGGTTTGATCGTTATGTTTTTCTTTTTACACTCAGGATCTTTTAGCTTCTTATCCATTTTCTCCCTAGAGGCATCTTCTAATTTTCTATCCTCTTCCGTGCTTCCGATACATGATGGTGTTTGCCTAGGCTTGAGGATCTCATTACCATCATATACAATCGTATGGAAAGCTTTAGCCTTTTTACAGTACTCGGGATTTGGCTCCTCTACTAGGGGAATACTATGCTTATCGCTTAAGACTCTGTGCTTAGTGATCATGTGAGCAGTCTGAATGGTATTCCCTTGTACGTACAACTTATTTTCAAGCTTGTTTTTCAGAGTTTTCAGGTTGGAAAAATCAGTTAAAAGTTTTGATTCCTTAGCATTAAATTCCTGTTTAAGCACTGTAACATTTTCTTGAAGTTCTTGCTTTTGCTTAACAGTCTTATTTAGTTTGTCTTTTAAGGAATCTAGCTCTTGTTTTAATATTTCTTCCCTAAAATTACTTTTTCTAATAATTGTACGCATTTGGTCATCCATTTCCTGCTCACGGGTAGTTAACTCAAACTTAGCACGTTGTTCATAAATAGCAACTTGTTCTTTATAGGCATTCAGTTCACATATACCAGAATCATCAGGGGCACATGCAGTGTATTCATAAAAAATATAGTCATCATTGACTGCAGAAGATGCATCACTTGGTACAATCTCACTTTCACTTTGTATCACATATTGATCATATGGGACAATATTACTATTACCCACATTATCTGTATCTGATTCATCAGTTTCATGTGATTGTACTTTGTTATGTATCTTTTGCTCATCAACTTTAGCGTATAGTTTTAATACCACTGAAATGAGTGAATCTTTGGATGGACTAGCCTGTTGTGATGAGACCTTTGGAGAGACCATTGGTGAAATGCTAGCCATGAAGATTGTCTGTGCAGTAGGTTCATCATCGACATCAGAGTCAAATGCATTACAGTCAGCAACTTGAAAGGCATTTTGATGATTGTGACCTATTTCCTGAATTGGATGCTCATCCACATCAGCATCATATGTTTTGGCATTTCCCTTAGCAAGAAACAACAACTCTTTTTCATTCAAAACTGCTTCATTGTCCTGAGCTTGTACCAGCAACATCTTGTCCCTGAAATACTCTGCATTTTGAGGGCGCTTTGGAGATGTGCAGTTCCTTGCAATATGTCCTTCACCACCACAGTTGTAGCACTTGATTGGCTTACCTTGTCCTTGATTGGCATTCCTTCCACGATTCTGATTAGCCACATACCCTCCACCCACTCCACCTTTACCTTGTTCATACTGTCTTCCTTACATTGGTTGCACCATAATCTTACCATCTCTGACAATAGCATGATTGTGTAGATTGGAAGCAGTTCTGATATCATTGTTAGTGTGTAGAGTGAGGTTTAGATTTTGCTTAACCATAAGAGCCAGTTGATTTATGAAATGTTCCATGACTGCTTCAGCATCAGGTTGCTTAAACCTTGGATCAAGAATGAGTTTGTGGTTACCATTTCCAGTAGGTATGACTTGTGAAGCTTTGGTAGTAATCCCTACATTGGTGTAGAATGCAGTTGAGTCATTTGATGAGCTTGCCTCTCCTTGATTAGATTTGAACTTTTCAAGAATCATTCGTTCAAACATAGCATGTTTCTCATTCTGAAGTAGGAAGGCATACAATTGTTCATAGTTAGTGTGCCTTAATCCTTTGGTTAGCTTGACAGAGGTGACAAATTTGTGCCATTCGGGATTCATGTTGTTCACAAACTTTGAATTGAGCTGAATATTTGGCATGGTCATTTTGATACTTCTCATATCATTTACAAGTTTGTGGAACCTCACATAGTATTCGGTGACACTTTCTCCAGGGTTCATTTTGAAGTTTTCAAAATCATCATACAATTGAGATTCCCTGTCTTCTTTGGTCAATTCAGAACCAGAGAGAAGCATCGTAACATTGTCCCAAACAGCTTTGGCTTCAGTGTTGTGATTGATTAACTTGTAGATGTCTTTTGGAAGACCCTGAAGTATAATGTTTGAAGCCCTGATATCAGCATCGTATCTCTTTTTCTCCTTATCATTGAGCTCATCATACGTCTTTGGTCTGTCCAAACCTAAGATCACTGTACCATCCGCAGCAGTTTCAAGTGTGTCTCTTGTAGTCTCAATCTGATAAGGTCCTTCATCAATTGACTTGAGAATGTTAACGTCATTTTCCTTTCCCAAACAGTACAACCTAATTCGTTAAGCCCATGAGTCATAATCAGTTCTGTCAAGCATAAGTGGACGAGTATCTGATCCAGCTGCTTGAACGTCCTCAGCTACAGAAGAGATGATTGTAGGCACGTTGGTAGACATGATTACAGATTTCACAGGATTTTATAACTCTATGATTAAACCGGGAAATAAATTCTTTCACGGGATTTTACTAAATCAAGAGAAAACCGTAAAATGTAACAATCAGAAACAATAATTAAGCAAGTCTCTTTAAACTTTGAAGACAAGTCGCTTTAACCTAAGTCGCTAGGTATACAAGTCGCTTCAATGGACAAGTCGCTAGGCACACAAGTTGCTAGAATGACAAGAGACAAGTCGCTTCGAAGACAAATCGCTAGTGACAAGTCGCTAGACATAGAAGTTGCTAGAATAACAAGTCGCTAGATGGACAAGTCGCTAAGGACAAATCGCTAGACACAGAATTTGCTAGAGTAAAAAGTCGCTATATGGACAAGTCGCTAGGGAAAAATCGCTAGACAAAACAGTACGACCACTACTTTGTACTATTTGTCGTTTTGTCTCAAAAGACAAATCGCTAGAGCACAAGTCGCTTCCCACAATAAAGACAAGTCGCTGAAGAACGTAGAGACAAGTCGCTACAAAGAAATCTATGCACAAATCGCTTCCCACAACAAAGACAAGTCGCTGAAAATGTAGAGACAAGTCGCTACGAAGAACTCAAGTCCGAGACACAAGTCGCTAGATAGAAATATTCAAAAGCAATACTTTTCAATCCAAAAACTACCCAACCACACTGATTCAAGCCTTCCAAATCAAAACCTAAGCACTTATGATGATTCTAAACAAAAAAGTACAATCAAAATTCAAACTTTAACACTAGAAATGGTCCAAATGATGCAAATACCACTAAACTTTTTCAACCCCAAAAACCATATAAAACCACTAGAAATCCAAGAACATGTAAGAGAGATGATCAAACCCTGGCTCTGATACCATTTGTAACATATTGGATTTCACAAACATATCAAACCATAACTTATATGGGGCGTGTACTTTGGGTTTTAGAGAGAGAAAGTTAAGAGGTTTGGGAACTTAGTGAGAGAAAGAAAAATCTTATTATGAGCTCCAACCCTCTACCTTGAGAGGTAGAGGGTATTTATAGTACCTTACATAAAACGCCACCCACGGTGTTACTTAACTAAATACTAATTAACATAAAATAACTACGACTATGAGCTTTCTAACGATTACATATACTTGAGATGATCGATACTTTAACGACTGGATTTTCTAAATCCTAATAGAAACTTTTGCCCTCGCAAAAACCCGTTTGAATAGAATGGGTTTTTTCAAGAAGCATAGTTTCGTCATTGCAAACGAGTTCAAGCTTTGCAGAGAAGTTCCAGAAGAGATGGACTGTTGTGAAAACCTGTCCCGTCTGAAATCTAGGTTGAATAGAATCAGCAAAGAAATTCAAAAATGGGAAGATGGCATCCCCTCATTGGCTCTGGCACAGAACCGAGATCCTCAAACAAGACGTCAGCACGAACAACCATGGCAAAAGAGTAATTATTTTGATCCACCAAAGAGAGAAAAATCCATATTCAAGAAAGATGTAGACAAGTTGATGAGACAGATAACCAGTGATAACGAACCACTTGAAATTATTTGTGTCTCTGGAGAGAATGGCATAGGTAAAACTGTTGGGTTCAGTAAATACCCAAACCCCTTAAATCTAGGATTTGAATAGAAAATACCCTAAGTGTTTAGACCGGTAAACACTAACAGGTCACTGAGTGCATAGTCTTTCAGTGAGCCATCTTCAGGATACTCAGTAAGAGGCGAAGAAGAAGTCTCTCCACTCCGTAAGGCGGAACTTAAGGGGTGAAGACTGAGACAAGAAAAAGTTGGTGGATTCAGTTAGTGATGACAATAACTCACTGAATCCCTCAACTCCTTACCAACTGCTAACACTGAAGACAAACTAGACTAAAGACTGAAAGCGGAGAAGACTGAAGAATGGGGCGGGACAAAACGGTTATGCTTGAAGCGATAAAGACGGAGTGCTTATCTTCAAGAAGTCAACTTTCCCTGAAAGGCTCAGCATCAGTACTGACAAGTAGAAAGTGGCTTTGTCCCTTACCAGATATAGCCTTTGTAAACAGAGACAAAATACATCAGTATTTTGTCTTCTGTAACCTGTCAGTTTGTCACTTAGGATAGAGTTAAAACTCATACTTGTATAAATAGCATAAGAGATGGAATGATAGATTTAAGCTTGTGAATTGTAAAACACACACACACACACAAAAGCCATCTTTCACTCCTCCAAATACAACTCAGTCCCTGAGATAGCTCAGTGGTTCCATAGTAGTTATGCTTTGACTTAGCCTGAGCTTAGTGAGGAGTTACCAGCACTTTGTCATTTCAATCCCAAGTACTGTTCCGCAAGTACTTGGGTAATGTATTCTTTTGATTGATTTCTTATAAAGAATATTAAGTTGAAAATTTATCAGTGTGTTTTTACTTATGTCATTTCAGTCATTGATTCACTATTAACTGGTTTTAAGTACTTAACTGTTTTTATACGATAGTGAATAGGGAACAACAAGTGGTATCAGAGCAAGGCTGATTATAAAACCTTTTTATTAGCCGCTCAAAACGTTTTTAAATCAGGATCCTAATGGCTGAAATTGATGTGCCCCAACGTCGACAAAAAAGGTGGAGCTTATTCTGCTGTTGCCCCTCGACTCGAAGTTGGTAAATTAACAAATGGAAAAAGCGTATGCTTTGCTATTTGACTAGGATGGAACCTTACTACACTAAGTTGATTAATGAAGGTCCATTTATCCCAAACACTGCTGAAGGTTTACTTAAACCTGAAACTCAGTGGACTCAGGATGAGAGAAGAGTGGTCAACCAGGACCAAAGACTCAAAAGTATCATCATATCTTGTCTTCCTGACGATATTATGGAGTCGGTTATAAGCTGTAGTACAGCTAAACAAACCTGGGATGAACCGGCCCACAGTCATGAAGGTCCTTCTGATACCAATGAAAACAGGATAATGGACCTGAAACTTGAGTGTAACACCTTCAGGGCTAAGGACTCAGAAACTCTGTCTCAAATTACACCCGGTACAAAACTTTGCTAAATGAACTGTCAAATGATGGTGTTAAGTTGTCCAAACATGAAATCAATGTTGGTTTTGTCAATAGTCTCCCTGATAAGTGGCTAAATTTCTCTCAGGGTCTTAGGAAGGCTAATCATATCCAGAATCTTAAACTTCCTGAAATTTATGGGAAATTTATCTATGAGGAAAACCTCATCAACAGACGATACCCTGACTTAAAGAAGTCTCAGGAAGTCAAGAAGTCCCTGACCACCACTTCAACACCAATATCTACTGCTTTTTATTCTAACAGTGTGGTTCAAGATTTTCAGGAGAATTCAGATGATGAGCCTGATGAGAGATCAAGTGAGGAGTACCTAAATGACCTGAACATTGAATTTCAGGAAAGGGCACTCCTTGCTAACTCTCGGAGGTTTATAAAAAGAAACAAAGGTTTTTCAAATGCTAAAGCTAATGAGGACACTGAATGCTTTAATTGTCATAAAAGAGGTCATTTTGCCAAAGATTGTTTTTCAAAAACAATTTCTGAACCCTCTTATAAACCATCAGGGTCAAATCAGTCCTCAGGCTTTAGCAAATTTCAACCAAAAATCTATCAGTCTCATCAAAATTTTCAAAACAAGTCTGACCAAAGTAAAAGTGTTGATTTGGAAGCTAAGTATAGGAAAGTCAAAGTCAAGCTAGCACTGCTTGAGGCCACTTCCTCAGAAACAACAAACACTGTTAAATCTGTGCAGGGTAAAAACAAGGGCCTCGTTGCTGAAGTCTTCGACTGGGATGAAGAGCCAGTCTCCTCAGACAATGAAATGGTGCAAGTCAGTGTACTGATGGCTCTCTCAGAAGAGGACAAGCCAGCTGTTGGGAAAAATCAAGCCAGGAATGGAGAATGGGTCAACATCACAATGAAGAAGGTAAATATTTTGCTTTCTATGGATGATGATTCTGATTGGCTGTCTTATATGAACTATATCAATGTTGACCTTAAGTTTGTAGAAGAGCAACGATTAAATCTTTTTTCAAAATATAACAAGCTAAGTTTTGAACTGAACAAGTGTAGGGATGAACTGCTTTTTTTAAAACAAACAAACTAGTTAAAAGAAATCAGACTCTTCAAGATGAACTTAAGAAGGAAAAAGATATCATTGAATGTTGGACTGCTAAGAATCCAAGGGTCTTTGATGTTGTGGGTGCCCCCAGTAGCAAAAAAAGAGTCATAGGTGAAGACCAGCTCCCTGACTCTCACAACAAAGACCTGAGCCCAAAGCCATTTGTGTCTGGTGGCATGATTACCAATATGTTGACAACTCCCAAGCCCAGTGATTGGATTAAACGGGTTAACCCTGAGAGTAAGCTTCCAAATTTCGATTCTGGATGAATACTAGAGCCTGAGAGTCAAGCTCTTAAGAGCATGCTTGGACTCCCTGATGTGCCCAGTAGTACTAAACACATCTCTGAGTCTGAAGCAGAATCTAATGCACCGCTTCCACCCCTGAAACCTCTTCAGGGTGCTGCACCAAGCTCTGAGCTTACTCATGTAGGATCTTAATATATTGTGTTATGACGATTCGGGTGGCCTTGGATGATGGAAATACAAGTATGCCATTGTTTAGAGAGAGAAAGAGTGAGAGGGTGTTCTTGGTAGAGACTTGCTTAACAAAATGTAAAGGTTAGATTATGAGAAGCACCACCCCTTCCAAGGATGGAAGGGGTATTTATAGTTACAAATACTACGTCCTCCTATCGGACTGTGGATCAGGTATACAGTGGGTAAAGACCCATCCTTCCTCCACGGTGTTACACTAAACGAATCTACGCTACAAACTAACTAATAAACAACTAAATAACGTAACAAACGACATGTCTACGAGCTAACTTGTGCTAGACCATAATTGGGGTGACCGACACTTTAACATGGAATTTTCTAATTCCTAACAATCTCACCCTAAGGGAGGTCACCCCATGTTTTACATTTCGAATCCTAGCATTCTATTCTTGACTTTGTTCTTGAGCTCATAGACTTCAATTTTTCAATTCCGCAATCTTTGTGCTTTAGTAGCGATTCTTCAAAGTCCGCATTGATTTGTACTTTTAGTGGAGGCCTTTAACTGATCCACATCTTTGATGATCTTCGAGCTTACATTGAGATCATCAGCCACAGTATATCTCTGGATCACCCTTTATTGTGTTGCCATCATGTGATGTTGTGACTTTCAGACCGGCATGCTCACACTTTCTGGATCATGACATCTTTTCATCAGAGTAGCGGAAGCTTTTACTGGTTCAAGATATTTGCAGCAGCGTAGCAGAAGCATAGTATAAAAATATCTGAGCCAGGTTATGTAGATAAGCACTTGTCATGATTTCTTCAAATTAAGTGTGGATGTTGTGAGCATGCGGCTTATGATTGACTTCTCAATTCTGATCAGCTGCAACCGTCCAAATGTACCTGCAAACAACAGTTAGTAATAAAACACACCAAAGTGTCTTTGATCACTTTCGTTGAATTGAGGTACACGGCCCACGGTTCCCCGTTGATCAGTACAAGTACTGCCTGTGATCAGGTAGGATTCCTAAGAATCTCCTTGACAGGGTTTCGCAGCTATTCTAGCTTTATGAGAAAGATCAACTTTCAATCAAAAATACTTTTTGTAATTGAAAAAGAATACACATTCGATGTGCTAGAGAAAAGAAGAAATTTGCACATCGAACGGTTTTTACAAAAGCATTTTTTTCAATCAGAGATACTTTTTGAGTTTGAAATATGAATACACATTCGATGCGCTAGAGAAAAGAAGATTTGCAGATCGAACGGTTTTTCCAAAAGTATTCGTAAATTCCAATCCTGGACCAAGGTTGATTCAAGAATGAATCGCCCCATTGTTTCTATCCAGTTGTCACACGTTTGATCTTTAGAAAAGATCTCACATGTCACCCACCAAGAGCTTGTTTGATGTTTGCTCTAGAAGGCTTTCCATCTTCATCGTGAATACATTCCATATCACTCGGATGTTCTGGCAATACCACAAGGATAATGCGTAGGAATCTTAAATATATTCTCACTTTCCACATTGTGTGAAACAACAAGTATTCATTATATTTGTATCTTAATGAGATTTTGTGGATCATCTCTTGGCTCTAGACTCAATTGTGCACATTTGGTTCCTATGCCGGAGACTAGGGAGAGGGTCTCCTTCTTCAATATCAAAAATCTCTAAGAGAAAGTCGATAGATTATGTAGGTTCCCCGTGAGAATGAAACAAGACCTTTTAAGAGGAACTTGAGTAGCTTGGGAAGTTTAGTGCAGTGCGTCACTGGGTCCATGACGTCTTGTCTTCAATACCAGTGTTACCTTAGTAACCACCAGTAGCATATGTATTGAACCCGGTTTCTGCCCTAAGGTTGAATTATTGGAGGGCTATTTCTTTTCACCATTTTTCACATTCATTTCTTTTTCATTATTCAACCCCTTCAGTGCTTACCGAGACTTCATAACTAGAACCTTGTTGGGTTTATTCCAGTTCTAGATCTATCTCAATCCGCACTCTTCCTATATCTCACTTTTCTCCTTTTTTCATCATACCTAAGGACTCTACACTATCTAGTGGATTGTCCCTGGGTAGATCCCTCCGGCTCTGGCGGGATCGTGGGAACGAATACCTAACCTAACTATCCTTATAACACCATGCATAAAGTAAATTGGTCGGTCTTTTGGTATTGTTCTTTCCTTCTTGAAACCAATTGAAAAATTATTTAGAAAATCAATCAAGGTACTTGTGATACGAAATCAAAACATTTTGTACCTTAATAGTTTTGATCATTTTGAAATGCTCCCCCTCAACATGTGCATATGATCTTGAAATTGTTTAGGACATGGAGGCAAGAGTTCTTTAAAATAATTTCTTGATCACAATTTCCGTAGAAAAAGCCATTTGATTTTCTTTGGTAATATCTCCCCTCAATATGTGCATAGGATATTTGAAATCATTTTATCACATAGAGGAAAGAGTTCTTTTGAAGCACATCCATGATCACAAAAGCCATTAAGAAACCATTAGAAAATCAATCAAGGTACTTTATACTGAAACATAGAAATCTTTGTACCTTGAAAGTTTATTTTCTTTTTGAAATGCTCCCCCTCAATATGTGCATCGATATACGAAAGAGTTTGGCACATATTAGAGAGAACATGCACTTTAAATCAAAACGATCATCTTTTATCAAATTTCATATTAAATCACTAATTCTCCCCCGATCAAAAATATCAAACCCTTTGAGATTTTGGATCCCAAGTGATTTAATAAGGTTTAGAAAACATGGGAGAAAATGTGTCTGATTTAAAAACTCATCATGTTTTTGGATAAATGCTCCCCCTCAACATGTGCATTATGTATATTGAAATCGTTTGGCACATGGAGGCAGGAGTACCTTTAAAGGACTAAAACCAATTCCATTTAAACAAATTTGAGATTTAAATCACGATCTCTCCCCCGATCAAAAATTTCAAACCATTTGAGATTTGTGATCCCAATTGATTTAAATCATTTAGCAAATTTTGGGGAAAGACGTGGCTTGATTTAATTTTTGAAAAATGACTGATACGGATCAATTTTAGACATTAAAGATTGTTAGTGTCAGGTATGATAGTTTTTAAGAGATCTTTAAGTAAAATAAAACAATTTCACAATCAAACAAGAACAGAAAAAATTTCATTTTGTAAGATCTTTGAGTTTTAAAGAAAATCATACCATGACATAACATTAAATCTTTAGATCACCACTTATTATTGTACAAACGGACCTTTTATCAAGAAATATCATTTGAAAATATTTTATTTTAAATCACTCTCCCCCTCAATAAATGACCGTAGTCGATGATTGAGTGACTTAAGTTTTGATAAAATGAAGTCCGGTGATTTTCAAAATTAAGTCCAATTTATTTTCAAAACCAATATTTTTCAATTTTTCAAAACAATATTATTTAAAAATTATTTAAAAAATGGTATCATCACAATTATCCTGCACAAAGATACGTTAGGTGGTTGAGCAGCTTTTGTTGTTGTTGCTGGAGGTTTGGAAGAAAACCATCTGCTGAAGCAGTGAGACTTCTTAAGTTGCATTTTTTCATGCCAACTGAGGTCAAATTAAGCTCTGTTTCTTCATTTGATGATGAAGGAAACCATCTGCTGATGCAGTGAGACCTCTTACGTTGCATTTCAAGCCAACTCTCCATAGAGGTCAAATTAAGCTCCGTTTCTTCATTTGTTGACCCAAGATATAGTTGCCCTTTCCTTTTGGCATCCAATTATCAATTGTGGGATCCGGATCGAGAACATTCTTATAATCCATGATATCTGTATACGTTAGTTAACACACACAGATAAATGGTGGTCGACAACACCCAAACAGCAATCGACTAATAAAAGTCAATTCAACATATCAATCAGATCATAAGGCAGGAATAATGTGTTCATCAATCTATAATCATCTATTCCTAACAATCACATCCTAGAAACCTAGTCCTTCAACATAGGCAATTATATTTTTTCAGATAAGCACGTAGGATGATTAAGAAAGCCCGTTAGATGATGTAAATTTGAAAAACATTCTCCCCCTCAATCAATGACTCTTTCTCTGAAAAGTTTTAAAAGCGCTGAAGTCATTGATTGGGTTTTGCAAATTTATGAAAATACCAAATCTGATTGATTTTAAAGCAACTTATTTTCCACCATTTTGTTAAAACAAATATTTTTCTGAAGAATTTTAGAAGGAAAAATATTTGAGTAGGAACAGCAGTCCTTCGACATACTTTCCTCATTTTGTTTTAGGATAAGTGCACGAAATATTTGAAAATTGGTTTAGCGCAGCACTTTCCTTTCTTGAAGAGCAGGTTGCTATCTGAAATAATTGCAAACCATTATTTGAAGCCCGGGTTACAGTCTGAAATAACTGCAAACCATAGTTTAAGCACGGGTTACAGTCTGAAATAACTGTAAGCCTTTTGATTTGTGACATGTTTTGAAAAGAATATTTACACCTCTTGCTCGAACTTCATCTATGGTCCCGTGCCATTATTGAATGACATTTCTAAGACCGTAGATGTTATCGATACCAGAAGACATGTCTTTAGAAAACAATATTTTTGGTATTTTTAAATTTTCTGATTTTTATGGGATTTTGTTGGTTTTATATTTTTCTATTTTGTTTTGCTGGTTTTATATTTTTGTATTTGGTTTTTGATAAGTATATACAAAGATAGTTTAGATGATATAGTTTAAGAAGATGATGATACGAGTACCGAGATAAGGATATCGAGCAGCCCCGTTGAAGAAGATATAAGTCATCATCTCTTAAACATTCACCACCAAAGCTTCCGAGGCTCCAGAATAGAAGATAGAACATGATCCTTTGAGAAAGAGAGACTTTGGCACCTTCCCCCCAAACCAAAAATCCTTATGTTGAGCAGATTCAAAGCTTTCTTTCAAGCTTCCATTAGCCAGGTGCACAAAGAAGCACACCATTATCATCGATCTTGCTGCTCCTTTTAAGAATAATCACCGTGATTCTTCGTTCGAGGTTATATCATCCAAAAGAACAACAGCAACGTATCATCCCACATTTTGAATAATTCTACTCAAATTCCTTTTCTACTAAAGTCTGAAGCGATCCATTCCAAAAGGTGTCAAGAGACCACTTCCCCCAAGTAGTTGAATTGATGCAGTCAGTCTCTTAGACTAGAGCTCACGAACCCGAATACACATATACCCGAAGACAAAGAAACTTATACCATCGAAGTAGCAGATTAAGTTCAAGGCACAAAGAATAACCCCGATGTATACTTTTCTCTCCCCCTGAAGAAAGTGTATGAAGCTCAAGAACCCGAAGTACCCGAATGCCCAAAGAGAGAACAACCGATAACATTGAAGAAGCAGGCCGAATCACTGATTATCTCTGCGGATGACAATCTCTGCGGATGTTAACTCCGGAATAAGTGATTATATCTCTGAATCACTAATTAAGCCCTCAAGTGAGACAGCTGAGCGCCCCCAATGTACACAATTCTCTCTCCCCTGATGATTGCGATAACATCGAGATCATCACACACTTGTGTACCTCTTATATCTTCATAAACTTTCTCTTACATCACTTCCCCCACGTAGTTGGAATAAGAACACTAAGCGCCATGAGTCAAACCTCTGCGGTAATGACATTTGTCTTCCCGGGATATCTTCAATCACTTAGAAGTATTAAGTTCATCAAGTTTACTCACGTTTAGATGCGTGTCTCCTTCTCCCTTGCTGGTTTTGATACTTCAGAATCAGCAACTCTTTGTAAGCCCATATACTTGAAATCATTTGAGAAGAACCTTAGAAGTCTTTGTGAGAATCAACTTGCTGAAGAATAGAATGAGCAAGTCTAATTGGGGATTAAATTCGACATTTCACTCTACCCCAATTAGTGCTCTCCCCTAAACCAACAATCTGTTTGATAGCAGCCCAGATTAAGAAGAAGTATTTAGATTGTTAAATGCAACACGTCTTTAGTCTTCTAACACGCATCAGAAAATGTAGAATCGGCCTTCTTCAAGATTGTCCAATTGGGGAATAGAAAGTCAACATCTTCAACTCACCAAATGCATTCCCGTTAACATACAAATAGCAAATCCCCTTAACTCAAATCCCTCCCAATCAAACAAGAACAGAAAGATGTTCATCAAGGAAATCAACCCCGCAACTGGAAGCACTTTGTCGTTAAACTCATCAGTCCATTAGAAGATGTCAACCAACGGCTATTAGAAGAAACTCCATGTGAAGATGACCCGATAACAAGAAGCTCGGTTCTTACATGAGTTAGGAGCCGTATGACCATATATTCTCAGATGTAACTCAACATATATAGAAAATTCACACTTCTTCTCCCCCTCAAGAATTGCATACGGAGATGCCATTCTTGAATAAACAAGTGATTATCATCCAAATGTATTCTATTCACACTTCTCCCCCGCAAAATTAGCACATGATGTCGCCATCTTCATTATATTGAGCAAGTGGAATAAGAAAAACAATCAACGGTAGTCCGGTTCACTTGATGTTTGAAAGCGCATGGAAAAAGCATGAAGCATGTTGATGAGAATGGTCATAAATGAGAAGATTTCTCTTCTTCAGAAGATAAAGCGCACTGAAGCGTACACTTTTCTTTTCTTTGAGGTACGAGGCTTGAACTGTTGTGTTCAAACGTCATAAGAAGATTTCTCTTCTTTATAAGATAATGTGCACTGAAACGTACACATTTCTTTTCTTTAGAGAACGAGACTTGAACTGTTGTGTTCAAACGTCATAATCTCTCTCTTTTCATCATCTCTTGGCAAAACATGTAATCATCACCATTATCATTCAGTAGACTCTTTGTAGTGACAGCTGATGGAGAAAACCCAGTATGATGAATTTGACCCTGAAGTAAACTAACCTGAACTCGTGACTTAAAGTTGCACATATGTAAAAAAGAGCGGTGCCGAGACTTCATCTTCCATTGAATCTCTAAGTACTCTATACTCTTCAACCAACCAACCATCAAGTAATAGACGTACATCACCTCTTGAAAATCTATAATTTAATGTAACACTGAGCACTACAACGTAACTCCTTAAAGTGATAGTTATTCTGTGGTGATAAGAGCCCAATTCCCCTAAGTGGTAAAAGAAAAGGAAAAAGTCACTCAACAATAACTAGATTTCCAAGTCTTCGTTTTTGATAATAAGCTCGAACAAGTATCTTGAAGAATCTTCATCCAACCATCCCGATACCTTCAGATACTAAGTACACTCGCCCGTGGTATTTTTGCTTCAACCTCAAATAAATAATAGTGAATTAACCCCGTTGTCACATCTTCTGGTTAAAAGCTCACATCTAGCCTCCTTTGACGTATTAAGTGAACTATGATAATGGTTTTCATCCCGACCATGGTTAAAAGCACATAACCCCGTAAAACCATGTAATAGCCAAACTGCCATGACGAATATCCAAACACATATCCAATTCATGAAGTACACCCTTTTATCCCTTCTTCGAAGTAGAAACCGTAGCACCAGCATCAAATATGATCCCGAAATACACTTTCCTTTCTCCAAGATGGTTCCATCATTACGGGATTTTACGATTCTATGGTTTAAACTGAGAAATAGTTTCTTTCGCGGGATTTTACAAAACCAAGAATAAACCATAGGGTAGATCCGGAAATGCACTTTACAAGGATGTTTCCATTGTCACGGGATTTTACAAGTCTATGATTTAAACCGAGAAATAGGTTCTTTCGCGGGATTTTACAAAATCAAGACTGAACCGTAAACAATGTCAGCTTGAATGTGTAATGACAACATTGGTTTTCGGTGAATATCTGTTTTAGGGGAACATACAGTGGTTCTTCAACGATTCTTTAACCAAATGTAGACAACTTCACAAACCATACTAAGTCAAGTAGTATATATACTACTTCCCCCTGGAGGTTGACCGTAACACATCAAAGTACACGTTTCTCCCCCATGATGGTTTCGAACTTTCAGAAGCATTATAACGTGTACGACCATTTGCACGAGAAGTTCTTGTCATAAGCAAACATTTTGAAAAGTCATGACAGACGCTAAAGATCTTGAAAGATTTTGCTTAGACTGTGAAGTATCGTAAACGATATGTTGCGTTGAATAACTCATGAGAATTGCTGAAATTGAGCCTCCATTGATTGATCGGCTAATAGTAAAGACCAGATATGGGAGAGCATTTTGCGTCAATAATACCGTACAAAAACCCCGTAGTCATTTTTCACCTTTTCGCTCAAGCCGTGAATTTTGTATCCCTCGTGAAACTAATACCATACCAAAAATACAACTCTTATCCGAATAGATTAAAACTTATGCATCCAAATAATTGTGAATGATAAATTTCGGACATCACCATCTTAAACTCTATAACATCCCAAAATGACATTATTATGGTTCATTGCTTAACGATGTCGACAACCCAATTCACAAGGAATGATATTTTTTCGGCCTAGATATCCACTGATTCATCAATGGATAGTCAAGTCCATCAACTAATAATGTATCTTGGCCCAAAGTCCAAATGAGTCAAATAAACTCGGCCCAAAATCACAAAGAAAGACCCGATCCGTAATCCACAAATCCATATCTGGTTATAAAACGCATAACCTAATCCCATTAGATAACTTAATAACACCCTAATATTTCTCCTCATAAAAGTTATCCGCCTACCACACGTCTTTTTCTCCCAAGAGCAGAGAAAAAAATATGCTCCTCCCACCATACATCACTTCCTCCAAATCAAACGGATCTTATCTCAACAAAGATGTATCACAACGATTTATTATGATCAAATCATAAACTGATATCCCAACCTCGTCAATCATCAAAGCATACGAACAAAAACCCTTTTAACGCCCCTTTCTTCTTTATATCCAAACAAATTCATTAAGATCAACAAGGAAGAGGAAACTCAGACCCACCTTTTATATATTCTGATTAAGGCGAACCAAGATAGTATCTTGAATGCTTCAAGATCCACTAGTGGTCTCGGGTAAGGATTATGTTGTGTTTGTGTTTAAAGTGAACGAATAAAAGAAACAAAGAGAGTAAAGATATTGTTACTATTCTTTATCTTTATGAGATTCGGAAATTAATTTGAAGCATAACTTCACATATGATCAGTGATGAGGCTATTTCGTGTGGTTTTAGAGTACACGAAATAATTCTGAGATCATCTTAAAATTATTCTTTTTATTTGATTGTCGAGTCTTGGTTGAGTTGTAGTAGAATATGGAGGATGGGTAAGGATATATGTTGGATTGAATGTGATTAGGTCAGTTTATGGGTCGACAAGTTAAATGTGATATATGTTGAGTCTTGTTGATCTGCTTCTTTTTGTTATAATTGTTTGGGCCAATGATTGGTGACTCAGGTCGTGAACAAGTTAAATGGTATTTGGTATTGTTTTGTGGTCGAGTCCTGTTGTGGTCACGGTCAAACTCTTTTTCATCTCCTTTCTGTCAAGTCGTTACAGTCAAGACAAGTCGCTATTTTGACACAAGTCGCTAACATTTTCAAAACACAACAAGTCGCTACTTCTTTTTTCTTGACATAAGTCGCTAACCTATAAAAATAAGTCGCTTTTGACCATTTGACTTTTAGACAACTCGCTACGACTTGTAAAGACAAGTCGCTAGACAGATTATTGACTCAACTCGCTTTTGTTTAACAACTCGCTTGCAGAAACAGCTTTTAACAAGTCGCTACATGTAAACATGACCATTTGACTTTTTTCGGCGATTATTCCGACCAAGTTCTGACCATCTTCATATTTACCCAGAAAAATGCATAAAAAGTGCTTCATTGACCCATTTTTGACCATGAAAAAGACTACTAAAAATCTGACCAGATGGACCACTTAATATTTCACGGATACGGTTTGGACAAAGGCAGTCTAAAAGATGCAGTTTTGGACATACAAATGACACAAAAACTGATATGTCAACAAGTTGAGACCACATGACTTTTGACCAAAACAAGATACACAAAAACATGTAAAACTGTTTACCCACAGAATTTGAAAAAAAAAATTTCCGACCACACAAAAGAAATACCCAAAACAGTTTAAAACATGTAACAAAACCACTATAAATCATCAAAACACAATCACCTGGGCTCTGGTACCATTTGTAGGATCTTAATATATTGTGTTATGATGATTCGGGTGGCCTTGGATGATGGAAATACAAGTATGCCATTGTTTAGAGAGGGAAAGAGTGAGAGGGTGTTCTTGGTAGAGACTTGCTTAACAAAATGTATAGGTTAGATTATGAGAAGCACCACCCCTTCCAAGGATGGAAGGGGTATTTATAGTTACAAATACTACGTCCTCCTATCGGACTGTGGATCAGGCATACAGTAGGTAAAGACCCGTTCTTCCTCCACGGTGTTACACTAAACTAATCTACGCTACAAACTAACTAATAAACAACTAAATAACGTAACAAATGACATGTCTACGAGCTAACTTGTGCTAGACCATAATTGGGGTGACCGACACGTTAACATGGAATTTTCTAATTCCTAACAACTCCAATGCAATTCAATCCTCATCTACCAAAGGAAAGGTCTGGACTTGGTAGAACAATCCTGAAAAGACCAACAAGATCAATCCAACAAGAATCTACTCCCACTAAGACTTCCACATCTTCAGTCCCCACTAAATCTGACCAAATTCAGCAACTGACTGAACTTGTGAGGAAGCTGACTGATAAGATGAAATCCATCGAAAAAGCTCCTGATTCAATCAAGGAAACTAAGTCAGCCTCCTCTAGTTCATCAAATTCAAAATCCACCAGCAAGCCCAAACAGAAGTGTGATCTATGCCACTATACCAGTCATACCACTGACAAATGCTATAAAATCCTTTTTTGTATGATCTGCAAAACGGATGATCACAGAACTTCTGATCACTTACAATATGTAAGTTCACTCGGTAAAGCAAACTATACCAATGTTGGTCATCAGTATGCTTCAACCTCCAAATCTGCTCACAAGAATAGAGCAAAACCTTTTCCTCCTTGCCCACACTATGGCTTCAATGATCATCACCCTGATGATTGTCTCATGAACACATGTTGAGATATTTGCGGAAATCCAGCTCATGAGACATTCCAGCATGACAGTGTAATTCAAGCAAGGAGAAGTTCTAAGCAACCTCGAGTCACTGAGTCATCCTCAGTCTCCAAATGCAAAACCTGTGGTAGCACAATGCACTCAACCACTGACTATGAGTTAATTGCCAAATTCAAGCAAACCTTTAAACCCAAGCCCACTAGTAGGTGGGTCAGCAAGAGAAACTAATCAAATTTACTATTTGTGCAGAGACACGCCAGGGAGCCTATTTGGCATCTAGATAGTGGATGCTCAAGAAGCATGACTGGTGTTAAGGAGTATCTGCACAAGTATGTAAAGGAACCAGGACCCAAGGTAGTATTTGGTGATAACTCATCATGTCCTACTAAAGGTTATGGTTCAGTATACTGCAATGGAATAGTTTTCTCTAGAATAGCTTATGTCAATGGTCTCAAATACAATCTCATCAGTGTCAGTCAACTCTGTGATGCTAAGTACATTGTGAATGACAAACAAGGAACCATTTTCAATGCCAACAAAGAAGTTGTTTTGATAGCCCCTAGAAGAGATGATGTTTATGTCTTAGACATGTCAACACTCTCTTAAGATGGAACTTGTCTCTTTGCCAAAGCCACTGAAACTGTCAACTGGCTGTGGCACAAGAGACTCTCTCACTTAAACTTCAAAAACATCAACAACTTGGCAAAACAAAACAAGGTCATTGGCTTACCATCACTGGTTTTTGCAAAAGATAAACCATGCTCTGCCTGTGAAAAAGTCAAACACCACAGAGCATCATTCAAAACCAAAAAACATTTCTCCATCAAAAGCTGCCTTCACCTCCTGCACATGGATCTCTTTGGACCAGTCAGTCCTAGATCAATCCAGCATGAGAATTATACACTTGTCATTGTTGATGAGTTCTCAAGATACACTTGGGTATACTTTTTTTCTAAAAAGAGTCGGGCAGCTGATACAATAATGTCATTCATCAGAAAAATTGAAAACCAAAATGACATTATTGTTAAATGATGTAGGTTTTACTGACCAGGTCTTAATATTTATAGTGTCTCGCTATACCTATGGTCTACCCTAATGCACTAACGGGCAGTGTACCCGGTCGTGTGTAGTGTAGTAAATGGTAAAGCCGAGGTCGTCCCAAGAGCTATGTGTGTCGGATAATTACTAAGTCTAATTGTCAAAGCATATTAATGGTTTGAAAGGGTTTTAATTAATTAAACTATTAATGCATAATATAAAAGCAAATAAATGGTAGAAGGGAAATCAATAGAGGAATAGTGGTGCTAACCTAGTTAATCCTCCTAACTAGTTATGTCTGCGTCTACCTACTTCCAATTACTTCAGGTGGGGTCAAATTTGAGAGGACAGCATTTGGTCAATTCGCCCTAACCTATCAGCAAAGATGCCACCACAGGAGAAATCAGGCGCACCGTCATAAGTCCTGTTGTTCCTGGTCCCCTAAGCCGAGTCATTAAGTACCGCTACATGCTAGATTCTAAATAGTGAGTGCCCAACCGTTAGGAACTTACACACTACACCCCCCAATTCTTAAGTTCATCCAAACGATAAGTGATCAGTTGGTCAAATCGCACAAGTAGAAAGGGTCGTCAGTTGGTCATATCTTACCCTTCCCATCTCAGTCCGCTCACCTAGGGTCAGTTGGTCATATCTCCTAGGCAATTGTCCTCTACCGCCATTCAAAACTATCGAACCAGGGGTGACTACCAAAGAACTATGCATGCATACACTTAGAAATAATTGTACGGAAGTAAAGGTAAACGCAAACAAAACAATTAAGGAATCATAACTAGCCTAGCACCAAAGGGTGCTTAGCCGCTCATATTAATCATGCACATCAATTCAATATTCAAATGTACGAAATACATGAATTGAAAGTAAAAGAAATAATAAACGCTAAAGCTTATCGTAATGGTGTGACTTCTCCCTTGGAAACAGCTCCGTATGCTTCCCAAGACCTCCCTTGAGCTTTTTCCCACGTTCTCAGAGTGTTGTGTGTGGAATGGGATGCTTTTCCCCAATCGTCCCGTTGGAGAGGGAGGAGAAGAGATGATATAAAATGCAGAATTCGTGGGGTATTTATAGGCCAGGTCAGGGTTACGGCGTAACCAATATAGGAGTTACGCCGTAACCTTCTATTTCTTCGTAAATGCACTAGATCTGCTAGTTACGGCGTAACCTTATAAGTGGTTACGCGTAGTCTTCAATAAACTCGGTTACGTCGTAAGTGATGCAGTAGTTACGGCGTAAGTATCAGCGGCGTGGATCCTCTTTTGACCTAATGGAGTTACGTCGTAACCTTTGGTAGGAGTTACGCCGTAACCTCTTGATAAGTTGGACTTCTAGGTCACGCAATAGTTACGGCGTAATGTGAGAGATGAGTTACATCGTAACTTCTTCAAAATAAGCATATTGTGATAAATCTTTAGTAACGTTTCCATTTTCGCGTCTCTTTAGCTCCAATGCTCGTAATTTACCTGAAAGTGCAAAACAATGGAAAACAAGCATAAATCCATATAAATGATATAAATAACGAGCATTAAGGGGGGAAATTGACACTTAATATTCAGGACTATTTGATGTTATCAAATATCCCCCCACTTGAACTTTACTTGCCCACAAGTAGACCTTATTAGATAGATTCCTAAAAAGATATCTCCCAAAACCTGGAAAATATGAGTTTACAAATCCTTTATGCTAGAATAAAACAAAGCCGAACACCTCACGAAAGGGGAACAAACACTCAAATCTCTCAACTATTCTAAGTGTCAATTTCGGGGTGATCACTCAATCGCACAATTATAGCATGTATTCTATCATAAGCTTGGCGGTTACACAAATCTCCACCACTAGAGTTAAGGGCTAAACAATTCTCGAAGGCAATATGGGTAGACACGACAAAGGTTAGGGGGTGACTCGTAATTACTAACATGTCACGGCGAAGTGGACAAAATCAATGATACATGACCAAATCCATGGCCAAGACACCAAAGATTGCTCGCTGCATCACCTAGAAACGCTTCATGACTAAAGGGTAGGATAAGACATGGGATATATAATTGGTGTAAAATGAAAAACAAGCAGGTAGTCTATATCTATAACTAAGTCATCACCACTTACCGGCCGCCCAAAGTTCAAGCTTAGAAGTCTAGAGACCGGATCATGAAATGTAAGGTAGATGTGTCATTAGAGGACGTCGTGATGGGCACACTACCTTTTCTTCTTCAGTTGGTATAACTCCAACTCCAATCTTCAAATGTGACCGAGGTGGCCTCCTCGATACTAAACAATAAAGCTCATACTATAACATCGCACTTTACAAAATCATAACCAATCAACTATATTTTTTTATTATTTTTTTTGAACATAACATGATAACATAACATCCCCCCACTTGAGATGAACAATGGGAATTCGGGGGGTCTTCAATGATCTTCATAATTGTTGTCGATGAAAGCGTGATTTCTAAACCTTTCCACTCGAACCTTGAACTTAGGCAAATGATGACTTCCCAATTACAAATAAAGACTACAGGGTAGGCTAAGGTGTAAGAGTGTAACGAAACAATATAATGGGGTGACAAAAATGAAAGGAATGGCTCAGAAGGGTGTATCTAGGGGTATCTTGCACTAAAGGGGAGTGCAACAAAAGGGTTTTACATGGGTGTCGAAAAGTCGAGGTGACTAATCGATAGACTCACAATGGTAGGCTGTTTGGGTGATAATCCTATAATACTGCCTTCTAAAACTGAAAAGTCCAAATAGATCGAGCTAACTCAACATACCTCGTCTATGGTCTCGAAATGATGCAAAGGCCAAGTTCTAAAGTTTACAAGCTACCGGCACACTCATAATTTGGTGGATTTGGGGTAAAATATAGGAAACGGATAAGGCTAATCTCACCATGTAATATCAAGGGTTGTATGTGCTCGGCTAAGGTCTAATCTAGTTAGGTTCGGAAAAACATGTCAAAAATTTAAAAATGGCATAATTTTTCAAAATAAACTAGAAAAATGAGGGCGAAATAAAGTTCAAGAGATAATTCTACTCCCATCCCCCCACTTGAGTTGTACAAAGTCCCTTTTGTACTAGGCATTAAAATAAAGGTGAAGAGAAAGGTAGAATTAGAGCGAGAACTTCCCTGAAATTTGCTCCATAAAGAAGAAGAAGGCCTACGAGAAAGGATCGTGCCTTCGTTTAAGCGTCATGAACAAACTTCAATCCCTGAAATCACAATACCGACAAGCATAATTCTAAAAAGAAAAAAAAACTAACTCACTTTCGTAGGAATCACGGTTGCATTTAGCGAATGCAACAAGCCTTTTAAACTACTTGGTGTCCCAAGTGGACGAGTGAAGTCTCGTGAGGGTTTACAGGGAACACACCCACAAAGTTCATTTAAAAACTAATACAAGGTTACTGTGTTTTAAAATGAAAGAATTAAAGCAGTGGAGAGTTACGTCGTAACTCCTATGAGAGAGTTACGCCGTAACTGGCAAAACCTGGTATGAGCTGTCAAGCTAGTAGTTACGGCGTAACCACAGAGATGGTATTACGCCGTTATTGGTAATGCGTCAAAGAATCTGCTGCTAAAATGTTGGTTACGACGTAATCACCAAGATGAGTTACGCCGTAACTCTGTTCAGATCAGCAACAGCAGCAGCAATTAGTTCCTCGTTTCCTGCAAAAATGGTTAGAAAACACAAAACCCAACAGAAATGGAAATAAAACAAAAGAAAATGAAAAAGGAAAGATAGGCATGGGGTGCCTCCCACGAAGCGGTTGTTTTTGTTCGAGTCACGAGCTTGACTCTACCCTTATTTACTACGTAAAAGGGTGTTCATCCCCTCACTTGAAACCAAGTGTGGGTGGAAATAGCAATAAACACCATGAGGGTGTGAATTTGCTGAAGGATGGGGAAAAGATGAATTAAAATCATACCTTAAAGGAGAACCCTTTTTCCTCCTTACCTTACCCGTTTTAGTTGATGGCATTGATGCATGGTTCACCTTGTGATGTGGTTGATTAATCGGCTCATGTGTCTCCTTGTTAATCACTAAAGTGTCCAAAATCTTGTCCTCTAATTCCCTTGCAAGATCAACTAAAATTGGTTCAGTAGCCGAAGCTACATAACCATTATCGGGTGATGTGATGGGTTGCACGATTTCATCCATAATTTCAGCATCCTGAATAGAAAAACAAGCAAGATTGTTAGGAATAAAAGAAGAGCTAGAAGTAATACCGTTTTGTGTTGTGGTTGATTCCTCATTAGCTTGTGGCGTTGCTTCATCGCTCTGTAAGTTCTTTGCTCCCATCTTCTTCAATTGATCGTCGCTTGTTTCTTCATTTCTGAAAACCTTCAAGCGTCCTGGAAATGGGATAGGTGGGACATAAGGTCTGATATAAGGTAAATCACCAGGAACCGGCTCGTTGATGACTTCTCTCATCTTTCCCACCGTTGCTTTGATAGTTCCAACCACATTCTTTTTACTTTCCAAGACCTTTTGGTTTAATTCTACAAGCTTAGCCTCCAAGCTTTTCCTCTTAGCGTCTAGCTTCTTTAAATTCAGGTTTGCATCCTCCTTGAATTTCCTAATCAATTCGTCATTCGAGTCGTGCATCCTTTTCAAATTATCTGAGAATTTATTGAAGGTCTCTTCCAAGGATTCAACATACTTGACCTGCTCATATTCTTTGCATTCATCATGGAGGAACTGGACGTCTTCCTTAACCATCTTCATATCATATCCAAGCTTATCGATTCCTTTCTTGATATCACCAAAATCGTCCAAGCTATTGCTATTAGTGGACCAAGTGGTAGCTTCATCGTACCAGTTTCGTGAATGATCAGCCATCTTCTGAATTGATGTAAGGGCTTGTGTCGGAGGCATCATAGGGATCGGCCCTTGAGAGTCGAGCATTTGGCGAGAAAGGATGGTTAACCCGTTGTAAAAAATAAGGACTTTCTGCTAGTTGTTGAGATCATGCATTGGGCAATTATATAGAAGGTCATTAAATCTTTCCCAAGCTACGTCTAACGTTTCATCCATCTCTTGCCTGAAACTCCTTATCTCATCCATCTTTTTGGCAATCTTCGAAGGAGGACAATATTTTTGAATAAATGCATTTTTTAGAAGATACCATGTATGGATTGGCCCTGCTAGAATTCTGTCAAACCATCTTCTGGGCGCTCCAGTGAGTGTAATAGGAAATATCCTGAGCATAAGAGCATCATGAGTGATCCCTGGAACGTGAAAAAGATCGGCTATCTCCAAAACTCTTCGTACATGTAAGTGGCCATCATCATTATCAGTCCCCGCAAAAAGCTTTTGCCTCAGTTCCCTCATGAACTGACAGCTGATTTCAAACTGGTCATCCGCACCAATTGCCGATCTTACGAGCCCCGACCCATTATCATCTCTTGTCAACGCCAAATATTCTTCAAGAGTGAGGTCATCAATGTTAACAACTTCCATAGTATCTGAAACTTGTAAAGAGATCGTGAGAAAAGTTTAAAAATGAAATGAAAGACTTAATATCAATCCTAATATAGCTCCCCGGCAGCGGCGCCAAAAACTTGATGCAGGTTTTACTGACCAGGTCTTAATATTTATAGTGTCTCGCTATACCTATGGTCTACCCTAATGCACTAACGGGCAGTGTACCCGGTCGTGTGTAGTGTAGTAAATGGTAAAGCCGAGGTCATCCCAAGAGCTATGTGTGTCGGATAATTACTAAGTCTAATTGTCAAAGCATATTAATGGTTTGAAAGGGTTTTAATTAATTAAACTATTAATGCAGAATATAAAAGCAAATAAATGGTAGAAGGGAAATCAATAGAGGAATAGTGGTGCTAACCTAGTTAATCCTCCTAACTAGTTATGTCTACGTCTACTTACTTCCAATTACTTCAGGTGGGGTCAAATTCGAGAGGACATCATTTGGTCAATTCGCCCTAACCTATCAGCAAAGATGCCACCATAGGAGAAATCAGGCGCACCGTCATAAGTCATGTTGTTCCTGGTCCCCTAAGCCGAGTCATTAAGTACCGCTACATGCTAGATTCTAAATAGTGAGTGCCCGGCCGTTAGGAACTTAGACACTACACCCCCAATTGTTAAGTTCATCCAAACGATAGGTGATCAGTTGGTCAAATCGCACAAGTAGAAAGGGTCGTCAGTTGGTCATATCTTACCCTTCCCGTCTTAGTCCGCTCACCTAGGGTCAGTTGGTCATATCTCCTAGGCAATTGGCCTCTACCGCCATTTAAAACTACCGAACCTAGGGTGACTACCAAAGAACTATGCATGCATACACTTAGAAATAATTGTACGGAAGTAAAGGTACACGTAAACAAAACAATTAAGGAATCATAACTAGGCTAGCACCAAAGGGTGCTTAGCCGCTCAAGTTAATCATGCACATCAATTCAATATTCAAAGGTACAAAATACATGAATTGAAAGTAAAAGAAATAATAAACGCTAAAGCTTATCGTAATGGTGTGACTTCTCCCTTGGAAACAGCTCCGTATGCTTCCCAAGACCTCCCTTGAGCTTTTTCCCATGTTCTCAGAGTGTTGTGTGTGGAATGGGATGCTTTACCCCAATCGCCCTCTTGGAGAGGGAGGAGAAGAGATGATATAAAATGCAGAATTCGTGGGGTATTTATAGGCCATGTCTGGGTTACGGCGTAACCAATATAGGAGTTACGCCGTAACCTTCTATTTCTACGTAAATGCACTAGATCTTCTAGTTACGGCGTAAGCTTATAAGTGGTTACGCCGTTGTAACGCCCCGACCCGACAAGGGTAAAGGAATCACAAATAATGGTGTCATATCAAAGCAAACATAAAAATCCAAAAGAAATCTTAACATAAATACGGAATAATTCAAGTCAACATGACTTCAATACATAGGTCCCAGCGGAAAAATAAATAAACTCCAACAAAATATCTGAAATAATGAAGTCTTAAATGGCATCATAAGATCAAAGCTAAAAATCTCTAAGGTAAGTCCACTCATGCACTCATCCCAAAGCAAAACCCAGCTCCAATGCTTAGATACCTGCCGCGGAAGAAAAGAAATGCGGCTGAGCTTCAAAAGCTCAGTGAACAGATATACAAGCAAAGCAAATACGAAACAATATCGAATACGGAATATAGTGAACGAAAGATAGCAAAATCATAATCATTTTCAGAGTATAAATTCAGAATTATCGAATAAGTTTTATAGTTAACTACCTCGAGCCCAGAAACAAATATCAAATCATAATCATATTCACATAAGGCAACATTTGTAGGGGAGACCTACCAGAGTTATGAAGGACGTGCATGCACGCAGCATCAATCATCAGATAACAGATAACATATAACAAATAACAGATCTAGGATGCATCCATACGCCCCACAGACAGATATTGGTCATATAACATAACTTGAGCTCATAACAAATAACAGATAAGGGACGTGGCAAAACATCACTCTACTGCCCTAGAGTCATATCGAGGTGCATCGACACGGACATGGAACCCCCATGACTAGTGAATTATTTGGCTCTGGTGTCAAACTATCTTAGGTTAAATCGAAATGTCAAAACTGACATAGATCATACTTTATCATAAGGTTAATCATATTTCCAAAATCAGAGTTTTCATATCCTATAGTTCAAAATCAGATGTTTCACAATTCAGAAATCAGAGTTCAGATAAGCAACAGCTCAAACAAACAGAATGGAGTTCATAGCAAAGGCTTAGGAAACTCTAATATAAAAGCTAACGGAAAGAAAACGTTATAAGGAACCTTTACTGAAAAGGTCGAATATCGTACCTTATTCCAAAGCGAATGACCAAAAAGCAAAATACAGAAAGCAAAGGATTACTCCTTCTTCACAGAACCTATACACATTAACGGTCGTACATGTTATTTATGATTCCATAATTGTCGAAATGATCTTTTAATATTTGGTGTTCATACTTAGTGTATTCAGTGATCTTAATACTTTAGAGATTTATGATTAAATGAGACTTAAGTGTTTTATAACCGATATTATAGATTAAGGTTCATTATGTCATTTATTAAAGTTTTAGGGTTAAATGTGAAAATAGTTTAAAAGTCATGACTCACACATGAAATAACGAATTAATATAATTAGCTTCAAACCCTAATCGACTCTCATTTATGTTCTAGGGTTTTCTCATTCTTTTAATATCATATTGATGTGCATTTACTTTATCTGTTACGTCATTTAATGACTCATTACTCTTGTTTATTTACGCAACACATTCATGACTTAACCATACGTTACTCATATACATGTTATACGTCAACTTTTATATCCATGCACGTTTATGATTTCATGTGACAACCAAAGTTACTTATTATCCGGATTAGACACATCGACACACACATGCACAATAGTTTAGCCTAGATATGACCACGTACTACGTTTACATATCGACAAGCTCACTTGACTTATAAAACACACGTATGATACACGGTTCACACATTACTTAGGGTTTGTCATGCATGGTTCGGTTCACATCTCAATCTAGGGTTTAGGTTTTACATGACCTTTACTCGTTTAACACACTTTCAAAACCCTCACATGATTCGGCTTGTATTATAGGGTTCTGCCTCCATGTTTTTACGCAAACCTTAACTCTCTACATACTTTACATATTCAAGTTTACATGTTTATACCTTGGCTGAATTACATATACATGGTTCGGTTATATATATATGTGGTTCAGTTCTTTTATCTCGACATACCTATGATCCGATTCAAATATACGTATTACATTACATGTTCTCTTAACATTACAAGGTTCAATTCATATGGTTTGTCTTTGTTGGTTTCATACGGCTCGACACAAAAGAAAACACAAGCTCGACTAAAACAAACATGATACAATATATATTAACGTATGGTGTAACAAAGGAAGACGAGAAAACATGTTATACCTTAGCTCGTTGAAACAAAAGTCTCGACACCAAAGGTTAGGGTTCGGCCGAATGGAACAAGGAAAGAAAAGAAGAGGCAAACAAAACTAGGGTTTCAATTTTGTGTAAATGTATTGTATTTATAGGGAAACAAATAGGTTAGTCTTGAGGTGGTGTGGGCTTCGACCTGGGTCTAACCGAACACACAAACCCACGCCCATAGGGCTCTCGGCTTGAGTCCATCCGAACAAAACAAACACGGCCCAAGTTGTTTACGCGAGACGTTAAATCTTTCGTCGTACTATGTCGATCACGTACACATATTAGTTAAGTTTTAATTATTCATAAGTTAACTTTTAACTTCGTTAAATGATTATAAACGTATTTTACGTATTTTATAAATTTCGATTTCAAGGATATTTTAGTCTTTATTTATGTTTTAGATTTTCAGGTTTTACAACTCTTCCCCTCTAAAAGAAGAATTTTCGTCCTCGAAAATTGAAATGAAACGAAACGAAAACGAAATGAGAACATACCGAACTATTCAAAGAAATGAGGATAACTAGCTCGCATCGACTCCTCGGTTTCCCAAGTAGCCTCACGCTCCGGGTGATTTTTCCAAAGAATCTTAACGAACGGGATGACATTGTTTCTCATGACTCTTTCTTGCCTTTCTAAAATAACTTCCGGTTCTTCAGATAAAGACATATCGGACTGAATTTGATCAAACGGATAAAAAGCAACGTGTAACGGATGATAGTTGTATCCCCTTAGGAGAGATACATGGAAAACATCATGAACATGCGATAACTGAGGCGGAAGTGCTAACCGATACGAAACTTCTCCTATACGCTCCAAAATTTCAAACGGACCGATGAATCGAGGACTGAGCTTGCCCTTGATTCCAAAACGCTTCACACCTCTAAACGGCGAGACTTTCAAAAATACACGATCTCCAACCCGAAATTCTAAATCACGACGATGCTTGTCAGCATAACTTTTCTGACGAGACCTAGCCTCCTTCAACTTTTCTCTAGCATGACTACTTTCTCATTCTGATCTCAATCATTTCCGGACCTTCAATTAAACGTTCACTTACTTCATCCCAACAAGTAGGTGATCTACATTTTCTCCCATAAAGAAGTTCAAATGGTGCTGCCTTAATGCTAGCATGCCAACTGTTGTTGTATGCAAACTCTACTAAACACAAATATTCATCCCAGCTGCCCGTCCATTCTAAAGCACAAGCCCTTAGCATGTCCTCTAAGGTGCTGAATAGTCCTTTCTGACTGACCATCTGTTTGAGGATGAAATGCCGTACTGAAATTAAGTCGAGTACCCCAAGCTTTTTGCAAACCTTTCGAAACGGAAGTAAAACGCGGATTCCTATCGGACACAATAGATGCCGGAGTACCATGAAGTCTAACTATCTCTTGCTGAAAAATTTCCGCCAATCTACCAATACCATAATCCTTTCTAATTGGTAAGAAATGGGCAGATTTGGTTAGTCGATCAACAACTACCCAAATCGCATCATGCTTCTTCCGAGTAAGAGGTAGCCCAGTCACAAAATCCATAGATATCTTATCCCACTTCCATGTTGGAATATCCAATGGTACTGTAACGTCCACTAGCCCTTTGATGTTCAATCTTAACCTGCTGACAAATCATACACTTCGATACAAGCGTCGCCACATCTTGCTTCATACCATTCCACGAAATGCTGCTTCAAATCCCTATACATCTTGGTGGAACCAGGATGGATAGTGAAAGGAGAACTATGAGCTTCAGTCATAACTTTCTCGCGAAGTACCGGATCATTGGGAACACAAAGACTATCTTCATACCATACAATTCCGTCATCATCAACCTTAAACTCCGTCTGCTTACCTTCTTCAACATTTTGCGCCACGGCCCACAGCTCACCATCATCTTTCGGAGCTTCTTTAATTTGCAGTATAAGGTTCGACTCCACCTTCATACTAGCCCAGGATCCATCAAAACCTCGTACACACAACTCAACATCCAAACGCTCTAAGTCACGAAGAATCCTAGGTTCAATCTCAATACTTGCAAGAATGCATGATTTCCGGCTAAGTGCGTCAGCAACTACATTAGCCTTACGGATGGTATGCTGAATGTTGGTGTCATCATCCTTAAGAAGTTCTAACCATCTTCTTTGTCTCATGTTAAGTTCTTTCGAAGTGAAAATATACTTGAGACTCTTATGGTCAATGAAAATATCACACGTCTCTCCATACAAGTAATGTCTCCAGATCTTCAACGCGAACACCACTGCAGCTAACTCAAGGTCATGAGTTGGGTAATTCTCCTCATAAGGTTTTAGCTACCTTGAAGCATAAGCTATTACCTTTCCATGTTGCATCAAAACACAACCCAATCCTTTCTTTGATGCATCACTGTAAATCTGGAATCCTCGAGGATGGAAGAGTCAAAATTGGAGCGGACACCAATCTCCGTTTCAACTCTTCAAAACTCTCTTCTCGTTCATCCGTCCATACAAACTTTTCACCTTTTTTCATCAGTTGGGTTAAGGGCAAAGCTAAACGAGAGAAACCTTCAACAAAGCGTCGGTAGTAACCAGCAAGTCCTAGAAAACTCCTAACCTCAGTCACTGTCGTAGGTCTTGGCCATTTAGTGATAGCCTCAACTTTAGACGGATCCATGGTGATACCATCAGCAGATACAATATGACCAAGGAAAGCGACTTGTTTTAACCAAAACTCACACTTCGAAAATTTGGCGTACAACTTCTTCTTCCTCAGTATCTCCAAAACTATCCGGAGATGTTGCTCATGCTCTTCTTTAGACTTGGAGTAAACCAAAATGTCGTCGATGAAAACGATAACGAACTTATCAAGGAACTCATGGAAAACACGATTCATTAAGTCCATAAATACCGCAGGCGCATTTGTCAAACCAAAAGGCATAACGAGGAATTCGTAGTGACCATATCTGGTACGAAACGCGGTCCTAGGAACATCTTGCTCCGTCACACGTAGCTGGTGGTAACCAGATCTCAGATCAATCTTCGAAAAGAACTTCGCTCCTTGCAGTTGATCAAACAAATCATCAATACGCGGCAGAGGATAACGGTTTCGAATGGTAATACGATTGAGTTCACGATAGTCGATACATAGACGCATGCTTCCATCCTTCTTCTTCACAAACAAAGCAGGTGCACCCCATGGAGAAACACTGGGTCGAATAAATCCATTTTCTATCATCTCTTGCAGCTGCTCCTTCAATTCCTTCAGTTCTACAGGTGCCATACGTGCGGAGCCTTGAAATCGGTTCGGCACCAGGAATTAACTCAATGCTAAACTCAACTTCTCTAGCTGGGGAAGACCGGGAAGTTCATCGGGAAAAACGTCGGTGAATTCATAAACAACGAAAAGATTTTCAATGTTAGGACTCTCCAAAGATGTGTCCTTAACAGACGCTAGAAAACCTTGGCACCCATGAGCAATCATGGCCCGTGCCTTCATAGCAGAAATAAATTTAACAGATTTGAGGGGTTGAGAACCATAATAAACAAATTTAGGATGTTTTACGTCTCCAAAGATCACAGTTCTAGCATAGCAGTCGATGGAAGCTCTATGATAAGCCAACCAATCCATGCCTAGAATGATATCAAAGTCGACCATATCGAGAGGATACAGATTTGCAGAGCGAATGCGATCATCAAAACGAAGAGGGCACTTAACGTATTTGTGATTAATGATCATGTGGTTTTTCATAGGCGTAGAAATTGATAAGTGGTTTGTTAATTGTTTGGGCTTCATATTAAGTTTCTTAGCAAATGTGACGGATATAATGGAGTGTGTAGCACCGGTATCAAATAAAACGAAGACAGAATAATCACCAATGTAAAGAATGCCCGTAATGGTACCTGAAGTGCGCTCTGCCTGATTCCGAGTAGTAGCATAAACACGTCCCGTAGTAGGTGGCGGTTTGATGTAGTTTCCAGGTATCACCGGGTTCTTCTTAGGGCAATCCTTGATCTTGTGATTAGTGGAACCACAAGAGAAACATCCACCAGTGGCCTTGAAACACGGTCCCGGATGAGCCTTTCCACAAGTAGTACAGATAGGTGGGGGAAGCAAAACTTCAGTCGTCCTTTGCTGACCAGAAGATCCTGAAGCACGACCCTGATATGCTCCTCGAGATGACTGATCCTTGTTGTAACGCTGGTTGTTGTTACCTTGATTCTGACGATCATTTCCATTTCTACGGCAGCTCTGCTATCCTCCCTCTCCTCGAGGGCGCCTAGAGTCAACACTCCTTCCTGACTGACCCCGCTGATCATAACTCCTATCCACTTGACCCCTCGAATCATAACTCCTGCCAGAATTTCCCTTATAATCATTACTTTGAGTCCTACCTTGAATCCGATCACCATCAGGGTTACGCTTGTTGGAACCCGAAACCTCATGAAAGATCTCAATGTTACGAGTTGCGTCATTGCAGGTAGACACATCCTCATACTCGATATTCAGCAGTCGGTCCAACACCCACTTCTTCAGTCCCCACTTGAAGTGCTTGGCTTAACGCCTACCATCTCCAGCATTCATTCCCACAAAACTTACCAGCCTCATAAACCTGCCCATGTACTCATTGGAGTTCTCATGATCAAGCTGGTAAATCGCCTGGTAATCCCTCTCATACCTTTGCTGCTCGGCATCGAGAAGTAACGGTTATAGAAGATAGTCTGAAACTCAGCCCAAGTACAAGCAATAGCAAAAGCATCTCCTCCTCTTGCTTGTTTGAGTGCCT
Organism: Chrysanthemum makinoi; assembly: GCA_910596185.1. NCBI lineage: Eukaryota > Viridiplantae > Streptophyta > Magnoliopsida > Asterales > Asteraceae > Chrysanthemum > Chrysanthemum makinoi. Next base: position 134,766,954 of record OU343217.1, read on the forward strand.
TCCACCAATTCAAAGCATCACCTTCCAACTTAAATGCAGCCAAACGGGTCTTAAATTCATCTCCACAACCCAGTACTTCAAACAGCTTCTCAATATGAGTGATCCAGTCCTCGCCTCGAGTGGGAGTAGCAGGAGTGCTAAAAGAAAGAGGCTTGAGCTTACCGAAACGCTCGAGCCAAGTATGAATGCCGACGGGTTGATTACCTCCACCACTACGAAGCACCAGTCGATTACGAATGTTGTTGATCACATGTGTCATCATCTCAGGTGTGGTAAGACCAGGGAAAAGAGTGTTGAGAGCATTAGCAATCGCAGCATCCAAGTTAGGAGCATCATCGTCTCCATCCACGTTACCGTTAGTACGAGTTCGAACCATCTAAACGATATTCAAACGATTAGCAAAATGAACAAAGGTGAGGTACGAAATGGAAGTTCGCAGAAGGAAACCTAAAGTCTACCCAATCCTCACAGGTCAAAGCCTAAGCTCTAAGGTCTCAAAACCTAGGGTCCATATGTCACAGGTCCTGACTACAAGTCGTAAACCTGGGCTCTGATGCCATAAATTGTAATGCCCCGACCCGACAAGGGTAAAGGAATCACAAATAATGGTGTCATATCAAAGCAAACATAAAAATCCAAAAGAAATCTTAACATAAATACGGAATAATTCAAGTCAACATGACTTCAATACATAGGTCCCAGCGGAAAAATAAATAAACTCCAACAAAATATCTGAAATAATGAAGTCTTAAATGGCATCATAAGATCAAAGCTAAAAATCTCTAAGGTAAGTCCACTCATGCACTCATCCCAAAGCAAAACCCAGCTCCAATGCTTAGATACCTGCCGCGGAAGAAAAGAAATGCGGTGAGCTTCAAAAGCTTCAGTGAGCAGATATACAAGCAAAGCAAATACGAAACAATATCGAATACGGAATATAGTGAACGAAAGATAGCAAAATCATAATCATTTTCAGAGTATAAATTCAGAATTATCGAATAAGTTTTATAGTTAACTACCTCGAGCCTAGAAACAAATATCAAATCATAATCATATTCACATAAGGCAACATTTGTAGGGGAGACCTACCAGAGTTATGAAGGACGTGCATGCACGCAGTATCAATCATCAGATAACAGATAACATATAACAGATAACAGATCTAGGATGCATCCATACGCCCACAGACAGATATTGGTCATATAACATAACTTGAGCTCATAACAGATAACAGATAAGGGACGTGGCAGAACATCACTCTACTGCCCTAGAGTCATATCAGAGGTGCATCAATGATACGGACATGGAACCCCCATGACTAGTGAAATATTTGGCTCGTGTATCAAACTATCTTAGGTCAAATCAGAATGTCAAAACTGACACAAATCATACTTTATCATAAGGTTAATCATATTTCCAAAATCAGAGTTTTCATATCCTATAGTTCAAAATCAGATGTTTCACAATTCATAAATCAGAGTTCAGATAAGCAACATCTCAAAAAAACAGAATGGGGTTCATAGCAAAGGCTTAGGAAACCCTAATATAAAAGCTAACGGAAAGAAAACGTTATAAGGAACCTTTACTGAAAAGGTCAGAATATATGTACCTTATTCCAAAGCAAATGACCAAAAATCAAAATACGGAAAGCAAAGGATTACTCCTTCTTCACAGAACCTATACACATTAACGGTCGTACATGTTATTTATGATTCCATAATTGTCGAAATGATCTTTTAATATTTGGTGTTCATACTTAGTGTATTCAGTGATCTTAATACTTTAGAGATTTATGATTAAATGAGACTTAAGTGTTTTATAACCGATATTATAGATTAAGGTTCATTATGTCATTTATTAAAGTTTTAGGGTTAAATGTGAAAATAGTTTAAAAGTCATGACTGAAATAACAAATTAATATAATTAGCTTCAAACCCTAATCGACTCTCATTTATGTTCTAGGGTTTTCTCATTCTTTTGATATCATATTAATGTGCATTTACTTTATCTGTTACATCATTTATTGACTCATTACTCTTGTTTATTTACGCAACACATTCATGACTTAACCATACGTTACTCATATACATGTTATACATCAACTTTTATATCCATGCACGTTTATGATTTCATGTGACAACCAAAGTTACTTATTATCCGGATTAGACACATCGACACACACATGCACAATAGTTTAGCCTAGATATGACCACGTACTACGTTTACATATCGACAAGCTCACTTGACTTATAAAACATACGCATGATACACGGTTCACACATTACTTAGGGTTTGTCATGCATGGTTCGGTTCACATCTCAATCTAGGGTTTAGGTTTTACATGACCTTTACTCGTTTAACACACTTTCAAAACCCTCACATGGTTCGGCTTGTATTATAGGGTTCGGCCTCTATGTTTTTACGCAAACCTTAACTCTCTACATTCTTTACATATTCAAGTTTACATGTTTATACCTTGGCTGAATTACATATACATGGTTCGGTTATATATATATGTGGTTCGGTTCTTTTATCTCGACATACCTATGATCCGATTCAAATATACGTATTACATTACATGTTCTCTTAACATTACAAGGTTCAATTCATATGGTTTGTCTTTGTTGGTTTCATACATTTCGACATAAAAGAAAACACAAGCTCGACTAAAACAAACATGATACAATATATATTAACGTATGGTGTAACAAAGGAAGACGAGAAAACATGTTATACCTTAGCTCGTTGAAACAAAAGTCTCGACACCAAAGGTTAGGTTCGGCCGAATGGAACATGGAAAGAAAAGAAGAGGCAAACAAAACTAGGGTTTCAATTTTGTGTAAATGTATTGTATTTATAGGGAAACAAATAGGTTAGTATTGAGGTGGTGTGGGCTTCGACCTGGGTCTAACCGAACACACAAACCAGCCCATAGGGCTCTCGGCTTGAGTCTATCCGAACAAAACAAACACGGCCCAAGTTGTTTACGCGAGACGTTAAATCTTTCGTCGTACTATGTCGATCATGTACACATATTAGTTAAGTTTTAATTATTCATAAGTTAACTTTTAACTTCGTTAAATGATTATAAACGTATTTTACGTATTTTATAAATTTCGATTTCAAGGATATTTTAGTCTTTATTTATGTTTTAGATTTTCAGGTTTTACAGCCGTAGTCTTCAATAAACTCGGTTACGTCGTAAGTGATGCAGTAGTTACTGCGTAAGTATCAGCGGCGTGGAACCTCTTTTGACCAAATGGAGTTACGTTGTAACCTTTGGGAGGAGTTACGCCGTAACCTCTTGATAAGTTGGACTTCAGGGTCACGCAATAGTTACGGCGTAATGTGAGAGATGAGTTACGCCGTAACTTCTTCAAAATAAGCATATTGTGATAAATCTTTAGTAACGTTTCCATTTCCGCGTCTCTTTAGCTCCAATGCTCGTAATTTACCTGAAAGTGCAAGGAAAACAAGCATAAATCCATATAAATGATATAAATAACGAGCATTAACGGGGGAAATTGACACTTAATATTCAGGACTATTTGATGTTATCATTAAACAACTCAGAACTGACAATGGCACTGAGTTCAGAAATGAAGAGCTTGAGAATTTCTGTGATGAAAAGGGAATCTCCTAAAACTTTTCATATCCTTACACCCCTGAACAAAATGGGTTAGCTGAACGGAAAAACAGAACTCTCATTGAGGCTGCTAGAACTATGTTAAATGGCTCAGCTCTCTCAAAACATTTCTAGACTGAAGCAGTCAAAACATCCTGTTATACACAAAACAGGTCAATCATTGTCAAAAGACATAACAAAACCCCATATGAGATATTCAAAGGTAGACTTCCTGATATCAGCTACTTTCATGTGTTTGGATGTCCTATGTTCATTCACAACTACAAGGATCATCTAGGAAAGTTTGATGCAAAAGCTGATGATGGGTACTTTCTAGGTTACTCACTGATCTCCAAAGCCTTTAGGGTATTTAACACAAGGAGACAACAAGTTGAGGAAACCTTTCATGTCACCTTTGATGAAAGTTCAGAAAGCATCAGGTTCACAAATACCTCAATGGAGGAAATAGGAATTGACAACTCATCAAGAAATCATCCTGATGAGTACAACACTAAAATCAATTCCTCATACCAAATAGATGCTGACATCTCATACTATGTCTTACCTCACAACCTTCCCCAACCAACTATCAGTGAATTTATTGATAATCAATCAGTCCCTGCTGGGATAGGTAATACTGAACCAAATGTTCAGGAACCTATGATTCAAGAACCTCAACCTGAACAAGACATCTCAACATATGATCTAAATGATTCTATGGCTCCTCCACACGAACTCACTCCTGAGTTTCCAGTGACCTCTACAAGCTCAGATCCTAGACCACAAAGTAAGTGGACAAAATCTCAGGACATTGAGCTTGTAAACATCATTGGTGAACCCACTGAGGGCATGCTCACCAGAAGCATGGTCTTGCCAAATTAACTGCAGCCAGCCAATGAATGTCTATATTTGATTTTCTATTAGAAATAGAACCCAAAAGTGTCGAGGGCTCTAAAACATCCAAGTTGGGTTCAGGCTATGCAAGAAGAACTTCAACAGTTTGATAAAAACAAGGTCATGACCTTGATCAAATTTCCTCAGGATGTCATTGTCATAGGAATGAAGTGGGTTTTCAGAAATAAAACTGATGAAAATGGCACTGTCATTAAGAACAAAGAGATACTTGTAGCCAACGATTCTGATCAACAAGAAGGCATTCACTATGATGAGACATTTGCTCCTGTTGCAAGAATGGAAGCCATCAGAATCTTCCTTGCATTTGCCACTTACATGAACTTCAAAGTTTATCAAATGGATGTGAAAAGTGCATTCCTAAATGGTGAACTCAAGGAAGATGTGTATGTTCAGCAACCTCCTGGCTTTGAGAGTAGTGAATTCACGACTATATGCAAGCTTGATAAAGCCCTTTATGGACTTAAACAAGCTCCGGGCATGGTATGAAACTCTCTCACGACCTTCCCGATTCAAAACAAGTTTGTCGAGGAGGAAGATAGACAACACCTTGTTTATCTACAGGACAAAACAAGATATGATCCTAGTCCAAGTGTATGTTGATGACATCATCTTTGGGTCAACAAATTACACTCTTTGCAAACAGTTTGAAAAACTGATGACAAAGAAATTTGAAATGAGCATGATGGGTGAACTCACTTATTTTCTTGGACTACAAATCAGGAAAACTGATAAAGGAATCTCCATCAGTCAAGAGAAATACACCAGAAATCTCTTGAAGAAATATGAGATATCTGATTGTGCCTCAGTGAAGACACCAATGGTCCCTCCTAACAACCTTGGACCTGATCTCAATGGCAAATCGATCAATCGAACTCATTTCGGGGGATTGTTGGCTCAGATGTATCTAAGCGCTTCGGACGGACATACAATTCTCGATCGTCTAATAGCAAGATATCAGTCCAATCCCAAAGAATCCATCTCACTGCAGCCAAAAGAATACTCAGATATCTAAAGGGAACTCCAAGCCTTGGACTTTACTATCCAAAGTGCTTAGGGTTTGATCTCAAAGGATATTCTGACTCTGATTATCTGCAACATGGGCTGAAAAAGTACCTCGGGTCACTGTCAATTTCTTGGAGGAAGCTGGTTTGTTGGAGTGCTAGAAGCAACAATCGGTGGCTATGTCTTGGTGAAATGAGTATGTGGCTGCAGCAGGATGTTGTGCCAATGTATTATGGATGAAAAGTCAACTCAGTGACTATGACATCCATTACAAAATGGTACCCATCTTACGTGATAACACCCGATGCTATTGTAATCTCCAACAATCCTGTCCTCCACCAAAGAACCAAACACATTGATATCGAGATATCATTTCATGGGGGACCACATAATGAAAGGAGACATAGAACTTCATTTCATCCCTCTTGAATATCAACTTGCGATATCTTCACCAAACCTTTAGATGAACCTACCTTGAGACTGAAATTTGCTGAATTGGGAATGCTAGACATTGAAAGTCGACAAGCGAAAACCAATCCCAATCTCAGTAAGTTCTCTGAAATGGTTCATCCTCCCTAAACAAAACCCTAAATCTACCCTCTCCTTTGAATGAGTAAGACTCATTCAGGGACCCTGACTTTAGACATTGAGCATTGAATGAGTAAGTATCAGTTACTTAAATGTCCTAAGTTGGTAACCATACCAATTTAATATAGGAATATATGTCTCTTTGTCTTACTGTCATCCATGTCAAGGGTCCCTCTAAACTTACCTCATCCCACTTGGCATTAAATGCCTCCTCTCACAAGAAATATCTTGTGGATATTTTATTACTGCAGAATGCACTTTTACTGTGCACTACAACTGTTTCTTGAAAATCGGAATTTTACTGCGGGTAGTGGAGTAGTGGCATTAAATGTGGAGATTCAAAACGTTTTCAAAAACTGACTTAACAAATCCCCATTTATGCACATTTTACCTCTCTCATCACTCTATAAATACCCCTCTCTAAACATAAAAACACACACAAAGATTTACTGCAACCAAACTCTGTCAAAATCTCTTCTCAAAACAAGAAATCTTTGTGTTCTTTAAACCTCAAAAACAAGTTTTTTTGTAAAATCTTCTCTGTAAACATTTACAAAAGATTTTTCATTACAAAACTCAAGAGATTCAAAACTCTTTGATTGTTCTTGTCAAGATATCTTTTTTCAAAACCCTAAAACCTTTTAATGGAAATGGCAAGAACTCAATCTCTTCAGTTTGCACCACAGTGGGTAGGGGATCTCAGTAATGTTGAATTTAAAACCAACAACGTTATAGGCAATTTTGAATACCCCCCAAATGTCCCAGGCTATAAGGACATAATGAAATTTTTATTCAACTGCCTACTGAAAAAGGCCTTTACTCAGTCCCCATCAATTCTGTACCAAAACCTCCTCTGGGAGTTTTGGGCTACAGCAATGGCCTATGACCCGACACCCTCAACTGATGATACTAACCTCAGACCCCTTAGGGAGTATCTCGTCAAATTGATGCATTTAATGGGGAAAGATCAGTCACCCCGGACTATAAAACTTTTTGTACTTCAACAGGGTTAGACTATAATAATGGATTCTATGTTGCCCATCACAGAACCCTCCATTAAGGATGGGTTGAAACAAATTGTTTTGGATCCAAAGTTTTTGGGCAGAACCCCAGTCACCAAGAACTCATTTCCTGCGGCTTGGAAGATCCTGTTCACATTTGTGATTCGAGGTTCTCGGCAGGAACCACTCATCCACTAAACAAGTTAACTCTATTCAGTTGATGGTGGCATATTGCTTGATGAATGGGGTCACTTGTCGACATGGGAGATCATTTACAGTGATCTCGTAACCAACTCTTGAGCAAAACTAGGATGAAATACGTTTAGTATCTTAGGTTTGTCTCATGTGCTTTACAAGCGTTCTTGGGTTGTAATTACCCTCGAATACAAATACAGCTGCTTTACTACGGTATCACGAGTCAATCCAATTTTCAAAAAGACCCATCCCAAGTCACTGAAATAGAATTGACGGCCCATATGGTTCTTTGTAAACAACCAAAGGGACTCGGTGTCTCAAACCCTGCTCCTAAAAGAAAGGGGAAGTCTCAACTGGGACTAAGACCAAACCCAAGTCTCGAGGGCCTGAGGCTTACGAGCCGCGCCTAAAAGGCACAAAAGCCCCAGACTAAAAAGACACCCAGGGTGACCAAGCAACATCCACCACGGTGACAACGAAGGACAGCGATACATCACGGTCGGTGCCATTGGTCCCATCTACTACTCCCAAGATCGAGGGAAACATACAACCCGGCTGGTAGGGGGCGCCTTCCATTGCCCAAGGATGACGTTCTCAAATCACGCTTTTGTCGAGGGCCAAGCTGAATGATCCCAAAGACTCGGAGGCTGAACAACCCGTTGATAGGGATCTCACTGCCACTGCTTCTAAGGATGGCACTGGGAAACACCCACCAGTGCTTGAAGTAGCACAGGGGGACAAAGAATCATAGGGAAATATACCACCCGCTGATATGGAACCCATCACCACCACTGGTTTACTAACAATTGTTGAGGTTAACGAAATTTTATTCTCTGATGAAGAACAAGCTGACAGTGAAGATGAAATACTATTAGCGGGGAGAAGAAGTGGATGCTGATGTTCAAACTGAACAAGAGCCTCAGCCTGATCCACAAGAGCCTAAAGATTCACCTTTCCAGCCTGAAGACAATGCCTCTGACTCTTCTTCATCTTCCTGTTCCGAAGAATTCAGAAAGTTTGAAAATACTCTTCCACTGACAGAGAGGCAACTGGTTATGTGGATCACTAAAGCTTCAAGGAAGCTATACTCTGGGGTTACTGAAACTTTATGGGATCAACACATAGAAGCTGCTGCCAGCTATGCAGATCTGAAGGCTAAGGTACAAGCATTTAATGCAAACACTGATGAACACAGGGATCTCATGTACCAACATCTTCATAGACTAAATGAAAACCTGGTTAAATTTCTCAAGCATCTTCAGACTTGTGGTATTACAATAGATGAAATCAGGGATGCTGTTACCCTATGATGGTCAAGCATATGATTTGTTGAAGAAATATGAGAAAATTCTTAAATCTCATAAGTGTTTGGCTACATCCTCCATTTCAGATGTTTTGAGCTTAAAGGAAACTTGAGAATTCTATTGGAATGTATCAAGTTTAGGGGAGGATTGTTGGGTTTTTGGTTCCTTGAATCATGAATTACTTTAGAAATCTGGAACCACGGACGAGTTTGATATAACCACGGACGGTATGTAACCAGCGACAAAGACAACCACGGCTAGTAGTAATGTGTAACCACGGATGATATATTGTAACCCTTTGCTAGTGTTTTGTATATTCGGTTAGTTTATTGTATTAAGATAAATATGGAAAAGATATTTATCTTGTAGGTTACGTATTGTATTATGTAAAGGACTCCTTAGTCTATAAAAGGAGGTCCTAGGTTTGATTAGATATACATAAGTTTAATATCTAAAGGTCGATACACTTCAAGGTTGAAAAACCCTAATACTGTAAGAGTATTCGTATTAATAAATAATATTGAGGTGTTGAATGTTAACTGTTCTTCTTCTTAAGGTTAAGTGTTAAATTCCGCATAATACTTAATAAGTTGTTATTCTAAGTCAGTTTCTATATTAGATCGTTTGCTCAACTGGGATCAACAAGTGGTATCGGAGCTTGTGATCTAGAAACTGTAATCAAGAAGAGGTTTTGTTAAGTTTTGTTCAAGGAAGATAAGATGTCTGACGAAACTCACATGGTGACTGCTTCAAAGGTACCCATGCTCAAGCATGGTGAGTATCAAATCGGGAGAATGCGAATGAGGCAATACATTCGCATGATTGATTATGCTCTCTGGGATGTCGTTGAAAATGGAGACACTCTTCCTAAGAAGGGTGAGGATGGCAAAGAAATTACCATTGTTAGTGAAATTGATAAGGCTAAGAGAAAGGAGATCAAGGCTCACGATTATTCTCTCCATGGGAATACCCAATGACTATGCTTTGGACTTTGAACAATCAGTGCTGCTAAAGAGTTCTGGATGCTCTTGAGGCAAGGTTTACTGGCAATGAAGCTACTAAGAAGTCCAGGATGAATATGCTCAAGCATCAATTTGAAACCTTCACTTCTCTCAGTGGAGAAAAGATTGATGGCACATACAATAGACTTCAAAACTTATCATACCAATGAAGTCGTAGATTATAAGGTTCTTCAAGAAGATATTAATTTGAAGTTCATTAGGAGTCTATCATCAGAATGGGCTATTCATACAATTGTGTGGAGGAATAAGGAGGACTTTCCTAAGATGACTCGGGATAATCTCTTCAACAACTTGAAGGTTTATGAGTCTGAGAATAACTTTGCTAATGCATCTTCGGCTAATCAAAACATTGCTTTTGTATCCACTAATCACAAGAGCCCACAAGATGTATCCACTGCCGCCTATGGTATATCCACGGCTATTGCAAACAATACCACTGTTAGTGATAATGTTAGTGATGGTGCAATTTGTGCTTTCCTGGCTGATTTAACTACTAGTGTTACTGTGTTGAATCAAGATCTGGATCAAATTGATCCTCATGATCTGGAAGAGATTAATCTTCAATGGCAAATGGCAATGTTGACTCTCCAAGCAAGGAAGTTTCGAGGAGGAATGAAAGACAAGTTAAGTATTATGGTCAAAGGAGAGCGAGGGGTTCACAAAAGCAAGATGGAGTGCTTTAAGCGCAGAAGAAGGGTCACTTTGCAAGGGAATGTCGAGCTCCTAAGAGGATTGAAGGTGTTAAGAAGATGGTGAAGAGTCTCGCTCCTTCTTCAAAGATTGGTGGCTCAAGATGGTCTTGGTGATTATGATTGGAGTGATCCAGTTGAAGAAGGACCAAATGAAACTTTTCTTGCTAGTGAAGCTTCAAAAGAGCATAACTTTGCTCTTATGGCTTATGCTTCATCTTAAGGTTCAGATTACGAGGTATCTAATGAGTCTAATTGTTCTTTTAAATCATGTAATGATAACTTAGAATCTCAAAAGGCTATCACTGAGAGTATGAGGAAAGAAGTAGAAAGACTAACTATGGATAACTTAGGTTATAGAGTTGGTCTAGAGAGTGTGGAAGAAGAAGCTTAGATATTGTATTAAATGTGAGTTTGAGTATGTAGATAAGATCAATATATTAGGTGGTGAAATTGATCTTAAAAATAGAGATTAAAATGCTTAAAGAGAAACTTGAACTAGCAGAAAGTAAAAACAAAAGGCCCTAGATGAAAAAGAAAAACATGTTGTTAGGGTAGCTAAAACACAATTTGCTTCATATGGTTCATAAATCTATACTGAGAGTCATCTAATGAAAAGGGTTCTGGATAGGATACAACAATATGCCACCACCCACTCTTATGCAACATGCACCACCGGCTAAAGAACTGTCATTTAGTAGTGAATTCAGTTTTAACAAACCTGTTGAAGGAATAAGTAAGATGAGACACCTAAGGTAAGTTACGATACGTCATCTGATGCTCCCATCATTGAAGATAGGGAATCGATTACGAGGAAGATAGTATAGTATCAACACAGCCTGAAAAGTTAGAACCTATTAAGCAAGTTGATACTAGACAAGCTAACCTTGTACCTAGATTTGGAGCTCAAATAACTAAGAAAGTGGTAGAATACAAGGAAGTACCTAGGGAACAAATGAAACGATATATACCTAGGGGCAATCAGAGAAACTTTAATGGTCTCATATCTAATAGGTTAGGTAATGAGTTTCAATGTGTCAAGAAAGCTTGTTATATTTGTGGTAGTTTTGAGCACTTACAGAGAAATTGTTATAAAAACAGACCACAAGTGTGGAATCATTGGAGGAGGGTAAATCACCAAAACTTTTCAAAGAAAACAAACCCTCATCCTAATAAACACATGATTCCAACAGCAGTGTTAATGAGGAATGGGACTACAAAATCAATTGTCACTGCCTCTCCCAAATGGGTTCCAACCACTGCTAAGCAAAGTGTAAACACGGCTAAGCAAAATCAAACCACTGATAAGCCAAAAATCACCACAGATAAAGAAGTTTTAAAAATTCCAAAGGTGATAAGCGTACACGTGGTTGGAAATCATTTTTATGATGTAAAGGCCTCAGCTAGTTGACAATGGAAACCTAAGACCAAGGTTTTACATCATGTCAACTGTGCATCAATGGACCTAAACAAATTTGATTATATTGATGCAGCAGGCGGACCAAGTATATTGGCTTGGGTCCAAAGACTAATCTGTTTAATTTCATGTGCAGGGCAATCTACAAGATGAGCTAAAAGACAAAGGAGTTTTGATAGTGGTTGCTCTGGGCACATGACTTGGGATGGAGCAACACTTGGAAGATTTTGAATATTTTGATGGAGGATATGTGGCATTTGGCAATGATCCAAAGGGAGGAAAGATACTTGGAAGAGGCACAATCAGAGCAGGGAATTTGGACTTTGAAAAAGTCTACTTGGTACAGGGACTTAAGTACAATTTATTCGGTGTTTCTCAAATGTGTGATAAGAAAAACTGGGTACTTTTTGGTGGCCGAGTGTGTGGTGTTGTCTCACGAGTTTAAGATTCCTGATGAGAAGTTTATACAACTTAGGGTACCTAGGAAGGAAAATATATATTGTTTTGATCTTAAAGATGTAATTCCTAATAGGTCCTTAACTTGTTTATTTGCTAAAGCATCTGTGGATGAGTCTAAGTTATGGCATAGAAGATTAGGTCACCTCAATTACAAAATAAGCAATAATTGATAAGTGAAAAAGTAATAAGTAAAGTTATGAGCTGCGGTGTCGAGATCGGACCCTTGGATCTTTAGCCGGGATTGAGTGAGGTCTTAGCCTAGCCAGCCGGGATCCTCATTTCATGAAGCCTATAGTCTTGGAATTACCCCGTGAAGCTCCGTAGTTCATAGCTCATATAAGTAAAAGTATAAGGAAAAAAAAAATTGATGAAAAATGATGAAAATGAAAAAAAATCAAAAGTATAAATGAATAAAAATTCCTTGATATGGACCTCATTTTTGGGACAATGGTTCTTGAGAGAAGGCGGATAACTAATTATCGACTTAGCTTTATATCTTTATCAGAATAAAAGTTATCGAAACGAGAAATTTGAAGAAATTCATTTCTCACAAAAATAAAAAATTCTAGAGGCAAATAGGAAAATGGGAACAAAAGGTAATTACACAAGTAACTTTCATGGGTAGTGTTAGCATCTAGAATCATATTTAGCAATGATTTCGATTTTACGCTTAGTTTGGGAACTTGTGAAAAATCAAGGACGATGTATTATATCCGTATGGTCACTTCACACTGTGTTGTGTTTTCTACTCCGTGATGCTAACGTGTCGTTTGAAAAATGTTGGAGTTATTGATCGACATGAAAGTTCAACAAACCGTCATTCATAACCGGAATGTGCTCAACCGTAATATCTATATATGTGAATTTAAAAGGTAAATGGGGCGTTTTTAGAATTAAGGCTTTCTTAATCTCTTTTGAGGAATCTTTGCTACTTCTTCATAGGTTTAGTAGAAAGAGATTGAAATCCTTGGTTTTAGAGCGTGAGTTGATTGCATTGCGTGGGGACACGACAATGGTCTCGTCTGGGTATTTTGGTATGTGCTAAAACACATACCTTTTCATTATCAAAACTGACCCAAAATAACCAAGAAAGAGCCGTTTATTGCTAATATTTGTGGTTTTCTTGAGTTTGTGCTTGTGCAGTACGGATATGTAAAAACACGCAAAAAGGAGCCAAATCAGACGTAAATCCGAGCACGAGAGATTAAGAGAGCTTTAGCTGAGCCGGAAGATAAAAATTGTGCATTTATGAAGATTTTATTCTCCGAGGATGATTTGTGAAGATTTGATCAAAGTCTGAAGAAATGTCAGAAATGGTCCCTGAACTTTTGACAAATGATGAATGAAAATACCCTCAAGTTTCAAAAGTTGAAAAATCAGTCCCTGGTCTATTGAAGAAGGACAAGTTCAACCCTTGAAAGAGATTTTCAGATTTACATGTGTGGTCCCTGGATTTTCAGATTATACAAGTTTAGTCCCTATAAGCTTAAATGAGTACACTTTTAATCCAAAAGATATCTTAAATCCAATCCAAAAACCCATGAGGCCCAAAATGTTAGATCCGTCCAACCCACCGGTATACCCATCCTTAACCGGATCCCCAACTCCTTAACCCGGTTCCCACTTGAATTAATATAAACAAAACCTAACGCCCCTACGTTACCTGTCTTCCCAATCCCAAACGCCATTTACCCATTCACTTTTACCACCAATTACCCACCCCTTACTCGTACTAGCATCTTTCCCAATCCTTCTAGAAGCTGACATGTCTGGATAAGCTTCACACGTGGACAAATGGAGCAACCTCATTAGCCGAAACACATCATTTGGTGAATTGGAGCTCTGTGATTGGCTATGGTGACAATGGGATGATTGTGTGGCTGTGGATAGACTTCTAGCATCTTAGAAAGGGATCCCAAGACTGAATTTGGCTATAAAAAGACCCCTTGGCTCACAATTTTGGTCGTGCATTTCTTTAGTTTAAAATTAGCTTTATGTTTCTTGTATTTGATTTTCGGTAACTTATTAATTTTTTCTTAAAGCTTTTTATGTAATCTCAGTTTCCTTTGTAATAAAATTTCAGTTTTAATAATAAAATTTCAAGTTTTCCTTTTTATCTTGCATTTTCAGTTTTGGATGATAAATAAAGGTTTTTTTTATAAGATTGAAATAAGCTCACTCAGCTTCAAATAGTACTGTTGTGAGCTTATTTATGTTAACTGTTCATTTCATTCATAAAAGATCTTGGTCAACAAAAGTCAATTGTGGTGCTATTCTTGGTTCAGAAATGGATATGGGTTGATTATTATGATTGATCTGGGTTGATTTGATGTTAAATGGTTTAGGATTAGTGGTTCTTTCTTTGATTTGCAAGCCATAGTGGCTGGGCTTATTGTAAGTGTAACCTTAATCTCATTCCTAGCTTAATATTAAGTAGCAGTTATCATTTCTATTAGATCATTACATTCTGTATTGATATTTCTTTGTCATATTATCTTTGTTTTAAGTATATTGGATCTGCTTTTGATGTTAGCATAGGCTTGTCATTGCATTTTAGCTTGAGTAGATTACATTTTCTGTCATATAGGAGTGTTTGGATTAGAGCTCAGATTTGAATTGGAGGTTAGTTTGCTGAATAAGTTTAGTTGGTTTAAGTTTGTTTAGGTTTATTCTACTCATATTGGTCATTATCTTGCATCTACATTCACTTAAAGTCAATAATCACTTAATCTGTTATAATTCCATAATATGATTTGAATCAGTATGCCATATTTTGCAAATAGGTGTTAGATCAGTTAACTTAGCTTGAATCAGAGTTAGTTCATCACATAACATCATAATCATTCCATAAATCTGTTTTAAAATTCATTTTAGTCAACATTTCACAATTTGTCTTAAAAGTCAAATGGTGTCAAAATCAGTTTTCATCAAATTTTCTAGGCCTTGTATTAGCTTTATTTGAGCTTGTCTTTGCACGAAATTTGGTACAAGTGTTCTCTAGTTGGTGGTCTTTAGTTTCCAATTAATGGATTTTGTTCCAGCTCACTAGATAAGCTAGTGCAGTAGCTTAAAGTAGGAGGTCAAAAGCTGTTTTAGTTAGGAACAGTTGGCATATTAACTTGGTAAACTGCTTATTTGAGGTTAGGAGTAGCAGTAGTTAGTTGATTTAGAGTGCTTATAGTATAATTTAGCTTCTGTAGAAGTTTGGTGGCTTATTGTGCTAGTTTGCTTATTCATAAGTGCTTATTTGGTGACAGTTAACACTGCAGCCCTCATATCTCACACATAAGCTTATGATTTCTTATTTTTCATAGAATTAGATTAATATTTTAGAATTTTCCTGAGTTTTTCACAATTTTTAGCTACTTTTTACTATTTTTCTCAATTTAAAATATTTTTTAGGCATTTTTAAATAGCTTTTATTGCAATTAATTCAGAAAAAGTTCCAAAAAATAATTTTTCAATTTTCCCAGTTTAAGAAAAATATAAAAAGCATAAAAAATATTTTTCCCTAATTTTTCCCTTTTATTTGGTATTTTTCACAATTTAAATTAGATTTAAATAGTTTTAAATTAGTAGAAAATAGAAAAATAATCAGAAAAATAAAAAAATAGTTTTGAAAATTCTCTTATGGTATTTTAGATTTTATAAAAATAGTTTCATATTTTTCCCTTTGATTTTCATAATTTTTAGTATTTTAATTTAGTTTTAATAGTTAAAAATTAATTTTTAATTTTAATAAAATCGGAAAAATCCTAAAAAAATAGTTTTAAGTCTAAAATAGTTTTCACATTACATTTCTAAAGTAAAAGTAATTTTAGGCATTTTTAGGATATAATATAGACGTAGTTGCATTTTAATTACGTTTCGTTAATTACGTTTTAGTTAAATTTGCACTTAGGATTTCCCGTAGAATAGATTCCCTTAATTACTTTCCCTATTCCCGTAGTTTAATAAATCAAAATCATTAATCCAAAACATCGAGCATTAAATTCCAAACCAATAACGACGTTGGCAATTCACGCCTCGTTGGGAAACGATTCGGGTTGACTAATCCGTATCAACGATCACACGCGGGATTTGGTTTAATATTCTTTTTCCTAAAGGAATTTTGAATCTATCTTCGAGATTATTTTTGATATCGATATTGAGGTTTTATCCGTACACACATACCCTTAAGCCTTCATTATCAGAAATCGTTCCGAATCGCTTTTTAAGTTTCTTACGGTCAGTCATTCACAAGTGGCTAGCTTGTGTGAGATAACTTGACGGTTTGGCATCTGTGCGAGAATCAAATTTTGGCTGCGGGGAGGTTGTGTCAAGACAATATCGTTTGAGGTTTGACGATTAGTGACTCGAGATCCTTCATTCGTGAAGTTACTATTTTTCTATAAAATTAAAAAAGTAAAAAATATTTTCCTTTTTCTTTTGTATATATATATCATATTAAAAATACAAAAAGATTTTCTCTTGTGTTTTTGCTAATAAATAGAAGACACCAATTATATAACATTCTCAACGGAGGTGTTATCATTAATAAGTTCCCGAACTAAAGATCAAAAACTTGCCTTTGTGTCGCTTGTGAGTCAATTTATTTCTATTTGATAAACAAACTGTGTGGTGGGTATAAGGACGGCCCGACATTAAATTGCGGTGTAAAGGCGGGTTTTAATAAGCTTCGCGCTGACCTAAAAAGCTTCTCGCTTCGTGCGTTTGTCTTATAAGGTGATTTATTCACTTGGGATTATTGGTTAAGTTCACTGTGTTTTCGAATACCGTTCATTTTAATTGCCTTGGTTTTAAAGTGCATGCGCACTTCGTTCTAACAACTTCTGGACCGATGCTTGAAACCGCTACAATTCCGCGGCGAAATAGGCGTGCTCCATTAGTCGAACCCGAGATTCGAACTAATCAAACCCCGCCCATCATCGAAATGGCGGAGGACAACCGATCCATGCTAGAGCTACTCAAGCACCCACCGGGGTTATGGAGAAGCCATCGTCGTCCCGGCAATCGTTGCCGATAACTTTGAGCTTAACCACGGATTGATAAATTTGGTTTCGTCAAGCCAATTTTACGGATTCGAGAGAGGCGATCCTCACTCTCATATCCGACGATTCAACAAGCTCACGTCTACGATCAAGTACCGTAGCGTTCCGGAAGAGGCTATCAAGCTTCTACTCTTCCCGTTTTCACTTGAGGGGCCGCCCGGATTTGGCTCGAAAAATTACCCCTCGTCGATAACCGCATGGGAGAATTTAGTATCAAAATTCGGAGCGAATTCTTCCACCGTCTAAAACAATAAGCTTAAAAAATGAAATAACGAAATTCACACAAAGATTTGATGAATCATTTAGTGAGGCATGGGACCGATTCAAAGATTTGCTTAGGCAATGTCCCCATCATGGTTTTACGGAATTACATCAACTTGATACGTTCTATAACGGTTTGAATGAGACTGATCAAGACTCTCTCAATGCCGCCGCAGGTGGTAATTTGTTGACCCGATCAACGAGAGATGCCTTGTTGATTATTGAGAACAAATCTAAAGTTCGTACCTCACGTAGCAAATCGGTTCTTTGCCCGAGTGGGTGTTACACCATCGTCCTCGTCTTATGAAAATACGTCTAGCACCGATGCTAAGATTGATAAGCTTACGGACATGATTCAGGCTTTGGTTAAGATTAAGACCGCTAAGGTTAATTCTTCTCCACCCTCTCAAGTCAAAGCGGTGGAAACGACTTGTACTACTTGTGGTGGCCCGCATGCCTACTACAATTGTACCGCATACCGATGGTAATCTTTTCGATGCTAATGCCGTAACCGGAGGTAACCAATACCGTTCTCAGGTTGAACCAAACCCTCGTGTTAGTAATCAAATTGGACCTCCGGGATTTTCTCAATCGAACAATCAGAATCGTTTTAATCAGAATCAAGTTCGTGGAACAAATGTTCAAAACCAATTCAAAGCCCCATCAAATCAATACCCGAATCAAGGAGTCAATTACAATCAAGGATATCAAGCTTCAAGCTATCAAGCTCCGCCTTTGCCCTCTAATGAATTCTCGAATTACGTTCAGAACAATAATGCTACCATCCAAACCATGAAAACCCGGATTTCAAGTTTGAGAAGCGAGTTTCAATCTTCGATAACTAGACGAGCAATGAGTTTAGGAGCGAAATTGACTTGAACAACAAGATGGATGCTTCGAGAATAAACTTGAGAATATGTTGAATGTTGTTTTGTGCCAAATGAGTCAACCCTCGGGTTTCGGTTCTCTCCCAAGTAACACAATTCCAAACCCGAAGGGAGAAATGAAATCCGTTTCCATTCGAGATGATGGGCCCTCGATGACTACTTCCTCTCTGGTGAGGAGTGTAGCACGAGAGACCGAGGTGACAAAGGACCCGGTAATTCCTCTTGATAATGGAAAAGCCCAATACGTCCAACCTCACGGTTGCCCAAGTTCCTTCTATATCTGTCATAATGCCGAGTTCTAACCTTACACCATGCAAATCTGTTCAATCACGATTCGATAAAATGAAAGTTGTTTAGGAACGAAGTTCAAACTTACGACTGATATGATTAAAGCTGCTGAAATGATTTATGAAGAGAAATTGGAACAAATTTCAAAGATTTCACTTGAGCCTACACCGTTTAATTCTTCCTCGAACCAAGCTCCGAGAAGCTTGGTGATCAAAATTTCTCCTTCCTTGCACCTTAAATGATATTAAGGAATATAATGCCCTAACCGATTCAGGTGCAAGCATAAGTCTCATGCCTCTTGCAATATATCATGAGCTTGGATTGAAGACTCTTATCCGACTTCGTATGACTATCGAACTAGCTAATCGAACAATTGCTCACACGGTTGGTGTAGTCAACGATGTTATGGTACAGTAGATAAATTCCATTTTCCCGTGGATGTCAGCGTAGTTGATATAGAGGTCGATTCCCGAGTCCCTCTCACTTTAGGAAGACCATTCTTGATAACAGCGAAAGTCATTTTGGATCATTACCAAGGAACGTTAACGATCAGAAAAGGAAATGAAAAAAAATAGTGTTTTATGCCGAAAAAACATCAAAACCTCCACCCGATGATCATTCGATTCATAGCATCGGTGTGATTGATTTTCTCAAGGAAGTGGTGATCCCATTTTACCATCTGATCCGAATGATGTGAAGAAAGTTGAACCTAAAACGTCTCGAATTGATCTTTCAAGGTTTACGATCAAGAGTATGTCAACAATACAAGCTGAACGGAAAAGAAACAAGAAAGAGTCTAGCGGTAGTGGTGGAAGCTGCTAGCTCTGAGAGCACACCACTTGTCCCACCTTCGATTTCTAAGAAAATCAACCTTCCTTTGAGTAGCAATCCCACTCCTTCTTACGAAATCATGGAACCTTCTCTTGAGACATCTTTCGATCCAGAATCTTTCAAAACGACATTCACAAATCCCTTGTTCGAATTGATTACGAATATACTCAAAATTTTGAAAATCAACTCTTTGGCGAAAAAGTGAGAAGTTCACCGATGAACTTACTCCTACCGACTCGATTTTCTTTGAGGATGAAGAAGAATACAATGATCCATTTTTCAGAAGAAAGATAAGGAAGTGAAGTTGTCGACAGACGAACTTGTTGATCCTGAGGTCCAATATTATTATTTAGCCGAGAGTGAATCCTCTCCTCGTGAGGATTTTCACATAGATGACACTTTGATCTCCTTCCTCTCCGAAGACAAGATTTTCAACCCGGGATACAGCGTTGATAAGTTTTATGCTAAAAATGTCATTCGAGATAAGGATCCTCTCTTGGATGCCTTCGTTGATGAGCCTTTGAGTAACACCTTTCTATACCATGAGCTCCCGTATTTTTTGGAGTATTCTCTTATCGGTCCTTCATCCCTTCGTTCGCCCGCAAAACCACCGGATGATGGATCGATCTTTCATATGCCTTATGTGAGTTTGGGAGGAGTTATTCTTTATGTGCTTGAGCCCGACATTTTCTTTCCCTCCCCACCCCCCCCGTCTCCTTCTTTCGGGGATGAGGACACCGTTTCTGACCCTGGTATCTCTACCATTTTCTTCCCCAAGGACAAATGAATTCGGGGGCGAGTCAGGCTAGCGACTCGTTTAAGAAAAACATAGCGCGTGGGAGGCACCCCATGCCTATCCATCTATCTTCTTTCTATTTTCTAATAAGTGACGCGAAGGGGTTAGCCTCTTCGATTTCTCGTGTTTGGTTGTTTGTGATGTTGTGTTTAGGATGTTCCCGATATGAAGACTCTCGTGCTCGAAGTTTGTCATTTTCTCTACTCGAGTTTCATGATCGATCTTTGAAGGAAATCCGATATCCTTAATCTTATCGACTAACGTTTATCTTCTAGCATACTTTATAAACGGCTTTTAGATTTTCATTGATACCCTTGCTTTTAAACATTGAGGACAATGTTTCGTTCTAGTCTGGGGTAGGGTAATCTTCGATTTGATTTGACCGCACTTGCTTGTTTTTCGTCGTGTACTCTCGCAACCCCGTTTTTCCTTAGAAAATGAAAAATTGTGCAAAAATGAGCAAAATTTAAAATTTTTGAAGCTTTTGTTAAGTCTTTTTGATTGAAAAGTTTGCTAGTCTCTTAGATAAGAAGCTATAAAATGCGAATTCTAGCTCACAAGGCCAAGAATTTGCAAGTTTCCCTGAGAGATTTTAAATATGCATGACTTAATTTCATTTAGACAAAGCATTTGCTAAGTTAATATATGTTTTGACACCTTGTTGACTTTCCGCTGGTGAGAGTAGGAATAGAATTCTGACTTGACCGGCGTGTTGAGCCCTAGCTTGTTCCCTTAACCATAGGTAATCTAAAAATTATCGGCTAAGCATCTGCGGATCTCATTATTTGGGATTTTAAATTTGCAGAGGTCGAGAAATGATAGAGTTACTTATGAGTTTAGATGCTAAGCGTGGAGTAGTTGGTTCTCTTTAGAGCCCATCGAAGGTACTTATGGCTTTTTGTTCCCACAAAATTGTTTCACCCCATATCTGTCTAATAAATAATTAGAGATGTTGAGTTTTTGGCGATAGTTAGTTCTTTATCTTCTTAAAAGAATCTTTGTTTTAAAAATTTGGTACACATCAAGGATCCGTAATAAATAAGCAATAATTGATAAGTGAAAAAGTAATAAGTAAAGTTATGAGCTGCGGTGTCGAGATCGGACCCTTGGATCTTTAGCCGGAATTGAGTGAGGTCTTAGCCTAGCCGTAGGGATCCTCATTTCATAAAGCCTATAGTCTTGGAATTACCCCGTGAAGCTCCGTAGTTCATAGCTCATATAAGTAAAAGTATAAGGAAAAAAAAAATTGATGAAAAATGATGAAAATGAAAAAAAATCAAAAGTATAAATGAATAAAAATTCCTTGATATGGACCTCATTTTTGGGACAATGGTTCTTGAGAGAAGGCGGATAACTAATTATCGACTTAGCTTTATATCTTTATCAGAATAAAAGTTATCGAAACGAGAAATTTGAAGAAATTCATTTCTCACAAAAATAAAAAATTCTAGAGGCAAATAGGAAAATGGGAACAAAAGGTAATTACACAAGTAACTTTCATGGGTAGTGTTAGCATCTAGAATCATATTTAGCAATGATTTCGATTTTACGCTTAGTTTGGGAACTTGTGAAAAATCAGGGACGATGTATTCTATCCGTATGGTCACTTCACGCTGTGTTGTGTTTTCTACTCCGTGATCCTAACGTGTCGTTTGAAAAATGTTGGAGTTATTGATCGACATGAAAGTTCAACAAACCGTCATTCATAACCGGAATGTGCTCAACCGTAATATCTATATATGTGAATTTAAAAGGTAAACGGGGCGTTTTTAGAATTAAGGCTTTCTTAATCTCTTTTGAGGAATCTTTGCTACTTCTTCATAGGTTTAGTAGAAAGATATTGAAATCCTTGGTTTTAGAAGCGTGAGTTGATTGCATTGTGTGGGGACACGACAATGGTCTCGTCTGGGGTATTTTGGTATGTGCTAAAACACATACCTTTTCATTATCAAACTGACCCAAAATAACCAAGAAAGAGCCGTTTATTGCTAATATTTGTGGTTTTCTTGAGTTTGTGCTTGTGCAGGTACGGATATGTAAAAACACACAAAAAGGAGCCAAATCAGACGTAAATCCGAGCACGAGAGATTAACAGAGCTTTAGCTGAGCCGGAAGATAAAAATTGTGCATTTATGAGGATGATTTGTGAAGATTTGATCAAAGTCTGAAGAAATGTCAGAAATGGTCCCTGAACTTTCAGCAAACGACAGAAAATACCCTCAAGTTTCAAAAGTTGCAAAATCAGTCCCTGGTCTATTAAAGAAGGACAAGTTCAACCCTTGAAAGAGATTTTCAGATTTACATGTGTGGTCCCTGGATTTTTAGATTATACAAGTTTAGTCCCTATAAGCTTAAATGAGTACACTTTTAATCCAAAAGATATCTTAAATCCAATCCAAAAACCCATGAGGCCCAAAATGTTAGATCCAGTCCAACCCCCAACCCGGTATACCCATCCTTAACCCGGATCCCCCAACTCCTTAACCCGGTTCCCACTTGAATTAATATAAACAAAACCTAACGCGCCCTACAGTACCCTGTCTTCCCCAATCCCAAACGCGCCATTTACCCATTCACTTTTACCACCAATTACCCACCCTTACCTCGTACTAGCATCTTTCCCAATCCTTCTAGAAGCTGACATGTCTGGATAAGCTTCACAGGTGGACAAATGGAGCAACCTCATTAGCCGAAACACATCATTTGGTGAATTGGAGCTCTGTGATTGGCTATGGTGACAATGGGATGATTGTGTGGCTGTGGATAGACTTCTAGCATCTTCTGAAAAGGATCCCAAGCTGCAATTTGGCTATAAATAGACCCCTTGGCTCACAATTTTGGTCGTGCATTTCTTTAGTTTAAAATTAGCTTTATGTTTCTTGTATTTCAGATTTTCAGTAACTTATTAATTTTTTCTTAAAGCTTTTTATGTAATCTCAGTTTCCTTTGTAATAAAATTTCAGTTTTAATAATAAAATTTCAAGTTTTCCTTTTATCTTGCATTTTCAGTTTTGGATGATAAATAAAGTTTTTTTTAAGATTGAAATAAGCTCACTCAGCTTCAAATAAGCTGTTGTGAGCTTATTTATTGTTAACCTGTTCATTTCATTCATAAAAGATCTTGGTCAACAAAAGTCAATTGTGGTGCTATTCTTGGTTCAGAAATGGATATGGGTTGATTATTATAATTGATCTGGGTTGATTTGATGTTAAATGGTTTAGGATTAGTGGTTCTTTGCTGATTTGCAAGCCATAGTGGCTGGGCTTATTGTAAGTGTAACCTTAATCTCATTCCTAGCTTAATATTAAGTAGCAGTTATCATTTCTATTAGATCTGTTACAGTATTGATATTTGCTGTCATATTATCTTTGTTTCAGTATATTGGATCTGTTTTGATGTTAGCATAGGCTTGTCATTGCATTTTAGCTTGAGTAGATTACATTTTCTGTCATATAGGAGTGTTTGGATTAGTGCTCAGGTTTGTATTGGAGGTTAGTTTGCTGAATAAGTTTAGTTGGTTTAAGTTTGTTTAGGTTTATTCTACTCATATTGGTCATATTCTTGCATCTACATTCACTTATAGTCAATAATCACTTAATCTGTTATAATTCCATAATATGATTTGAATCGGTTATGCCATATTTTTGCAAATAGGTGTTAGATCAGTTAACTTAGCTTGAATCAGAGTTAGTTCATCACATAACATCATAATCATTCCATAAATCTGTTTTAAAATTCATTTTAGTCAACATTTCACAATTTGTCTTAAAAGTCAAATGGTGTCAAAATCAGTTTTCATCAAATTTTCTAGGCCTTGTATTAGCTTTATTTGAGCTTGTCTTTGCCTGAAATTTGGTACAAGTGTTCTCTAGTTGGTGGTCTTTAGTTTCCAATTAATGGATTTTGTTCCAGCTCACTAGATAAGCTGGTGCAGTAGCTTAAAGTAGGAGGTCAAAAGCTGTTTTAGTTAGGAACAGTTGGCATATTAACTTGGTAAACTGATTATTTGAGTTTAGGAGTAGCAGTAGTTAGTTGATTTAGAGTTCTTATAGTATAATTTAGCTTCTGTAGAAGTTTGGTGGCTTATTGTGCTAGTTTGCTTATTCATAAGTGCTTATTTGGTGACAGTTAACACTGCAGCCCTCATATCTCACACATAAGCTTATGATTTCTTATTTTTCATAGAATTAGATTAATATTTTAGAATTTTCTTGAGTTTTTCACAATTTTTAGCTACTGTTTACTATTTTTCTCAATTTAAAATAGTTTTTAGGCATTTTTAAATAGCTTTAATTGCAATTAATTCAGAAAAAGTTCCAAAAAATAATTTTTCAATTTTACCAGTTTAAGAAAAATATAAAAAGCATAAAAAATATTTTTCCCTAATTTTTCCCTTTTATTTGGTATTTTTCACAATTTAAATTAGATTTAAATAGTTTTAAATTAGTAGAAAATAGAAAAATAATCAGAAAAATAAAAAAATAGTTTTGAAAATTCTCTTATGGTATTTTAGATTTTATAAAAATAGTTTCATAATTTTCCCTTTGATTCTCATAATATTTAGTATTTTTAATTAGTTTTTAAAGTTAGAAATTATTTTTAATTTTAATAAAATCCAGAAAAATCCTAAAAAAATAGTTTTAATTCTAAAATAGTTTTCACATTACATTTCTAGAGTAAAAGTAATTTTAGGCATTTTTAGGATATAATATAGACGTAGTTGCATTTTAATTACGTTTCGTTAATTACGTTTTAGTTAAATTCGCACTTAGGATTTCCCGTAGAATAGATTCCCTTAATTACTTTCCCTATTCCCGTAGTTTAATAAATCAAAATCATTAATCCAAAACATCGAGCATTAAATTCCAAACCAAAAACGACGTTGGCAATTCACGCCTCGTTGGGAAACGATTCGGGTTGACTAATCCGTATCAACGATCACACACGGGATTTGGTTTGATATTCTTTTTCCTAAAGGAATTTTGAATCTATCTTCGTGATTATTTTTGATATCGATATTGAGGTTTTATCCGTACACACATACCCTTAAGCCTTCATTATCAGCAAATCAGTGTCTGAACTGTTTTAAGTTTCTTACGGTTAGTCATTCACAAGTGGCTAGCTTGTGTGAGATAACTTGACGGTTTGGCATCTGTGCGAATCAGGTTCTTTGCAAGATCACTTCACAAAAGAAACAGTCATAAAGATCTGCAAAATTGCCTGTTTGCTTGTTTTCTGTCTCAAAAGGAGCCAAAGAGAGTTGAAGAAGCATTATCTGAAGAAGGATGGGTAGAATCAATCCAAGAGGAGCTTCTTCAGTTCAAACTTCAAGAGGTTTGGACATTGGTAGAACTTCCTAATGGTAAGAGGGCAATTGGGACAAAATGGGTGTTTAGAAACAAAAGGGATGAACGAGGTATTGTTGTGAGGAACAAGTCAAGGTTGGTTGCTCAAGGATACACACAAACCGAAGGCTTGGATTATGATGAAGTGTTTGATCCAGTTGCAAGAATTGAGGCTATTAGATTGTTTTTAGCTTATGCTTCATTCAAAAATTTTGTTGTGTATCAAATGGATGTTAAAAGTGCATTTTTGTATGGCACAATTGATGAGGAGGTTTATGTTTGTCAACCTCCGGTTTTGAATCCGATCATCCCCGACAAGGTCTACGGGGTGAGGAAGGCTATGTATGGTTTGCATCAAGCTCCTAGGGCATGGTATGAGTGCCTGTCCACTTATTTGATGGACAATGGGTTTCAAAGAGGACTGATTGATAAAACTTTGTTCATAAGGAAGCACAAAGATGATATTTTATTGGTTCAGGTTTATGTAGATGACATCATCTTTGGCTCAACCAATAAAGAGCTATGCAAAGATTTTGAAAAGCTTATGCATGATAAGTTTCAGATGAGTTCTATGGGAGAACTCACTTTCTTTTTAGGGCTACAGGTTCAACAAAGGACTGATGGTATTGATTTGCTAGGGAAACCAATAATAGAGAAGTATGTAGTATACGGGTAACTCAAACGTGTTAGGTTTGAGCACCGAGATCGTTCCGAACGAGGGTTGAATGGAATTTCCAACTCACGTCGCGATTATCAGGATTTGAATGGGAAAAGGGGGTAATTTGAAGTTTTCTAAACTACGGGACAAGGGAAATTACACTACGGCAAATCCTAAATACGCAACTAAAACGAAACGTAAATAAAATGCAATTACGTCTAATCTAAATCCTAAATATGATCTAAAATTACTTTTATACTAAAAAATTATATTTGAAAACTATTTATAAATTAAAACTATTTTTTAGGATTTTTCTGGATTTTATTAGAATTAAAAACTAATTTTTAACTTTTAAAACTAATTTAAAATACTAGAAATTATGAAAATTAAGGGGAAAATTATGAAACTATTTTTATAAAATCTAAAATAACCTAAGAGAACTATCAAAACTAATTTTGTATTTTTCTGATTATTTTTCTATTTTCTGTGAATTAAAATCTATTAAAAACTAATTTAAATGCTAAAAATTACAATTTAAGCTAGGAAAAATCTAGAAAAATTATTTTTTTTTCTTTTTATAATTTTCTTAATCTAGGAAAAATGAAAATTTATTTTTTGGAACTTTTCCTGATTTAATTGCAATAAAAGCTATTTAAAAATGACTAAAAACTGTTTTAAATAGAGAAAAATAGCAAACAGTGACCAAAAATTATGAAAAACTCAGGAAAATTCTAAAATGTTATTCTAAAGCTATGAAAAATATAAAACACTATGCTTATGAGTGAGAAATAAGAGCTGTAGTGTTACTGTATAAGGAATAAGCACTTGAAAATAAGCAAATAAGCACTATAAGCTACCAAACTACTACAGAAGCTATATTATACTAAAACT
Source organism: Chrysanthemum makinoi (assembly GCA_910596185.1). Classification (NCBI taxonomy): domain Eukaryota; kingdom Viridiplantae; phylum Streptophyta; class Magnoliopsida; order Asterales; family Asteraceae; genus Chrysanthemum; species Chrysanthemum makinoi. Next base: position 134,794,180 of record OU343217.1, read on the forward strand.
AACTAATATCAACTAAATCCAGCTACTCCTAACCTCTAATCAGTGATCTACCAAGTTTAGAGCTAATTAACTACTTAATCCAAATCAGCCTAAGCCCCTATGTTTAAGCTGTTGCACTAGCTTATTAATAAGCTCAAAGGCTAAACCAACTCTTGGGAACTAACGACTACCAGCCAAAGATCACTTGTACCAAGTTTCAGGCACAACTAAGCTCAAATGAAACTTTGAGAGCCTCTGCAAAAGACCTGTGCACAACTCAGTTAATGCTGAGTGTGCACAGGGCAAATCTATGCTGATTGAGAGCTTATTTGGAGCTTATGTATTATCACAAAAATTCCACAAAAATTATTTCTCAAAACTTGACCAGTTGAAGATGTTTATCCCCAAATTTCACTTAAATTGAACAAAAGATGAAGCTATGAAAGGTTCACTAAGTTTTGTGAAAAACAACTTTTACTACATTTGAGATGAAAATGAGACTTGACTTTTAACAGATTTGCAAAGTGTTGACCAAAATGAGATTTGAAACAAGATTATTGAATGTAAATGATATGATGATATGAAATACTACTGATATAAGCTATATTATAATGATCTAAGCCTAAAAATGCAAGCTAATGAATTCTATACTAACAGATGCATTCTTATGAGCCAATTCCAAATGATTTTTGACTTCCACTATTCTAATATGCAAGTAAAAGTCAGTATAAACTCTGATTGACCTATATGACTAATTCAACTGATTTTAAGCACAATCCAAGCCTGAAACTCACTAAGACTAGCAGATCCAAACACCAGTTATACTAACTGTTATGCAAGTAAGTACTTATATATCTCAGATTAATCCTAAGGTTTTCTTCTAAACATACTCAAATGATCATATGAGAGCTAAATCATGCAATAATTCTAACATTAACCAACACAAAATCATAATGCCAATGGAACAGTTATGAAAATAAACAAGACTTACAAAGGTCCAGTCACAATGACTTGATAAACAGCTCAAAATACCACTACCTAACTGATCTCAACCCAAATCCAATTCAGAATCAACCCAAATTCACCTCCATATCAGCAACTCAGAACTATATTACAGATAAACTGCAACTTTGACTTTTGTTGACCAAATAGAGATTTGAGAGTGTGAACTGATTAAACCTTAAGATAAGCACTAAATAAGCTATGGATAAGCTTATAAGAGCTTATAGTAACACTAGTTTAAACTAATTCAGCTTAAAAGCAAACTTGAGATGTTTTTTTATTTTTGAGGTATTTTCTTTATTTTTTTTTTTTTTTGATTTTTGTTTTGAGAGATATGAAATCTGAGATTGAATTGTAATTAAACTAAAATGATTATAAGAATGATTTCAGAGCTAATGGAACAGTAAACAAAAACTTAGATGTGAAAAGATTAACAAAACTGAAAATGATTTATTATTACTTAAAACTTGAGTACAAAGGATGATTTGAATACAGAAATTAAACTTAAAACATTAAGAATGATTACAACTAATACTCAGAAAAACTACTCTACACTACTTTCTCTCACTAAAACTACACCTCTCTAAGCTGTGAATGAAGGAGTATAAATACTTGAGCTCAGCCTCTTGGAAGGATCCAGAATACATCATATGTGCTTCTTTGGGTGTATTTAGAGCCCTTGATCACATCTTACACGTATCTCAATCATTGATAGCCCTTGGATCATTTTTGCCACATCATATGCACCAATCAGAGGTCAAGAAAGAAAGGAATGACACACGGATTGCCAAGCTGGCATCCGTGTGTCAGAGGGTGTCGGTAAAGTACATAACTACCCCAATTAAAGTGGATTTGGCCAATTGAAGCTGGGGGCAGTTTAGGGTTCTTGTGTATCTGGGGATTTTGGGGGTGATTTGGGGGTTTGGTTTTATATTAATTTGATATTTGTTGACCGGGTTGGATGGGGTTGACCGGGTTTACTTGGGTAACGGGTTGGGATATATTAGACCGGGTAAATGAAATGGATTGGTTTGGGCTTTTGTTTATTATTTGGGCCAAGGTATAAAGATTGGTTTAGGACTAGAATTTGATCCATGTAGCAATTTAGGGACTAATGATGTACAAACTGAAATTCCAGGGACCAAAACTGTAAATTCTGAAAATCTCTTTCAAGGGCTAAACTTGTAATTCTCAAATAATCCAAGGGTGAAATTTGTAAATTCTGAAACTTGAAGGGTCATTCTTGCCAAAAGCTCAAAGTTCAGGGACTAATTCTGACAATTCTTCAAACTTGATTATATCTTCTAAAAATCATCCTCAGAGAATAAAATCTTCCAAAATGCACAATCTCGACCTTCCGGCCCAGCTCAAACTCTCTTAATCTCTCGTGCTCGGATTTACGTCTGATTTGGTTCCTTTTTGTGTGTTTTAACATATCCGTACCTGCAAATGCACAAACTCAAGAAAACCACAAATATTAGCAATAAACGGCTCTTTCTTGGTTGTTTTGGGTCAGTTTTGATAATGAAAAGGTATGTGTTTTAGCACATACCAGTATCTTCATTAGTCAAGATAAGTATGTAGCAGATGTTTTGAAGAAGTTTGGGTTTCAGGATGTGAAAAGTGCTAGTACACCAATGGAGACTCAGAAACCATTGCTACCTGATGATGGAAGTACCAGAGTTGATCAGAAGCTGTACAGGTCCATGATTGGATCTTTGATGTATCTCACTTGCATCTAGGCGGATATAATGTTCTCAATATGTGTGTGTGCAAGATTTCAAGTCACACCTAATTCATCACACATGAATCTGTAAGAGAATTTTTAGGAATCTTAAGGGTCATCCTAAATTGGGCCTTTGGTACTCAAAGGATTCTCCTTTTGACTTGGTGGCCTACACAGATAGTGACTATGCTGGTGCTAGTTTGGATAGGAAGTCTACAACTGGAGGATGTCAGTTTTTGGGAAGCAGACTTATTTCATGGCAGTGTAAAAAGCAAACTATTGTGGCAAATTCTACAACTGAAGCTGAATATGTGGCTGCTGCTAGTTGTTGTGGTCAAGTTCTATGGATTCAGAATCAATTGTCCCAAAAATGAGGTCCACATCAAGGAATTTTTTATTCACTTATACTTTTGACTTTTTTCAACATTTTTCAACATCATTTTTTTTTTTTTTTTTTTTTTACACTTATACTTTTTATTTATATGAGCTATGAACTACGGAGCTTCACGGGGTAATTCCAAGACTATAGGCTTCCTGAAATGAGGATCCCGGCTGGCTAGGCTAAGACCTCACTCAATCCCGGCTAAAGATCCAAGGGTCCGATCTCGACACCGCAGCTCATAACTTTACTTATTACTATATCACTTATTACTTATTGCTCATTCATTACAGATCCTTGATGTGTACCCGATTTTTAAAACAAATATTCTTTTAAGAAGATAAAGAACTAACTATCGCCAAAAACTCAACATCTCTAATTATTTATTAGACAGATATGGGGTGAAACAATTTTGTGGGAACAAAAAGCCATAAGTACCTTCGATGGGCTATAAAGAGAACCAACTACTCCACGCTTAGCATCTAAACTCATAAGTAACTCTATCATTTCTCGATCTCCGCAAATTTAAAATCCCAAATAATGAGATCCGCGGATGCTTAGCCGATAATTTTTAGATTATCTATGGTTAAGGGAACAAGCTAGGGCTCAACACGCCCGGTCAAGTCAGAATTCTATTCCTACTCTTACCAGCGGAAAGTCAACAAGGTGTCAAAACATATATTAACTTAGCTAATGCTTCATCTAATGAAATCAAGTTATGCATATTTAAAATCACTCAGGGAAACTTGCAAAATCTTGGCCTTGTGAGCTAGAATTCGCATTTTATAGCTTCTTATCTAAGAGACTAGCAAACTTTTCAATCAAAAAGACTTAACAAAAGCTTCAAAAATTTTAAATTTTGCTCATTTTTGCACAATTTTTCATTTTCTAAGGAAGAACGAGGTTGCGAGAGTACACGACGAAAAACAAGCAAGTGCGGTCAATTCAAATCGAAGATTACCCTACCCCAGACTAGAACGAAACATTGTCCTCAATGTTTAAAGCAAGGGTGTCAACGAAAATCTAAAAGCCGTTTATTAAGTATGCTCAAAGATAAACGTTAGTCGATAAGATTAGGATATCGGATTTCCATCAGCATCGATCATGAAACTCGAGTAGAGAAAAGACAAACTTCGAGCACGAGAGTCTTCATATCGGGAACATCCTAAACACAACATCACAAACAACCAAACACGAGAAATTGAAGAGGCTAACCCCTTCACGTCACTTATTAGAAAATAGAAAGAAAATAGAGATAAGCATGGGGTGCCTCCCACGAAGCGCTACTATTTTTCTTCAACGAGTCGCTAGCCTGACTCGTCCCCGAATTCATTTGTCCTTGGGGAAGAAAGTGGTAGAGATACCAGGGTCAAAAATGGTGTCCTCATTCCCGAAAGAATGAGACTGGGTGGGTTGGGTGGAGAAGAAAATGGGTGGATAAGGCATATCATGTAAGAAGGATCCATCATCCGGTGGTTTTGCGGGTGGACGAAAGGATGACGGATCGTAATGAGAAAACTCCAAGAAAGATGGGAGCTCATGGTAAAAGATAAGAGGTTTAGGCTCACAAATGAAGGCATCCATCCGAGGATCCTTATCTCCAGAAATGATTTTAACAAAAGGCTCATCAATGCATATCCCTGGTTTAAAGATTTTGTCTTCACATGCGGGCTCAACGGGATAAAGGATGGTGGACTCGTCAGAGAAAGGGGAGTCAATAAAACCATCAAGAACAACCATATCCTCATCAGGATCAACAACATCCTCAATACCCGGTGGTATTGGGTCATCAATCGCATCCTCAATGATCGGATCATTCGTCGAATTATCGGAAATATCGTTCAAAACCTTGCTCATATCAACCTCGAAGTAGAATCGCTCAAGAATCGGAGGATAAACATCATCAATAGTGGGACTGCCACTAATCTCTTCATCAAATCGGAAAGTCTCAAGTTCGGGAGAAAAGTCGCTATCTTTAACGGAGATAGGAGGCGAACTTGAATTATCGTTCAAGGCTTCAATCTTAGAAATGAGAAGATAAATATTCGACAATGTTTCTCGTAATGCTTCATCCTCGATCTCAATATCATCGGGCTCAATCTCTTCTTCTTCTGGCTCAAAATCATTCTCTTCTTCTATATGGACGGGCTCAGAAGGTAAATCGTCGATAAAGTCGATGTCTCCATAAGACTCATCATCGAAATCGGAGAACATCTCAACATGATTGTTTGAAATATCAAGAGAAGGCTCATCACAAATATCAACAACCCCAGACTCTCTTGGGCTTGGGATAAGGATCTCAACATTAGATGCTTCCGTTTCCGGAATAATACTAAGATGCTCATCCCCCATTATGAGAGAATCAACGGGTTCAACAATGTTTGAAGAAATAGAATCATCGACCTCTTCCAAAAGAACGTCACTTCTCTCAACCGGCGTGAGTGAAGGAGAAGGGTCGGAAATGAAAGGCTCAGAAATGGGAGTGGGATTGCCACTCGGAGGAGTATAATCGTCATCAGAATCAGAATCGTAATAAAAGGTGGTTGAACGATGTTGGATCACTTTCGCGGCTTCTTCAGCTAATGATTCACGATAGGTCTTCTGATGAGGATCTTCTTTTCCGTGGGTAAATTTATCAAGAAGATTCTTATGATCACTTATCATTTCCAGAAATTTTTGATTAAATTCTTCAGAACATGGTGAAGGTTGTGGTTGAATTTCTTGGTATTGTGGAGGTGGGTTATAAGAATAATCGTAATTGTCACAAGGAACTTGCTCGTAAACAATCGAATTCTGTATCTGACAATCGGAATTAACGTGCGGACCTCCACAATACTCACAACAGTATGATTGTTGTGACGAATAAGGGTAAGGTTCATAACCAAAGGTTGAGTTGTTAAATTGAACTTGACATTGAAAACCTTGGTGAGGACCACCACAGTACTCACAAGAGTATGATTCCGGCTCATGGTACAAAGTTTGGTTAGGAAAATCGGTTGTCTCATAGTTAGGATTGTGGTGAAACTCGGTTCCAGATTTTCCATTGCTACAAGCGGAACAATTCCCACCATATTCGGGTCCTCTGCACCATATGCACAAAAGCTGATAAATCGAAGAATTATCCGGATAAGAGTTAGCTATTTCCACCGTTTCCGTGATAGGCTCTGATTCTTGAACGGGAGTCATCTCGGGCTCAGAAACATATTCCATTTCCCTCACCAGAGAGGAAGTAGGAATCGAGGATTCTCCAATTATGTCATTATAAAGAGCACTCTTTTGTTCTAGCCGTGCATAAAGACGAGCGAGATCTGGATTTGGATTAATAAAATTCTGGCATACATTACAAAATCCATCTCGACAATTATTTCCGCACCAGTCGCAAATACATTTCAAACATCGATATTGATTTTCTTCCATACGACTTTGGCAATGAAGGCAATGACGATAAGAACATATCTCGGGTTGTGACGGATGGTCAGAAACATTTTTAGAGTCATCTCGAGATTGTTTGTCGGCTAAGTCGCACCAATAGCAAGATTTTTTAGAACCGGGGTATCCACATCGCTCACATACACATTCTGGATTCAAACAACAATACTGCTCTTCTTCCATACGGCCTTTGCAATGAAAACAATGACGATAATTGATTGTTTCCATGAGAATTAAACATATAGAGGGTTAAAGAGAAAGAATTATCGGGTTCAGAGGATAAAAGAAGAATATTTTTGGGTTTTTAAAACAAATTTTGAAAAGGAAAATCTTTTTGGGTTTTTATAAAAAATGTTGAAAACACAATATTTTTGTAACCTTCACGTCAACCGGTGCTCGGTAGCTCTCAAAAGTACGCGCAGCGGAGCGGGAACGAAGAGTGGATCGTTCTTCAGTCTGCAATTTAATGTCAAGACTTTCCTTATACCCCGTGTATAGGTTGTACCTTCAAGGTGAGCCGACGTAACAATCAACGTTCGGGTTTGTTTTGTTGGTTTTTAACTTTTTATGGTTTTTGTAAACACTCTAGGAAGAATGTTTAGGTTTTTAGATGTTTTTGGGTTTTTGAAAAAGATATATATACAAAAATTACGGTAACTTCACTCGGGGAAGGATCTTCAAATGCACGCGATTCGAGACGGAATACGAAAACTCGCTACAAGCCCTCCCTGGCAGCGGCGCCAAAAATTTGATTTGCTAGGGAAACCAATAATAGAGAAGTGTGTAGTATACGGGTAACTCAAACGTGTTAGGTTTGAGCACCGAGATCGTTCCGAACGAGGGTTGAATGGAATTTCCAACTCACGTCGCGATTATCGGGATTTGAATGGGAAAAGGGGGTAATTTGAAGTTTTCTAAACTACGGGACAAGGGAAACATAAAAGGGAAATTACACTACGGGAAATCCTAAATACGCAACTAAAACGAAACGTAAATAAAATGCAATTACGTCTAATCTAAATCCTAAATATGATCTAAAATTACTTTTATACTAAAAATGATATTAGAAAACTATTTATGAATTAAAACTATTTTTTAGGATTTTTTTGGATTTTATTAGAATTAAAAACTAATTTTTAACTTTTAAAACTAATTTAAAATACTAGAAATTATGAAAATTAAGGGGAAAATTATGAAACTATTTTTATAAAATCTAAAATAACCTAAGAGAATTATCAAAACTAATTTTGTATTTTTCTGATTATTTTTCTATTTTCTGTGAATTAAAATCTATTAAAAACTAATTTAAATGCTAAAAATTACAATTTAAGCTAGGAAAAATCTAGAAAAATTATTTTTTTTGCTTTTTATAATTTTCTTAATCTAGGAAAAATGAAAATTTATTTTTTGGAACTTTTTCTGATTTAATTGCAATAAAAGCTATTTAAAAATGACTAAAAACTGTTTTAAATAGAGAAAAATAGCAAAAAGTGACCAAAAATTATGAAAAACTCAGGAAAATTCTAAAATGTTATTCTAAAGCTATGAAAAATATAAAACACTATGCTTATGAGTAAGAAATAAGAGCTGTAGTGTTACTGTATAAGGAATAAGCACTTGAAAATAAGCAAATAAGCACTATAAGCTACCAAAGTACTACAGAACCTATATTATACTAAAACTAACTAATATCAACTAAATCCAGCTACTCCTAACCTCTAATCAGTGATCTACCAAGTTTAGAGCTAATTAACTACTTAATCCAAATCAGCCTAAGCCCCTATGTTTGAGCTGTTGCACCAGCTTATTAATAAGCTCAAAGGCTAAACCAACTCTTGGGAACTAAAGACTACCAGCCAAAGATCACTTGTACCAAGTTTCAGGCACAACTAAGCTCAAATGAAACTTTGAGAGCCTCTGCAAAAGACCTGTGCACAACTCAGTTAATGCTGAGTGTGCACAGGGCAAATCTATGCTGATTGAGAGCTTATTTGGAGCTTATGTATTATCACAAAAATTCCACAAAAATTATTTCTCAAAACTTGACCAGTTGAAGATGTTTATCCCCAAATTTCACTTAAATTGAACAAAAGATGAAGCTATGAAAGGTTCACTAAGTTTTGTGAAAAACAACTTTTACTACATTTGAGATGAAAATGAGACTTGACTTTTAACAGATTTGCAAAGTGTTGACCAAAATGAGATTTGAAACAAGATTATTGAATGTAAATGATATGATGATATGAAATACTACAGATATAAGCTATATTATAATGATCTATGCCTAAAAATGCAAGCTAATGAATTCTATACTAACAGATGCATTCTTATGAGCCAATTCCAAATGATTTTTGACTTCCACTATTCTAATATGCAAGTAAAAGTCAGTATAAACTCTGATTGACCTATATGACTAATTCAACTGATTTTAAGCACAATCCAAGCCTGAAACTCACTAAGACTAGCAGATCCAAACACCAGTTATACTAACTGTTATGCAAGTAAGTACTTATATATCTCAGATTAATCCTAAGGTTTTCTTCTAAACATACTCAAATGATCATATGAGAGCTAAATCATACAATAATTTTAACATTAACCAACACAAAATCATAATGCCAATAGAACAGTTATGAAAATAAACAAGACTTACAAAGGTCCAGTCACAATGACTTGATAAACAGCTCAAAACACCACTACCTAACTGATCTCAACCCAAATCCAATTCAGAATCAACCCAAATTCACCTCCATACCAGAAACTCAGAACTATATTACAGATAAACTGCAACTTTGACTTTTGTTGACCAAATAGAGATTTGAGAGTGTGAACTGATTAAACCTTAAGATAAGCACTAAATAAGCTATGGATAAGCTTATAAGAGCTTATAGTAACACTAGTTTAAACTAATTCAGCTTAAAAGCAAACTTGAGATGTTTTTCTATTTTTGAGGTATTTTCTTTATTTTTTTTGTGATTTTTGTTTTGAGAGATATGAAATCTGAGATTGAATTGTAATTAAACTAAAATGATTATAAGAATGATTTCAGAGCTAATGGAACAGTAAACAGAAACTTAGATGTGAAAAGATTAACAAAACTGAAAATGATTTATTATTACTTAAAACTTGAGTACAAAGGATGATTTGAATACAGAAATTAAACTTAAAACATTAAGAATGATTACAACTAATACTCAGAAAAACTACTCTACACTACTTTCTCTCACTAAAACTACACCTCTCTAAGCTGTGAATGAAGGAGTATAAATACTTGAGCTCAGCCTCTTGGAAGGATCCAGAATACATCATCTGTGCTTCTTTGGGTGTATTTAGAGCCCTTGATCACATCTTACACGTATCTCAATCATTGATAGCCCTTGGATCATTTTTGCCACATCATATGCACCAATCAGAGGTCAAGAAAGAAAGGAATGACACACGGATTGCCAAGCTGGCATCCGTGTGTCAGAGGGTGTCAGGTAAAAGTACATAACTACCCTTAATTAAAGTGGATTTGGCCAATTGAAGCTGGGGGCAGTTTAGGGTTCTTGTGTATCTGGGGATTTTGGGGGTGATTTGGGCGGGTTTGGTTTTTTATATTAATTTGATATTTGTTGACCGGGTTGGATGGGGTTGACCGGGTTTACTTGGGTAACGGGTTGGGATATATTAGACCGGGTAAATGAAATGGATTGGTTTGGGCTTTTGTTTATTATTTGGGCCAAGGTATAAAGATTGGTTTAGGACTAGAATTTGATCCATGTAGCAATTTAGGGACTAATGATGTACAAACTGAAATTCCAGGGACCAAAACTGTAAATTCTGAAAATCTCTTTCAAGGGCTAAACTTGTAATTCTCAAATAATCCAAGGGTGAAATTTGTAAATTCTGAAACTTGAAGGGTCATTCTTGCCAAAAGCTCAAAGTTCAGGGACTAATTCTGACAATTCTTCAAACTTGATTATATCTTCTAAAAATCATCCTCAGAGAATAAAATCTTCCAAAATGCACAATCTCGACCTTCTGGCCCAGCTCAAACTCTCTTAATCTCTCGTGCTCGAATTTACGTCTGATTTGGTTCCTTTTTGTGTGTTTTAACATATCCGTACCTGCAAATGCACAAATTCAAGAAAACCACAAATATTAGCAATAAACGGCTCTTTCTTGGTTGTTTTGGGTCAGTTTTGATAATGAAAAGGTATGTGTTTTAGCACATACCAGTATCTTCATTAGTCAAGATAAGTATGTAGCAGATGTTTTGAAGAAGTTTGGGTTTCAAGATGTGAAAAGTGCTAGTACACCAATGGAGACTCAGAAACCATTGCTACCTGATGATGGAAGTACCAGAGTTGATCAGAAGCTGTACAGGTCCATGATTGGATCTTTGATGTATCTCACTGCATCTAGGCCGGATATAATGTTCTCAGTATGTGTGTGTGCAAGATTTCAAGTCACACCTAATTCATCACACATGAATGTTGTTAAGAGAATTTTTAGGTATCTTAAGGGTCATCCTAAATTGGGCCTTTGGTACTCAAAGGATTCTCCTTTTGACTTGGTGGCCTACACAGATAGTGACTATGCTGGTGCTAGTTTGGATAGGAAGTCTACAACTGGAGGATGTCAGTTTTGGGGAAGCAGACTTATTTCATGGCAGTGTAAAAAGCAAACTATTGTGGCAAATTCTACAACTGAAGCTGAATATGTGGCTGCTGCTAGTTGCTGTGGTCAAGTTCTATCGATTCAGAATCAATTGCTGGACTTTGGGTACAATTTTATGCATACTAAGATTTACATTGATAATAACAGTACAATATGCATCATTAAAAATCCTGTTTTACATTCTAGAACTAAACATATTGAGATAAGACATCATTTTATTAGAGATTGTAATGAGAAAAGGTTGATTCAAATGGTAAAAATTCATACTGATTTCAATGTTGCTGATCTTCTCACCAAAGCTTTTGATGTGGGGAGGTTTCAGTATCTTGTTGTTAGTATTGGAATGATTAATCTCTAAATTCTCAAATTGATTAGTACCAGTTTGTATAAGTATTGAACTGTTATTATGTAATCTTAGTTTTGCTATTTTTGTTTCTAACCACTGATAGTTTGTTTCTAACCACTGATAGTTTGGTTCAAACCACTGCTAGTTGTCCTTTTTTTCACTAACCATTTTGCAGATACACGAATGATCATTATAGAAGTAAAAGAAGTACTGATGCAAAGTGTTCATTCATTCATTAGAGAAACAGTTTACAGCTTACAGCTTACAGAGTACAATCAACATCAAATGCAACTACAAGAAAAGAGCTATACATGATCTACTAATCCTAATCTAGTTCATATCATCTATTCCAACATCTAACAGGCTGTTGGATATGCATGATCGCTCACATCTTTCACACTAGATGCTGGATATGCGTTCGTGAAGTCTTGCATAACCACCCATTCCTTCTATCTCGATGGCTGGAGATGCATGACTACTATGAAGAGGATGCTAAGGATCAAAATGGAAAGGATGGATTGATGAAAACGTTGATGATGACGATGACCACAGTAGATGAAGCACGAAGGACATAGTCATATCATACTTGCGTCTGCTAGTTTCACCAAAATACATCATTCCATTTTCCTTTTTCCCTTTCCCCTTACGATATGTGAAGAAGCACCACAACCTGGTGCTAGTAGACCAAGAATCACCTCTCTGTTGTTTGGGAGTGGTGGGTTTCTTGCTCGTGGTCTTGTTTGGGGTTGAGATGCTGAAGGTTGGGAGTATGAAGATCTCTTCTTTGAGGAATCATCAGAGTCCTCAGATGCATTACTTGGATTCACAACACTGTCATCTTCAGATGATGGAAGAAATGGGGATTTTAATGGTCTTGCTACTTGTGGAGGCAAGTAGAACTGCCATGGGTTATCATCTTCACTTGATGATGAAGATGATGATGAGGATGAGGAGGATGTTAGATTGACTACTTCTGGTTTATTCCAACTAGGGTTCCACATTGTGATTGCAGTTGATTGGAGACTTTGAAGTAATTAGGGTTTTGATATTGATTGGTGTGTGTGTTATGTAAGATTTGGGTTCTTTTTATAAGAGGGGTTTAGGGTTATGGAAGTAAATAAGGGGCAGGTTTAATGTGGTTGAGGAGTTAATGAGATTCTTGGGAGTTGGACAAATATTAGTTCTAGAAGTTGACCATATTGACTTACCTGTTCAAATCACGGATAGGTCTTTTGGAACCACTTTTGGCTCTTACTAACCACTGACAACAATAACCTTATACTCTGTGTTGGTTTTGTGTTTTTGTCTTACAGGTATGAAGGTCTTGTGTGCATAAGGAGCTGGTGTGTTAGCTGCTTGTGTTTGTTAAAAAAAAATTGTGTTATCCTTCATATTTTTGTAAGTTCTTACTTATTGTAACACAGATTTACTTGCTATATCTCTTGGTCATTTGGAAGAAGTGATCCAATGTATCTGCTGATGGTATGTTGCAACCGCGGATAGTAGTTCTGGAACCGCGGATAGCATGGAGTCTAGTTTTGGATAGTACAGGGGCTGCTTGGTAACTTTTGCAAAAGTATATTATTTCCCCCAAATCACGGATGGATCATTTATTTGATCTTCAAACCACTTCTATTGGCGCTCTCACTAACCCTAATCACTTATCTTTGCATAATTCAAAAAACCCACATCATAACCTTCATTTATCACAATGGCTGACAAGTATTCTACTTCACATAACCTTGTTGCTATTCTCACAAAGAATGATCGATCTGAAGGGTTTCATCAAATGATTGATTTCCTTGTTCACAGTCCTATTCACTATGCCTTAACTGTTACACCAACCATTTATAAAGCCTACATACATCAGTTCTGGAGGAATGCTAAGCTTGAAAAGGTTGATGGAGTAGAAGTGTTTAGCACTGTTGTGGATGAGAAGGCTATTTCTGTTTCTGAGGAGATCATTAGGGATGTTTTAAAGCTTGATGATGCTGATGGTGTTGATAATCTTTCAGATGTTGAGATTGTTAATGGTTTGGAAAGATTGGGTTATACCCACAGAGGTGATAAGGTACAGTATTTTAAGAGTTTCTTTTTAAAACAATGGAAGTTTCTTATTCACACCTTATTGATGTGTATGAGTAATAAGACCACAGGTTTTAATGACTTTCCTTCAAAAATTGCTACTGCTATTATTTGTATGTCTGATGGAAGAAAGTTCAATTGGTCTAGGATGATCTATGAGGGGCTAGTTCAAAACATTAGGAAAAAGGGTAAATACTATTTGTATCCTAGGTTTGTTCAGTTGATTGTGAAAAGTCAAATAGAGGAGCCTGTTGAGCATACTCAGGAGTATGAAGTAAATTATATGCTTTCTAAGGTTTTTGCACATATGAGGAATCACCACAAAATGTAAAACATTATAGATGTTCCTTTATTTCCTCATATGATTACTTTGTCCACTGATCATGAGTTTGATAAGGATTCTGCACCACCTGAAACCACTGCTCATGCAACTCTAATCCCTGATAGAATACCTGTAACTGCTGATAGTGTATCTCAACCCATTTCTAGTCAATCTCAAACCACTGATACAACCATTGTTTTCACTAGGAGATTGAAGGGCACTGAACTACCTCAGGTTAGTGCTAGTGGTGTTGCTCATGAGGCTGTCACAGGTGATGAAGGTGACATGATTGGAAGGGCTTCCACTACTGATACATGCTTAGATGCTGGTCAGGATAGTGGAAACATAAATAAGACCCAACCATTGGCAACTTCTAATGTGGAGAGTTCCTTGGAACTTAACACAGGTGGAGGAATCCCTAGCCACTTGGCTATAACAGGGTGCATAGATGTTCAGGCTCGGTCTGATGCTACGTTTTCTATATCCAAGGATTCACCTCTAGGAGCAGTTAACACAGCTCGAAGTGATGAGGATAGGTTGGAACCTGAACATGAATTGACGGATTCTGAGTTTGTACATGCTGACTTTTCCAATGAACCACCTCTCGGACCAGTTCACACAGGTTGAAGCGGGGAGGATATTCTTGAACGCTTAAATGAATTGACGGCTCAATATACTAAGATGGAGGAGACGATCTCTAATCTCAAGGAATTGGCTGGGTTTCATGAAAAGGATATTCGGCGCTTGAAGCACAGGGTTTTGGTTTTGGAGAAGATAAAAAGGCCTGGGCTTGCTGCTTTGAGGAAGCTACGGAAAAAGAGGGTGGACTCCTCTCCAGCTCTGAATATGGAGGATGTATCCAAACAGGGGAGGAGTGAAGGCAAGAATTTAGGGGAGGATGTTAATGTATCTATGGAAGAAGATGTTGATAGTGGAGATCAAACATTTTTGGTGTCTGATAAAGATGGGAATGAGGCAGTTCTTGAAAATGTGAAGAAAATTGTAGAGGATGTAGTACAGAACACAAACACTGATGGTATGTCTGAAACCACGGTTAGTACACTTCTAACCGATCTTTGTAACAGACATGGCAACAATAACCACTACAACTATACCTACTACAATCATACCCACTGCTATTATAACCACTTCCACTATTGTCACAACTCTCTCTGTATCACAACCTAAGTCTAAAGAAGTTGAGAAAGAAGTTGCTAGTACATTGATAAATCTAAGCAAAACTTCATCTATTTCTACACCTGTGATATCTGTTCAAACTACTGCAACTAAACCCAAACCCAGAGGAAAAACTTTAGTTATTGGTGAACCTCTAAAGAAGAAGGTGGTTCAATCTGATGTTGGAAAAGGTAAAGGGGTTGCAGTACCAGAGTTGAAGTTTAAATCTAAAGCAGAACAAGAAGCTTATGATGCAGAGTTTGTTAAAAATATGGTTGCTGAAGAACAAGAAGCCTTAGAGAAAGAAAGCAAAAGAAGAGGAAGCTAATCAGAGAATGTTAGCTATATGGTATGAATCACAAAACTTTCTTCAAGCTTCTCAACAAATAAATGATGAATATACTGCACAAGAATGGAATTTGTTGGATGATAAGGAAAAATCTAGGCTTTTAGGTGAATGGGCAAGAAAGGTTGGTAATGAAAGGAAGCAAGTTATAAGAAAGAAACCTCTTTCAATGGCACAGATGAGAAATGTATTAATGAAAATTATTATGAATTCGGGCATTCACATTTCTGAAAATCTTAGTAAATGTTCATTTGAAAGAATTCTTGAGATTTATGAAAGATGTATAAAGATTAATCATGATGATTACTGTCCAATGAATTCTGAGAAGGAAGAAGAGTGGATTAAGAAGCATGATGAGTGGATGCAAAGTAAAGAAAGAGAAAATCTGAGATTCAGGAGACATCTGATTCCAAAAGATTTAAAGAAGTTGCAGATGTTAATCAAATTGTTTCTTATGAGTTTATGCTTAATGATGGAAGTGAAGGAGTTTGGAAAATTCAAAGACTCAACAATGAAGTTTATGAGTATAATAAATTTTCACAAATGCTTCAGTATTTTGAAAGGGATGATTTGATGGATCTTTGGAGACTTTACAAGAATAAGTTTGGTGAAGTTCATCCAACTGATTATCATGAGAGACTGGTCTATTATAATTTGAAGATTTTATTTGAACCAACTCATGATGAACCTGAATGGAAAGGACTCTACAATGGTACTGTAACAAGATGGTTTTTATATCAAACTTGTGGAGTTCATGTTTTAACTGTTTCTGGAAAAATTATTCACATGCTTGTAGAAGGTGAATATCCTCAGTTGAATAAGTATCCAGAAATTATTGTTCAGATGTTGAAACCTGGTATTATCAAGATGCTGTTACCCTATGATGGTCAAGCATATGATTTGTTGAAGAAATATGAGAAAATTCTTAAATCTCATAAGTGTTTGGCTACATCCTCCATTTCAGATGTTTTGAGCTTAAAGGAAACTTGAGAATTCTGTTGGAATGTATCAAGTTTAGGGGAGGATTGTTGGGTTTTTGGTTCCTTGAATCATGAATTACTTTAAGTACTGGAACCACGGACAGGTTTGATATAACCACGGACAGAAGTATGTAACCACTGACAAAGACAACCACGGCTAGTAGTAATGTGTAACCACGGATGATATATTGTAACCACTGTTAGTGTTTTGTATAGTCGGTTAGTTTATTGTATTAAGATAAATATGGAAAAGATATTTATCTTGTAGGTTATGTATTGTATTATGTAAAGGACTCCTTAGTCTATAAAAGGAGGTCCTAGGTTTGATTAGATATACATAAGTTTAATATCTAAAGGTCGATACACTTCAAGGTTGAAAAACCCTAATACTGTAAGAGTATTCGTATTAATAAATAATATTGAGGTGTTGAATGTTAACTGTTCTTCTTCTTAAGGTTAAGTGTTAAATTCCGCATAATACTTAATAAGTTGTTATTCTAAGTCAGTTTCTATATTAGATCGTTTGCTCAACTGGGATCAACACCTTCAAAGGTCAAGCAACATCAAATTCTCCAGTGTCCGAGGCAACTCTTGCTCTCACTGACGTTGTAGCAACAGTTGAGGGGGAGAAGACCACTGAAGAGACTCCCTCTCACACTGAGGGGGAGCCAGCTCGACCAGTCTCTGCAACACCAATATCATCAATCCCACCAATTTCAGCAACACCCTTATCATCAGTCCCACCAACAACAACAATCATGACAACAACACCACCTTTGGTAGCATCATCTTCCTCGGGCCAGGATAAAGTAAAGGCCATAATGAAAACACCTGAGCCTGAGAAGATTCACTATATGATCGGCAACACTTAGTACCTGCTCACTCCACAACAGCTAAGTGCCTATCTTGCAAAGGAAGAAAGGAGAAAGAAACTAGCTGAAGAAGAAAGAAAGAGCAAGGAAGCACTGCTACAAGTTGTTGCTGAGGAAGCTGAGAATATTGGAATAGATCCTAAAAAGCTTCAAAAGGGTCAGGCTGGACAGAAGTTCAAGGATGCTCAGGCTGCTAAAATGGCTGAAATGAAAAAGAAATTGGATGAGAAGAACAGGAGAGCTGAAGCCATCAGGCAAGAAAGAATTGACCACTACAACTGGTCAATGACAAGCAGAAGGCTTCCTGAGAAAATCACAGATGTTAGAATCATCCCTAAGTCCAAACCACTGGCAATGAATGTCTACAGGGGGGATGATAAAAGACACTTCGAGGTTCATGATCCCCTGAAATTCACTGACTTTGGGATCACTGAACTCGATGAGCTTGGTCCAATC
Source organism: Chrysanthemum makinoi (assembly GCA_910596185.1). Lineage (NCBI taxonomy): Eukaryota > Viridiplantae > Streptophyta > Magnoliopsida > Asterales > Asteraceae > Chrysanthemum > Chrysanthemum makinoi. The sequence continues at coordinate 134,811,940 of OU343217.1, forward strand.
ATTGAAAAGAAGCAGAATACTGTGGTTAAGGAGCTGATGAAAATTCTCAGCAAAAGGTATGAAAGACTGAGGGAAGCACCAGCACTACTAGGGATTCAGCCTGCCTTAACTGCACCTCAAGGATCTCAACCTCAATCATCACAGGGCAAACGAAAAAGGGTTGAGTTCGAGCCTGAGATCAAAGTTCCTGGACTGGAATGCCATAGGGAGCTACCTGAAGGAGTGAAGTTTGTAAACTGTCTTGTGATAGAAAAGCCTGAAAGAGGACTTTTCTTTATTGATGTCTATGGGAACCCAGCATTCCAAAGGTGGAGTGACATTGATCAAGCAGGTGTGGCTAAAATGCTGAGCTACATACCAATGGCCTCTCAAATTCATACTCCTGCAGACGTCATGTTCTGTGCTGACTTAAACGCCAAGATAAAAGAGCACCCTGACAAAGAAACACTCATCACTAAGAAAGTTAAGCTTGAAGCACTGGGGATCCATCTTGATTGACATCATTATCATTTATCTTTTGTACTAGTGATAGGAACTATGTAACTGATCAATAAACGATGTATGTTTTGTTAAAATATTCAGTGTTCCTCATCATGTTCATTAGTACATTCAGTGTAAAAAGAAGCCAATTGCTCACTTACATTGATCAAACACTTAGGCTATTTGTCTATCCAAATAGGGGGAGACTCTTGGGTTCAGTAAATACCCAAACCCCTTAAATCTAGGATTTGAATACAAAATACCCTAAGTGTTTAGACCGGTAAACACTAACAGGTCACTGAGTGCATAGTCTCTTAGTGATCCATCTTCAGGATACTCAGTAAGAGGCGAAGAAGAAGTCTCTCCACTCCGTAAGGCGAAACTTAAGGGGTAAAGACTGAGTCAAGAAGAAGATGGTGGATTCAGTGAGTGATGACAATAACTCACTGAATCCCTCAAATCCTCACCAACTGCTAACACTGAAGACAAAAGAGACTAAAGACTGAAGGCGGAGAAGACTGAAGAATGGGCGGGACAAAACGACTATGCTTGAAGCGATAAAGACGGGGTGCTTATCTTCAAGAAGTCAACTTTCCCTGAAAGGCTCAGCATCAGTACTGACAAGTAGAAAGTGGCTTTGTCCCTTAGCAGATATAGCCTGTGTAAACAGAGACAAAATACATTAGTATTTTGTCTTCTGTAACCTGTCAGTTTGTCACTTAGAATAGAGTTAAAACTCATACTTGTATAAATAGCATAAGAGATGGAGTGATAGATTTAAGCTTGTGAATTGTAAAACATACACACACAAGCCATCTTTCACTCCTCCAAATACAACTCAGTCCCTGAGATAGCTGAGTGGTTCCATAGTAGTTGTGCTCAGACTTAGCCTGAGCTTAGTGAGGAGTTACCAACACTTTGTCATTTCAATCCCAAGTACTGTTCCGCAAGTACTTGGGTAATGTATTCTTTTGATTGATTTCTAATAAAGAATATTAAGTTGAAAATTTATCAGTGTGTTTTTTACTTATGTCATTTCAATCATTGATTCACTATTAACTGGTTTTATGTACTTAACTATTTTTATACGATAGTGAATAGGGAACAACAAAAACAACTCATGTCAAGAAGATATACAACAAATTAGAAGTGAAGAAGAAGTTTGCATGTCATTCTCTTGTTGTCGTGCAAACTAAGTGGTCAATTAGACATCTTTTAATGGCGATACTGCAACAGGTAACCAGCATGCAGCGCAAAGAAAAACTAAAAGATGAGGACCTGGTAGTGCGGTTGAACAACTTCTTGTCGGTTCGAAATTACCTGATAGTCATCAATGATGTCAAAAGTCTTGATACAACTAAAAAGGGCTTTACCGGATGCAAGAAATGGAAGTAGAGTGGTGATCACCACCTCTATTGAACATGCCGCTTCATTTGAAGATGTATCAAGCCGTTATCACTTCAAGCCTCTAGATATGGAGGAGCGATTCAAAATTTTCATTAGTAAAATATGGGATCAAGAAGAAATCCCGTTCTCACCAGATAGCATAGAGATTTGAAAATCAAGATAGCTGCCTACAAAGCTTGGACGAGTGTTTTTTAGCAACAAGATTTTGCTACCAAATCCCCATCATTTGATCTCGTAAACTTATGTTACAATGATGTTTCAATCCACTTCAAGCCATGCTTTATTTATTTGGCACTCTTTCGAAGAGGATTTGACATACCTGTCAGAAGGTTATTTCGCCTGTGGCTAGCTGAAGGATTTGTGAAGCTGTCGAGAGACATTATTCCAGAGGACACAATGGAGGGGTATCTGGAAGAGCTTGTGAAGAGAAACATGGTAGAAATTACAACAAGGAGATCTGATGGAAGTCCCAAAAAATGCCGAATGATCGGACTACTACATGACATCTTCTTGCCAAGGGCTGTAGAATTAAGCCTCTTCCACCTCCACCAGAAGCTGGACGGACATGCAAATGCAACAGCAGAATGTCGATTCAAAATTCGTCGGGTGGTTGAATACACTAATATCAAGGACTACTCCAAGTCAAAAGACTTCAACCAGAATCTACAATCATACATATCCTTCAATGGCCGAAAGAAAGATATGCCTGCAGAAGAAGTAGGAAGATTTTTAGAAAAAATCATTGGAGCCAGAGGGTTTGGCTTACTCAAGGTGCTCGATTTGGAGGGAGTTTATCAACCACGACTGCCATAGAATCTGGGGAACCTATTTCACTTGAGATATATAGGCTTGAGATGAACTTTCTTAGACACTCTTCCTTCTTCACTTGGTGATCTCCTCTACCTTGAAACACTGGACATCAAGCATACACATATATGCTCAATCAAACAAACATAGAGGTCCAAGCCAACTTCACACCCTATGGGGTTTGTTTATAGATTAAAATATTGCACGAAATATTGGTTCGAGTTTGAGCACAATGACCAACCTCCGGAAGCTTGATCTAACAAGACAAGCATCCTCAACAATAACAGCCATTACCACCACCACCACAGCAATAACCACCACCATCACCACAACAAGCCAATTGTCCACCTACTAAGGTTTTAGGGACAATGGTTTTGCCAGCTAGGATATTTATTTTACCTAATATTTAAAGCCGTTGTGTATGTCATTTAATAGATTATTTATACCATGATGGTCTTTGACATTTGTTTCGTTAGCTTTGTAGGTATGAATGACTCATTGCAGAATTTACCCGATCACTTGGGCGTCGAAAAAGGAAACCCACAAACATCAGTTAATGGTTCGTTATCCTTTACATCTACACCATTTCATAATTTTTCCATAAATTGTGTATCCATCGATTCATGTCATTTGGCTCTCACATACTCATTTGTTTCAAATGAACCGATGCGGGGTGTGCGCCACGATCTGCGTAAAAATAGCACCCATATGCACTCGACCAATGCAAGTGGATGTTTACCTTCTTTTTGAACACATATATGGAGCATACGTTAGCGAATATAATAATGCATTTACAGTTATTATAGTTACAGGAACACCTAGGCGAGTTCTACAATATACTACTGATTTACATATCAATGGCATGCGCAAAAGTGCAAGAATTCGAGGCCTTTATCTTTTTTCTATTGTCCATCTTCTGCTGCGATTACATGTATTCATTATCATCCAATCTTTCAGTTTCTTTTCACTTATCTGTCTTACATGATGGTTTTTGGACGAGAAACCTATGCTCTAAACTTCAGATGAGATGGTGAAGGTGAGAAGGTGAGTATCCGCAGATGGTTCAGTGGCTTGGTTAAGTGGCAAGTTGAATTACTTCGTCACATAAAACAGACGTGGCAACATGACATATGGGGTAACTCAGCATGTGATAATTTATTATCACAAAGCTATTAAAGGACTAGACTAAAATTTGACATCCTTAAAACACAAGTTACTTGAAGAGATTGTTCAGTTCAGTCAGCCAAAAACATGATCGGTGCAGCAATGGAACAAGGATCTCATACTATGAATCTATATTCGATCCTCATGAGCTCATGCTCTTGTCCTGTTGTCTCGCTCTAAACATGAAAGGTTTCTATCTCTTCCATAACTATGTCAAACTATCATTATTATTATGTAGCTAATTAGATTTCAAATATATGAAACAAATTTAAACTACGGTTTTGTTTGTGGTATTTCTTGTAGGGCTTAAATATGAATGCATAAATGTTACCCCTTAAGAGATCCTGGTAAGATTACTGAATTAACATGCATTTTAACTTTTAGAGTTTTAAAAAATACTATCTCAGTTTAAATCAGATTTTGTGTTGCTATGAGATCTTTGGGGGGGGGGGGGGGGTGTTAACATTAATCAGATATATATGTTAGAATAGCATTGTAAGTATTCATGAAGTAATGTTTGAATATGCTAATGCTGGACAAAAATGTTATTTGGCTAAAAACAAACTCTGTAATTGGTTGAAAGTGTTTTTATAATTTTAAATTTATAAAATTAGGATATGTTTTAGTGTTTGAAGTCTAGATTTCATGAACAAGGAGGTGTTTACTTTTTCTTCTGTGAGCATGGTCACACGTACCCCCAACAACCTTTTTATAACTTATAAAGTAACTGTGATGGGTATGCATTCATATTAGTTCACCTTTTGTGTATTATCGGTCAAATTGTAGGCACTAAAGGTGAAGTTATTACTAGCTGCTAATGATATGCTTGAGCCATTTCAGATGGAGGCTATATACTAAAAAGAGGGTGAGGATATTTTAGAGGCATTGCTGCTTTAGAAAGCTGCCAGTGAAATATTTCTTTAGGCATTACCAAAAGAACTCCGACTAGATCCAGAGGATAGTTAACTGAACAAAGCATGTTTTGAATTGAAATGTCTACTAAAGAAGACGACAAGTTTAAACCCATCTTGCTAATAGTGCCTAATAGTAGTTTTGAGATTCCTAAAATCCACATAATTTTGTTAATCTTAATGACCAAATAGTGATAAAACATATCTCATAATTGATCCATTCATCTGTATTCTTTTAACTATGCCTCTTTTAATTGCAAGTGTATTGTTCAGTCTCTTGCTTGAATCCGTTGTTTAATTATTAAACCTCAAGTCATACTTACCATTTTGCAAGATATTTTTCATATTTAGACATACGAAATTTGATACTCTTGATACATATTTGATAAAAAGTATGATTGTCATTAGTCAGTTATAACTCAAACTCTTTTTTGTGGTTTTTAAACATGCTACATACGGTATAATTTACAATCAGATAATATTAGATCTTAAACCACATGCAATTCATTAGTTTTATTATTCTTTCAATGTAAAGGGGGTGTTTATTTTTTTCATATAAGCCACTTAATGAGTGGGCCCAACCCTTATTCCCTCTTAATGGGTGGAGTTACAAAAAATGCTCTCTCTATAATAAGTGGCTCATATAGAAATGGCCCACACCACTTATTTTAGTAAACAAGGCCTTGTCTTTTTTATATGTTTAGAAAAAGGACATACAACATGGTATCATGTAAAGACACCGAAGAATGCCGAAATATAACTCAAACGTTTTTTTTATTGATTTCATATATACTCTTACTCATATTACATATGAATACTCAAATACGTAACCGAAAATCACGTTATTTTTTTTTTTGGCTCCCTTAATATTACCCGTCGCAAATTGTGTGCATTCTTTAGGCATTACCAAAAGAACTCAGTTTTATCCTTTTTTTAAAAAAAATATTAATATCTTTCAATACGGTAATCGTTAAGCGAAAAAAAAATATACCATTACGACGAGCATTCAATTATCTTTCTATAAATAGCTACTTTGAAATACTTTCGACAAAAATTTTTTTCGTGTTTTCACTTTTTTTACGTTTTTTTCGTTACTGAAATTTTCATGAAAAAAAATTACATGTAATTAAACATTACTTTAAATATTATAATAATATCACATGTGATATTACAAATCATATGTGATTTAACACTAATATCAAATATAATATTATTAGAATATTCAAATTAGTGTTTAATCACATGTGATTTCTCATGCAAATTTTAACAATGAAGAAAAAAAAAAAGAAAAACCTAAAAAAAAAAAAATTGTCGAAAGTATATGTATAATCCTAAGGATATATTTTCAAAGGTTGTTGGGGGTACGTGAACATGCACGCATTCCTTACGTGTCTACCCACAGGTTGCTTCCACAAGTTGTTTATATGTTGCGTCCACAAGTTGTTTATATGAATCAAATAGGAATGTTACACTTCTTTATCATGTTTCATGTTAGACTTGCATAGACCAAAAAGCCAGGTGAAGTTGTCTTGCATTCATGCACGACCATCGGGCAGGCTATGTCTACAAATGCGTATTAATATAAGTGAATGTAATAAATGATACGACCCCGACTGTCTCTTCAGTGGTTGCTTTTCTTACTTGACAAACATTATCAGGTTGTCTCAAAACTTAATATCGGAAACGTGTTGTAGATGTATTTTTTTAATAAAAAGGTTTTATTTAGAACAAAAATAAAGACTTTCTATTATCTTATTACGAATATAATTGTACCGTCAAACTGTTTAATAGAGTAAATGTACAATTATATGTCATTGTACAAAAATACAAACCCGTATATAAATATCTTGTTATTCGTAAACTAATACATTCAAAGGATATATGTTAGTGGGAGTTGATTATAAGCATTCATGAAATTATGTTATCCTAACTATTGGACTTTGATGAATCTATTTTAGTTGAAGGAAATGAGGATGGGAGAAGGTGAACGGCGATTTCCACCACAGAACCAAGAGTCACAACCAGGGAAAGAATATTTCATGAAACCTTAATGGCCTTAACTAATTAATCAGTCGAACGTGTGGAAGCTTGTGTTCCACTCATTCTCTTATCTACTTGAGAATCCGATTTCGACACCCCGACTAATATTGTTGAGGTCATTGAGTCGACGATATATCTATATATTACCTATATAATCCACTCTTTTCATTGCTTAGCTGTTAAATTTTCTAATTTTTTTAAATATTGCATAGGCTGGAACAAACGCAATCTGTGAAGGTGACACAAGGTACACTTCTAATGCAGATACTCTCAAGCTCCGAACAGCAATATGTAAGAAACTAAAGGGTAAGTTCCATCCTTTGAGATGTAAAACCAATGTTCTTTAATAATATGACCAAACTTAATTGAACTATATTTGTAGATGTATAACTCTAGATATGTTTTCTGAGAATAAACTAAACTGCTATAGATAAAATTGTTGTTCATTTGTTGTGTGTAATTAATCAGTGATTGACTGCATTATATTTGATTTCTGCAGGTATTTACTAGTTCTAATACCCGTGCACGCACGGGGTTTTGACAAAAAAATTATTTTGTATTAATACTGAATATTGTATCTTTAAATGTAATTGCATATAATTATATAGTTATAAGTTTTGTGCACGGACGAAGTTTACACATAAATCAAATTTATTTTTAACATTTTAGTTCAGTATATACACATATAAAAATTCGCCCATGAAAATTGTGATGTAAGTATATCTAATACTTATGCACGAGTTTTTCATTAGGCATTAATATCCATTAGAATTTGGTAAAATATTTGTAAAAATTTCTGTTAGGTAACTCAAGATTTAATTTATTTAGCTGACAAAGATGTTGATGTTGTTATTTAAATTTCACTACTGATATTATGTTGTACACTTGATGCAAGTTTAATAGCACATAATGAGCGTTGATAAAATTAAAGTATACTCCTTAAAGTTTTTAAAAAATGTTTTTCTAGATGTCCTTATGTAAATAAATAAGAATCACATGAGTCATTGTTATAAGTACAATCGCGTATATTTATTTTTATATTAAAGTAATCCGTTCTTATAATTTGATAATTATATTCTCGTTTTCAGTAATTTGGCGGTATTTAAAATGTAAACTCGTATCCACATAGGTTAAACTTTTAAAAATAAAATAAATGAGTCCTTATTGAACGTATATAGTAAAAAAATTGATACTTATAATCTTATGCAAATTTATATGTTGTTATTTTAAAACAACATATATATTGTATTTTTTTAATATTTAAAGTATTAAGGGTATAAAGTATAAGGGGTTATTTGTTTATAATCCAAAGTTATTAAAAAAAACATGGAGGTTTATAATATTACACTTAACTCTATATAATTTTTAAAAATTCAACCACTAAAGTTTTATTAATTACCTCCTCTTTTTTTAAGTTTTTGTTTACACAAATTTGACACTTATATTTTTATGTGTTTTTTTTATCAACTAAATTTCTCCACCAAATTTATTAAAGTTTGAACAAAATCAATTTAATTTTGACATTTATTAACCAATCATATTACACGATTTTACTTATGTGGCGAAATCGAGCTCTACTATTGGCCCAATTGTTTTTTCAGTAAGAATGAGTTGACAAAATCACTCCGAAATGATGTAATTCCTTTATTATATAAAAGATTGGTTATATTAGAAGCATATAAAAATTCAAGTCTTCGTTAATTATTGGCTGCATATAAAACTCTCAACCCATAGTTTCATGCGAGTTGGGGAATAAAGCTCGCCTGCCAAACAAACCAAACCTACTAAAACCCAAGAAACACCTCCGCCGCTCAAATATCATGATTGGCAAAGCTCTATGTTACGTTGAGCAAAAATTCGTATGGATTTTAATCCGGATTTTGTTGTGACAAAAATTAATTGTGCAAGATTCGAACTATGATCTCTTGGTTTATTAATAAATATTAATACCACTAGAGCAACTTAATTTTTGAGTTATATTTCACAAAGCCAAATCTATAAACCGACCAATTATATGAGATAGGAGAATCCTACAAGTTAGGTAATCCTAATCAACAAAACAGACACACAAAATTAAATAAAGCTGTTTACACCCACAGTACTATCAACAACAACAACGCCATCAACAACAAAAACAACATCAACAATTATTCTAATTAAACTTTACAAATCAACAACAAGATTAAAAAAAATATAAATATAACTTTAAAAAAAACAAAATAACACAAAATGACTTTGACTACTATTAGAAAGTAATAAAAAAACATAATACATTAAAGACATGTCATCCCATAATACATGTTAAATATAAGAGGAGGCATGACACATATTATAAATTATTAAAAATATATAAGGGTTTTGCTTTAATAACTCACCACAGCTAGGATTTAAAAATTTAATTAAAAAAAATATCGTAAGATTACGAGAATTCTAATAACACATACTCGAGCAATCTTAATCGTGTATCTTGGTTTATAAAATTTCGTTTAAAACTTATTGAAAATAAAACCTTATATCAATACTAACTATATTTGATCCACAAAATCATACATAATAAAAATCACAAGTCATACCCGTCCATCGGACGGGTTTTGACACTAGTATATATATATATATATATATATATATATATATATATATATATATATATATATATATATATATATATATGGGAGGGTTCTTTTTAGAACCATAAAAAGGTCGAGAACTAGCATCAACCAATTAAATTTTTTTGGATATTAACTTTTTTTATTTAATTCAAAAGGATATAATGTTAAAAATACAATTTTTTTTTAGTTTTGAAAATTTCATTTATAGAAAACGTTTTTCTTATGATCCTGAATTTTAGGTAGCAGGGTTTTTTTTATCTTTCTTAATTATTGAATTTTATGTAGCAGTTTTTTTTATTTATCTTTCTTAATTATAATTTTTTTTGTGTGCACATGTATAGCCCTTCACTTAATGGGCTTTGCACATCTGCATTGCTTTTTTACAAGCTTATAAAAAATGAGATATGTTCATGTGCTAGAAAAAAGATCATTATACTGAAACATACGTGAGGTAGTAGATTAAAAAATAAGAAAGTCCCATTCATGACCAATTTATTATTCTAGCCACCATACACATGTACATAAACATAAATACATCTTTTATACAGCATTGTACCTTAGATATACATATATCTAACATCAGTGGCGGACCCAGGATTTTATAAGGCGGGGGGCAAAAAAAAAATTTTGATAAAATTCGTGATGCACTTTAATAAAAAGGCTATAAATTTTTTTTTTACAGTAAAAACTGATATTTTTTTAGATTAAGATAGAGATATAAGGTTTTTTACATTGTTTGATCTTAAGGTGGGGGGCAATTTGATTTTGTAACGGGGTGCACTTTAATAAAATGGTCCTAAAAAAAAATTTTACACTAAAAATTAATAATTTTTGGCGAACCATGGAGGGCACCGCCCCTGTCTAACATCATATAAAATAAAAATACGTTGTAAATGTCTATGCACGTGTGCACTGATAATATTAAACACGGTTGGGTTTCGGTTAGACGCATGCACATGTATTTCTCCTCATTAATCACTCTTGATTGCATTGCATGCGCATATGCACTTTTGTCCACCCACATCCTCTTGTATGTATCTTCTCCGTGATCTTTTTCAAACACGATAAAAACAAAAGACCTGTGAAATCAAAACATAACATTTTTTAAACTGGTAATTACTAACTATAGAAACTGAAAAGGAGAAATACAAAGTCTAAATTATTTCACAATGAGAATCCATTTAAACATAATTAAACCTTGGAGAATCTTGAGATCGAAAGCAAATAAACAAAAAAAATACATGTGCTTAATCTTTTAAACCGACTATTGTATAAGAATACATCTGCATCTTTGACCGAATTACATGTGCATATTGATCAAAATACATATTTTTGTTCCAAACAACAAAAAGAAAAACAATATTTATTTGTAAAACATCCTAACAAATTTACTAATGTTATACCTAGATAAATATTCCATCTCCATGCAACCGTCAACATCAATTACAATATAAACAAGAAAAACATATAGTGCACATATGATTGTCTTATTGAATTTGCAAATGTTGGTAACAACAATTGGTGTTCATCAACATTTAAAAAAAAATAAAAAAATACCGTATCTAATATGTTCTATCTCCAACGTACCGCAAATGAATAAACCATGAAAACAATGAAACCCGCATATGAAACCAAATACCCAATTAGAATACATATTTAGATTACTTAATTAAAAAGCCAACAAGTATACATCGTTATTACACAAAAGTATAGTGTTCGATTCGTTTACCGGAGATACTCAATAATAGATCTGTTACTAGAATCAAATGAATGAAAATTGAAAAAACTTAAAAGGTTTTGACAATTCAGTAGACAAACCAAAATTAATTGAATGTTAATTAGATCTTGAGGAAGAATGGATAGAGACGTATGGATGTTGCTAAGGATGGTGGTGGATTTTTCCGGTGATTTTGTGATGATGAAATGGAGTGGTGGTTGTTAGATCTTAGGAAGAATATAGAGACGTACGGATGTGGTGAGTCATTTTAATATGTAACTGATTCTATTTTTATGGGATCCTATTTTTATGAAGAATGAAAATACCTAATTTGCCCTTTATTTTTATTTTTTTTTCTGAAATAAGTTGCGGATATTTTCAAAAATGACATCTTGCATTGATATGATGTATATTATGCATTATTAGGAGTAAGAAGGTGGTTCTCGCGGTTCTCGACCTTTTCTTGGTTCTGAAAATAACCCTACACTATATCTCTACTACATAAAAAGGAAAAATGGTCAAAGTTGAATTGTTGAATGTTGAAAAATGGTCAATGTTGGAAAAGTTGAAACTATCTTATAAAGAAAACGATTTAATATGGGCAACATTTAAAAGGTTGAAACTATTCTAATAAAGGAAACAATTTAATGGGCTGTTATACATTTATGAGGCAATGATGACCAAAACTAATGAAGTTATGTTTGGTTTCCTGTTGGTAACTATGTTCAAAAAAAAAAAAAAAAAAAAAAAAAAACAACTATGTTCAAAAGTTCATGTGTAAATTTTTGTCAAAGTTTTTTACAAAGTTTAAATCTTACTGGTGGTTCCAGATATGTTGTTGTGGTGATACTTGAGAAACCCGAATCCGTCGGTTGGTTTGGTGGTTTTTGTTTTGTAGCTCTGTCGATGTCGTGAGGTTCACTTTAGATATAGTGTTTCTTTGTGTGCTTCTAATATCTTTAATGGTCATAGTGTTTGATACGGAGTAGGTCTTCAAGGTAATTATTTTGAAATCTGGTTCAATATCTGGCTGGAATATAATATATTGGAGGCTAATAATTATTTTTAAAACATCTTTTCGAAAAGAAATGAGACACATGGTGTTCATAACCGAGGCCAATGGCGTTCTTAAGCATTTTGTGTATGTTTTTTTAATCAGGTAAGTGAATGTTAGTAATGGTCTTGAATTTTTCATGTTCTTGAACTTTGTTTTAAAGAGGGTGTTTGGAGTAATATTGATGATACTGGGAGTAAGATTTAGTTTGAGGTAGTTTTCGGCTAAAAAATATAACTATTTATTTTCAATATCTTAGATTTAAAAGTTACACTTTCTTTGATGTTTTGAATATATTCGACAATCTGTTATTTTATTGTAGGTAAATGCTTTATTGGTGTACTTGCGATTTATTGTTAGTGTTTCATTGTCGCCGCTATTCAACTATGCCATAAGAGGAACAGTTCCATCGAAGAGGATAACCGAGCACTAGAAAGATAAATTTTCAAAAAAAAAAATCACCTTGTAATTTTGTCAAAAACTAGAAACCGCTGCCGTTAGGCGCGTGGACTCGTCTAGTGTGTGTATATATATATATATATATATATGTGTGTGTGTGTGTGTGTGTGTGTGTGTGTGTGTGTGTGTGTGTGTGTGTGTGTGTGTGTGTGTGTGTGTGTATAGTACCCGCTCCTAGCGACAGCGGTTCTTAGTGGCAATAAATTAACGATATACGATATTGTAGTAAGTGTTTCGTATAACGTTCAAAATAGGACGTGAAAAGATGAAAATGTAATTGTAAATATATGACAGTTAAACTCTAGCAAAAATTCTTAATGTGTATCAAATGACATGTAAAAATATTTAGTGAGACTGGAAAAAAAATATATTACATCAATTATGAGACACTAATTAACAATGCACATTATTTTATAGCGGCATATAATTATATTGATATTTTGATTAATTGTTTGTGTAACCAAAATATCACCATGATTATCTGGCGGTATAAAATCCCGCCGCCTATGTTTGTAAAACCGTGTATGTTTAATTTCTATTTGTCTAACTTTCCATTTGCAAAAGGCAGAACCGTGTATGTCTAACTTTCTATTTGTCTAACTTTATGTTTGTGAGGAGAGTTATTTTACATACGAAACTTTTCTCACATACCAAGGGACTCATCTCCACCATTCATCTAAAAAGAAATCAATGACTGAGATTAAAAACATTTTATTATTTCACCTATTTTTTATAATTTAAATATCTCTTAAACCGTTAATCGTTAAGTGAAAATATTTACACCATCTCGACGAGCATTTAATTATCTTTCTATAGACGGGCACTTTGATATACTTTGGAAAAAAGAAAAAAAACTCGTTTTTTTCACGTTTTTTCGTTATTTTTTCGTTTTTTTGTTACTAAAATTTACATGAAAAAATCATATATGATAAAACACTAAATTGAATATCACATGTGATATTAGTGTTAAATCATATATGATATGTAATATCACATGTGATATTATATGTGATATCATATGTGATATTACACTAATATCACATGTGATATTCAAATTAATGTTTTATCATATATGACTTTTGAATGCAAATTTCAGTAACGTAAAAAACCGAAAAAACTTAAAAAAAAACGTGAAAAATACGAAAATAAAAATTTTGTCGAAAGTATATTAAAGTGCCTATCTATAGAAAGATAATTAAATGCTCGTCGCAATGATATATTTTTTTTCGCTTAACGATTAACGGTTTGAAAGATATTAATATTTGAAAAAAATAATGAAAGTGAGTTTTTTAAATTGTTGAGATTAATCTCATCCATTATATCAAATAAAAATAAAGTGTAGAGATTGATCCATTGATATGTAAATAATATTTTGTCCTCAAATTATCTTAAATCTATGTTTGTTATCTTTTATCTTTTACAAACGCGTGCTTTAAACCATGTCTGTATAATGAATTCGAGTATTAATTTCTAGTTTCCATTTCAAAGTATTAAGGGCTATTAAGAAGGGTAAATTAGACAACTAACATTACTATTTTTTAAGAACAATCAATTTTTCTAAAAATCTGATGTTTTATAAGTAGTAAAGATAAAGATAATATTAATTCTTGCAAATTTATACATCTAATTTTGATAATCACTTTTGTTGTTAAGGAAATAGACGAGTACCCGCGCTTAGCGGCAACGGTGTCTAGTTTTCTGCAAAATTCTGACGACTCATAAGTTTCTTTCAACAAACTGTATTTTTAGCGTCAGAGAATTATTTTCGAATAACTATAATTCTGATGAGTGGTTGCATAGCAGCAGAAATATACAGTTTTCAAAAAAATTATGTGGAGTCGATCTAAGTGTGGGAATATATTTCTAATAGGATTGTTTTAACTTTTAATTTATTAAGATTTTAGTAATAATAGATTCAAGCATTACAATAATCAACGGTATTATGTAGTTGGCAATATTATATTGTAGTTTAAAGATATAGACAACGTGTGTGACCACATTTTCTTGTTTTGTCAGTAATTTAGGCAGTGATAGCTATTTTTTGTACATGTGTAGCGTTTATTATTTGGTGTGTGGCTTTTAAACTTGTAACCTTATAAATTTAATATCACCATAATAAGATTATCTTATACTATCAATTTGCATAGATATTTAAGCATTGTTCAAAGCTATTTGTTTGAGGTACAAATAATTATCGCTAAAGATAACAATACTATTTAATTTTTTTGGTTATAATAAATTTACATAACATTAATGATATACCGGACAAATGGCTATACAATATATATTAACGTTTAAAAGACGATTCATATATGCTAGTCCTTTAAGTGGTGCAAGACCAGTATTTTTCAAATCAACATTATACAAATGACAACATATATGTGTCAAAGCAAAATAAACAACAAAAAACTACAATTACTTGGTCTATTATTTTTCCAAATTTGTCACGGGTTCCACAACTACTTCATCATTTCTCATATAATTTTGTCAAATTTGAAACCTGGTTCGACCTGGGTGGTTCAACCGGTTGAACCGTTCCAATCAAAAAAACAAGTGGATTTAAACCTAGTCAACCCGACAGGTTGGGTAAAAAACAAGTCAAATTAAATCGGGTCAACCCGCCGGGTTTGAAGCGTCCCGGGTCAACCTGGTTTTCGATGTGTATTAATAGTTTCCTTTTAAAATATATGTCTTCAACATTTACACTTTTAATTTCAACTTTTTTCTTTTTACTTTTTGGTTTTTCCTTTATATATAGTATATAGTAGGGTACTCGCGCATTTTAGCGGCGGGTACCCTGTGATGATTCACCAGTTTGTATCGGTTTCAACGGGTCCTCTCTGGTTCGTTTTCGGATGGCTTTAATTTGTTAGCCGAACCGGTGGCGACACCGGTTCCCGGTTAAACACGTTGATCCGGTCCGGTCCGGTTTTCAAAACTATATGTAACATCAACTTGTTAGCTTGTATGAAGTTTTGTGTGTTTTATTAATTTGTATGATGTGTATAATAGAGTTAGGATCAAATAAGAAGATTACTTAAAATAAGAAGGAATAAGAAGAACTATAACCGCAAATCCGAGATGCACCGACCTAAATTAGATGCATCCCTATAATCTTAGATGCATTATAACGCACCATAGTGTGTTTTCTAGCTTTTAATCAGTTGCATATACGTATATTAGATGCATTTCATGATTTCTTTTGTTTTTTGTTCCTCTGCACGTGCCGAAATCATGAAAATCAATTTGCACCATCTATACATCAAATTAACTTTCGAAACTCAAGATGTTGCATCTATATGAATAGAAATTGTAAGATATAGGATTTCACAAACACATTAAACCATGATCTAAATGGGGCGTTCAAGTAAGTTTAGAGAGAGAGAGAGGGAAATGTTCTAGTAAGAGAAAACTTATGGAAGGTTAGATTCCAAGTGAACATCCAACCCTCTACCTTGCAAGGTAGAGGGTATTTATAGGTTACAAACTAAACGACCTCCTGACGGCCTGTGGATCAGGTATACAGTGGGTAAAGACCCGTCCTTCCTCCACGGTGTAGCACTAAACTAAATAGCTAACTAAGTAACTAGAAAATAACGTAATGTCTACGAGCTAACTTATGCTAGATTATATTTGGGGTGACCGATACTTCACTATGGAATTTTCTAATTCCTAACAATCTCCCCCTAAGGGAGGTCACCCCATGTTTTACATTTTGAATCCTAGCATTCTATTTAATCTTCAGTCTTGAGCTCGCAGACTTTTCTTCATAAAAGTATTCAAACTATGTGCTTCTGTGGTGATATCATCATTGTTCAACTACGATGTATGTTTCGTGGAGGTTGTTGAGCTGATCCACCATGATGACCTTTTGAGCATTACTAGAGATCGTCAGCCACTGCAAATCTCAGCATCACCCATTGTAGTGTTGCCAGCATATGATGTTGTGACATTTGGACCGATATGCTCACATTCTGGATCATGATTTCTTCTTATCAGAGTAGCGGAAGCTTTCGTTGACTCATGATATTGGCAGCAACGTAGAAGAAGCATGGAGTGAAAATATCAGAGTCATTGATGCACTAATCATGATTTCTTTAGATATGAATGTGTTGTGTGAGCATGCGGCTATGGATTGACCGCTTAAGTCTGATCAGCTGCAAACGTCGGGGTGTACCTACATAAAACAGTTAGCAATAAAGTGCACGAAAGTGTCTTTGATCACTTTCGATGAATTGAGGTACACGGCCCACGGTTCCCGTTGATCAGTACAAGTACTTACTGTGATCGGTATAATCCGAAGAATTTCCTTGACAGGGTTTCGCAGCTGCTCTAGCTGTTCTCAAACCGAAACGTCTCAAAGAAGACAACACGGAGTGAGTGAACCAGCGAAACGAGATTCACTGATTGATGAAAAGATATTTGAAAAACAATCGTGTATTGCTCAATAGAAATAGTTTTTGCAATACAACGAAGGTTTTAATGAAAATCAATTATCAATCATAAACACCTTTTATTTTGAGAAATAAGCACACAGTCGATGTGCTAAAGAAAATAGTTTTTAAGCACAACGACCGGTTTTTCAAAGGTATCCGTCAATCCATAACCTGAACCAGGATTGATTCAAAAGATTGAATTTCTCCATTGTTTCTGTCCAGTTGTCACATGGTTGATCTATTGGATAGATCTCACATGCCACCTACCAGGAGCTTGTTTGATGTTAGCCCCAGAAGGCTTTCCATCTTCATCGTGAATATGTATGCATATCACTTAGATGTTCTTGCAATACCACAAGGATAATGCGTAGGACTCATAAGATATAATCTCTCTTTCCACATTGTGTGAAACAGAGAGTCTTCATTGAAAGTGTCCTAAAGAGATTTATAAGATGATCTCGTGCCTCTAGACTCAATTGTGCATATTTGGTTCCTATGCCGGAGACTAGGAAGAGGGTCTCCTTCTTCAATATCAACAATCTCTAAGAGAAAGTTGATAGATTATGTCGGTTCCCCGTGAGAATGAAACAAGTCATTTTAATAGGAACTTGAGTGGTTTGAAAAGTTGAAGTGCAGTGCATCACCGGGTCCATGACGTCTTGTCTTCAATACCGATGTTACCTTGGTAACCACCAGTAGTATATGAATTGAACCCGGTTACTGCCCTAAGGTTGAATTATTGGAGGGCTATTTCTTTTCACCCTTTTTCACATTCAATTCTTTTTCATTCTTCAACCCCTTCAGTGCTTACCGAGACTTTATAACTAGAACCTTGTTGGGTTTATTCCAGTACTAGCTCTGTCTCAGTCCGCACTCTTCCCATTTCTCATTTTTCTCCATTTTTTCAATATACCTAAGGACTCTACACTATCTAGTGGATTATCCCTGGGTAGATCCCTCCGGTTCTGGCGGATCGTGAGAACGAATACCTAACCTAACCATCCTTATAATTCAATGCATAAAGTAAATTGGTCGGTCTTTTGGTATTGTTCTTTCCTTCATGAAACCAATCGAAAAATCATTTGGAAAAACAATCAAGGTACTTATGATACGAGATCAAAGCATTTTGTACCTTAATAGTTTTGATCATTTTAGAAATGCTCCCCCTCAACATGTGCATATGATATTGAAATTGTTTGGCACATGGAGGCAAGAGTTCTTTGAAATAATTTCTTTGAAATAATTTCTTGATCACAATTTCCTTAGAAAAAGCCATTTGAATTTCTTTGGTAAATTCTCCCCCTCAATATGTGCATAGGATATTTAAAATCATTTTATCACATAGAGGAAATAGTTCTTTTGAAACACATCCACGATCACAGACACCATTACAAAAACCATTTGAAAACTCAATCAAGGTACTTTATATAAAAGTATGGAAAACCTTGTACCTTGAAGGTTTGAATTTGTTTAGAAATGCTCCCCCTTAATATGTGCTTCAAGATTCGAAGATAGTTTAGCACATATTCGAGAGCAGTATGCACTTTGAGACAAAAATGGTCATTTTTTTATCATCTTTCATATTTATATCACATTTTCTCCCCCGATCAAAAATTTCAAATCCTTTGAGATTTTGGATCTCAAGTGATTTAAATATGTATAAGACAAAACATTTTTTGGAGAAAAATGTGTCCAATTTTATATGATCAGAAGTGGACAACAAGAAGTTCCCTTTATAGAAACAAAGGGAAACCACAGTACATAACCTAATCACTATTACATGCATTAAAGTTGTTCATAGTTTGTACACCACATATTACACATAAATAATACAACACATAAACTACTTATGAAAGATGTCTTCATTCAGTCCTTTGAAGTAGTTTGTAGTGACCGGCATGAAGTCTTCCACCCACAAAGCTTTCAAGGTTGTGATAGATCATTCTAGTCTTCAATCTTCGTCTGATTGCAGCAATGAACTCTTCACACCTCTTCACATCCTCATCTGACCAGAATTTCGTTTTGTTCCTCGGCTTCATATCAATTTTGATTTCTTTCACTCTGGAGTTTAATTCTTCTTCGACCATCTTAAGTGTACCATCACTGAATTTGTATAACTCACACAATCTCATTAACATCCTTGACCCGTATCTGGGTGAAGATGGTACTGCTGGGGTGTCAATCACTATATATTCGTGACGAAATTCATGTCCATTGGCTTCCCATTTTGGTCTTGTAAGATTGACTCGAGTCTGGTAACTTTCTATTCCTAATTGAAAATCTCCAACTCTTAGTCGAATGACCAATCCTCTGATCCAGAGATTGACTGCAGCCGAGAGAGCCTTCTTCTCACGAGCAGGAAGATGATTAAGGTGTCCTTGGAAGTTCAGAAGATAGAGATCTTCAAAGTCATTTGGCATCAGATGTTTGAAATCGTTTTCTTCTATGATGTGCTCTTTCAAGTCAGCTCTTCGAAGAAAAATCTTCTTCAGGTAATCATACCCGTAGATAGGGAAGATCTCTATACCAATAACACTAAGAATACGCAGTCCGGATCGAACAGCTCTGCGTTTCTTCTTGGCACTATGTCTTTCGATGTAGAATTCCTTCTTCTTGAACCACCAATGAGAGATCCCATATGAAGCGGCAATGTCATATTGTTGCTCTTTGTCTGCCCAGAATTGATCTGGAACCATTTGTTCAAGACCTTGATCGGTGTAGGTAGCTTCTTTCATCTTTGAAATTGATAGAGCAGGTCTTCTTTCAGATGTACGACCACATAGATAGTCTAGATCATGGTTAAAGAAAAATTCTTACTGGATAGACATGAATCCAGGTTCACCGCTGAGAGGAAGAGGGTTGTTTACATCAAACCTATTGATCTGCTCACCGACTTGATCATTCAGCATTCTATAGCATTCCTCCATTTGATATTGAAGTTGATTAGCATCCGAGTGGAAGACTTTAACTAATTCATATGCAGGGCCCTCAAGATCTTTAGGGGTGATAGATGTAATTTGCTTCTTCTCACAAAACCACTTTATAAAGCTTCCCATATCCCCTGTGATGTGAAGAAGAGAATCTTCTTCCGGAGCTTCATAGTTGGACATGATAGTTGAAGCCCAATTGTTTGCTGGATTTGTTGAATTAGATTCGGGAATGAACCATGAAGGCTCAGGAGTTTGAGGTTTATCTTGGGTAAGCCAACTTTGAGTAACATCCTTTGAAGGTGTAGTTCTAGCCGTTTTGATTTGTCTTCCCTCAATATAAGCATCCAACCACTCTTCGTCTTCTGTAATGTTGGGGATGTGCTTGGTAGAAGCTTCATCATCTTCCGAGTCAGATTCTTGAGCAACAAAAGATTCTTCATTCATTATTTGATCTTCTGGAATAGAAGGGATTGTGGGTGTGACCCTTGAATCAACCGTTGACCAAGCTGCAAATTTCTTCTGAGTCCCCTTATCTCCGGAAGGACTAGATTGCTTGGAAGGTTTTGGTGGTGATGAAGGTGGTTGCGGTGAAGGTGTAGTAGTTGTGCCAGATGTTCCACCAATACCAGAAGCTCCAGCTCCTCCAGTTGGAGGTGGTGGCTTGGGACCTCCAGACTTATCAGTAGTTTTATCAGGCACAGTCTTTCTTTTCTTCTTCTTATCCCCTTCATGAATATCGACTACAAACTGCTCATAATCATCGTGCCTCATAGATTCTTCGAGAGCTTCGTATAATTTCTTATGTGTACTGTGCAAGTGCTCTCCTGCCTCATACATTCTTTCAGAGAGAGCTGATCTCATGTCGGAGATCGGCAAATCTTTGAATCTCTGGAGAAGTGGAGCCCTCATTGCCCATTCAACTGCATCTTTAATATCAGCTTCTATTGCTTTTGTGACGACTTCATTGAGATTAAGATTCTCCAGTTTCTTGACACGATTATCAAGATTGTTGACAGCTATAGGAAAATGTTTCTCAATAGTTGCAATGCGTAACATGGCCTCTTCAAGCAATTCCTCTGTTGTTTTGACAGGAGGGGGTGATGCACGAGGTGGTGAAGCAGGTGGAGTGACAGTATCACTGACAGTGACAACATGAATTGGCTTATCAGCGGGTTTGGGTGGTGGAAGTGCAGTAGTCATTGCCGGTTCGAGAGTCGGTGTGATTGATGGAGATGTGTCAGCAGTGGAGACCTTTGGAGCCGTCATCAGAGGAACGGTTGAGGAGTCTTGTTGAATTGTGACCGAGAACATGGACTGAACTTCTTCTTTTTCATTTGTTTGCTTGTCTGATTCGACGTCTGAGGGACCGTCTTTTAAGAATTGGTCACCGTATGTGAATTCAGTATCAAGATTCTTAAGTGAGGAAAGAGATCCTGTAGACATGTTTGTTTCTTCAAGATTCCTAGGTACTTCAGATCCTGGCTCAAGGTTCTCCTGTGGGTTTTTAGACGGCTCAACTTTATCACTTACTGTTTCAAGCACTGGAATCTCAGCAATAAAAGGAGTCTCCTGATCATCTTCCTGGGCATCACTGGACACAGGAGATTCAACAGATCTTTCAGTCACATCTGTATCCATCCCAGATTGTTCATGTGTAGAGGATGATACAACATCTCTTTTCTTGAGGATAAACCGGGTTGTCGTTTTGGGAGGTGGAGAAGAGATATTCAGTAGCATGTGTGCAGCTTGTTCTGTTTCTCTTCCAACAATTCCTTTACCTTTGTCTTGAGTAACAGGATTGATTTGTCGAGTTGCTGGCTCAGGCTCCCTTATCGTGACTCCTCCCACTGGTGGTCTTTGTGACTCGTTCAGACTGTCAAGGCTTTGCTGAATTCCTTGTTGGAGTGCAGCATCGTCTTCATCAATCAACTCTGTCTCTCTTCTAGGAACCATAGATCCCTCATTATTACCCTTGCCAGTGTCTCTTTTTCTCCTCTTTTGCTTTTGTGAAGAAGAGACTTTAGATACAGAGCTATCAGGTCTCTTGTTTTTCTTGGGAAGACTTGAGTATGTGGTTCCTGATGATTTAGATTTAGATTGAGTGGAAGTGGTCTTAGGGATGTTAGCGGTTGAGGCGGAGACTTTCTTTACATAATTCTTAAAGTAATCAGCATTCTTGATTCTCTCACTAAGCAAAGCTTCAGGAACGGCATACCAAAATCTCCGTGTCATGACCTCTGGCACTATATTTAAGATTACCAAGAACGAATTCATCACTGGCTTCATCTTGCCGCGGATCGCTACGTGAATTGATATGGTGCGTTTGTAGTAGATGATGGATAATGAGTTTAGAGAATCGATCTTTGGGAATCACTCTTTACCAAGACTCTTTCTTCCTTTAACATTATTTTCAAAGTTAATTACAGTCGAGATAAATGTGTCTAAAGACAAGGTGAATTCTTCCCGATAAGTTCAAGTCAACATTTTTCCCTTTGACAATTCCCCACGAGAATCGCAT
Organism: Chrysanthemum makinoi; assembly: GCA_910596185.1. Taxonomy (NCBI): domain Eukaryota; kingdom Viridiplantae; phylum Streptophyta; class Magnoliopsida; order Asterales; family Asteraceae; genus Chrysanthemum; species Chrysanthemum makinoi. The sequence goes on from OU343217.1 coordinate 134,834,472, forward strand.
AATGGGAGCTCGAACTCTGTCAGTCCACGATGTTTTTCCGGTTAGGCATAGATTGAGGATTGTGACGATTGATCTCGGGGTTGATGTAATTCTGCATTGATGAGTGATGAAATCTTGGTTATTCTTTCCGGGTATCCCAATTCATCAACAAAGTTTAAGATATCATGAATGGAGGGTGGAGAGATGAATTTGTTGGAAGGGTTTCTTGGTGTGATCGAAGAGCATTCTGAGTGTTTCAACGAGATGTCATACCATTTTTCATCGAGTTTACACGAGTATGATGCAGAAATCTTATCCCAAGTAACTGTTTTCCGAATTCTGCAGATAGATGGATGGGATAGTGCAACGCTTGGTTAGTGCATTAAAGAAGTTGGTGTCCTTCAAGATGTCGACAGCGGGGCGATATGTAGGATTATGTTTCCTCTATCTAAGTCTAAGTAGCGATTGCTCTTAGCAATCGGCACCATTCCGACGAGGTAGTAATTCTTCATCATCGGTCAGAGTGAGAGATGGTGCGAAGCGGTGGGAATATCGAGGAGGATGCAATGTCAACCATTGAGTTTCTGAAGGATACACATACAACACAAACCATATCCAAGAAAAGATTGTTAGGTTAAGTCACAGATACATACTATAACCACATTATAACCCAACATTTTGTGTTTCAAATATGGAGACATAGGATGGACATCTGAGATAAATGTGATTAGAATGTAGAAACTTATGAGTGTAGGATACCATTTAGGAGAAGAATGCACACTACATAAGGCAACTCGCATCTAAAGGCAACTCGCATAGATAACAGAGAAACTCGCATACATTCAATGTCATAGACAACACGCATACATTGCATTATGTGAAGCAAGTCGCATATGGCAACTCGCATGCATCAACTCGCTTTGGTCAAACAATGGATGGTCAACATATATGCTAACATGCATTATAGACATGAAGCAAGTCGCATATGGCAACTCGCATATGATGAGCGATAATACGCATAGTCAACACGCATACATTACAAAGTATGAAGCAAGTCGCATATGGCAACTCGTATGTGATACAATGAATCTAGACATCTCGCATAGGCAACAGGCAACACGCATATATATGTCGATTACAACTCGCATATAGCAACTCGTTTTCAAACAAAATCAATACCAAATCGCATATAATAACTTCTTTAACAATCCATCAGGTCAACTCGCATCCAAGAAACCTATCCAACTTGCTAACAATAACATATCATGAGTAACCCATTTAGACTCTCGACACCACGAACACATATTCAAACACAGTCATATTCATGTAAAATAGGAATGCCAATCACCCTATTCAAACCAAATAGCGATATCTCAACCCTACCCATATGACACACTCAATACGCATAATAAAAGGATCTATCAGACATTAACTAAGTATGTCATATCATTAATTGAATGTATCTAAGCTACAATCAACAACAATTAATCAAAAAAATACAAACCTAGCGTCCAAACAATTGATTTAGATGAGAATCAAGGGGACAAGATCTGCAAAGGGGTTAAGAACGAGATGGTTTAAGTACAAATCTTTTCAATGTGTTAAGATAGACATGATCAGATAACATAAACAGCCTATCACGCAGTCTTGAATATGTAACTCGCTTATATGAGAGTTGAGAGAGAATAGTTAATGCGTGTTTTGATCAAGAAGTGAAAGTGATTTGACCATGACACATAACACGCATACATAGGAAAGTACTAGTACCGAGTTGATACTATTAGTCCCTCTGCTTGTCAACGAAACTCGCTTATAAGGTACACAGATATAGGGAATGACACTTTAAGTCCCTCTACTTGACAACGCAACTCGCATACAGACAAAACATGGCAACACGCATAATATGACATAACAACTCGCATACAACTATAAAGCATACATAGGAAAGTGCATATTGCTCTCGAATATGTGCTAAACTATCTTCGAATCTCGAAGCACATATTAAGGGGGAGCATTTCTAAACAAATTCAAACCTTCAAGGTACAAGGTTTTCCATACTTTTATAAGGTACTAGTACCGAGTTGACACTATTAGTCCCTCTGCTTGTCAATGCAACTCGCTTATAAGGTACACAGATATAGGGAATGACACTTTAAGTCCCTCTACTTGACAACGCAACTTCGCATCTGAACAAAACATGGCAACACGCATAATATGACATAACAACTCGCATACAACTATAAAGCAACTCGCATGTCATACCACCACGCATAAAAGATACGAGGAACTCAAATTAAAGCATGCGATGTATATCGATTCAGCTCAGGTAATCCTCCCCCTCAATCAATGATACGAGGAAGAGGGTGATCATTGATTGACATATTATTATGAGATTGCTACAGCAAGAGTATGAGTTAAAAAGATAAATAAATAAAGTAAAAGGTTATTACTGCTCTGTTCGAACTTCATCTAAAATCCTGTGACATTGTTGAATGACATTTCTAGGGTCGTAGATGTTATCGATGACAGAAATAAGTCTAAGAATGAGTGAAATAAGAGTAAAAATAGGTGTATGAGTAAAAAATAAGTGTAAGAATGACATTTCTCTAAAAAAATTAAAAATTAATTTTATATTATTATTATTATTTTTTATATATATATACACAGATTAATAAGATCGAGTCCTAATTCAAGTCGAATAGGAGTCAAAGTACATGGTACATCAATTCTGGCATGCTATAGCTCCTGAGTAAGCACTTTTAATTTCTGATGGAAACCAAGTCATGAGGTTCCTGATTGAGTGAGCATTGTACCGAAAACGACGTGAGAGCACATTGCACTAGAAGTACATGTAGAATTGTAAATGGAAGAGTTAATGACATGAGTAATCTCACTGTTGGATGTTGTACAGTTTGATCTGTGTGTATCATTAATAGGGATCCCGTTATGTTCAATATTATTGAAATGTTTTCCTGTGGGCATCCACTTAAGGCAAGATCTAGGTATGTAAGACCGTTTGGATCCTGTAAACTTAAATAATCTGCCAGTGGGAATCCATTGGAAACAGCTGCTAGTGGATTTGGGTGTAGGCACATTCCACTTATGAAGATTGGTCTTTTTGTAAACATTAGGTTTCTTAGGGGATTGATCTGCCATTTGATGCTTCTTACGAGAAGTAGATGAACTCCTAGTATTCCTGATCTTAGAACATTGAACATTAACCTGAGGTTTGTTATTCATCATATCGGAACGAGGTAGTGAAGTGACTGGTTTTGACGAAACATTATTCGCATCAACTTGGGAGGCAAGCCTAGATTTCGATGGTTTAAATCTTTCAGCTCTAAAAGCATTCGGCTGCCTAACTACGTTATGTTTTGAGTTGTCCTGAACAGTTGACTTTTCCAAGGTTGATGGTTTTGCAAACTTCGTGTTCACCTTATTTCCAATAGATTTTCTAAGCTCATTTTTTAAGGCATCAATATTGAAGTTCTTATCCTGAATTTGGGCTTTGAGGGCATCATTGTCAGCCAAAATGGAATTTGTTTCTAATAAGTTCTTTCTCAAGGATTCATTTTCTCTTAATAAATTGGATACACATAAAGCCAATTCATCATTCCTAGATTTAAGCTCACTACTCATCTCATGGTTAGGATTGCTCATCCTAAGATTGCATTTCTTATGCAGATCTGAGAGTTGACATTTCAGATTGCTTATGATTGAGTATTTGTCCTGAATCTGGGTTTTCAAGTGATTAATTTCAAAGAATTCTCGAAATTCTGGAAATTCCGGATTAATGCAAGATTTTGTAGCACGAAAACTTTCTTCCTTTTGTTGTATTGCAATTTCAGGGAAATACAATGTTTTTCAAGAATTGAGTATTTGTTTGAAAGTTCATCATAAACCCCTTTTGTTACCATGTCATTTGTTTTAAGGATTTTAGATTCAGACTCAACCAAGACACATTTATCGATATCATTATCAAAGATAGGGTCAGTTAAGATTACCTCAATGCATGACACTTGTTCATTTGTTGGTATGACATCTGTGTTTACCTTATGCACAACAGGATATACTAACATGAAAGCAGTTTTCAAGTTTGTCCGACTTCGAGCCTTTGTGTTCAAGCACCAATTACATCATTCATTTTAGTGTCGAAATTCTGCAAGTCAACATCAGGCATTATCCGTTCTTTCAGCTGAACCATTACCCAAAATATCACACATTTCCTTTAATTTTCCATGACTCTCATTCAACTCATTCAGACAATCATTCCTTTGAGTAGCATCCTTAATGTAGACCTCCACATTATTCATGAGTTGGACATATGTGTTGATGAACTCATGAATTTCCATTCCAGTGTGTTTCTTGAATGAAATTCCAGCTATGTATGGATCAAAGTCAGCAGAATATTCCCTTTTGATGAATGGCTGAAATTGGTTGTAGATAACTTGAAGTGCAGCATTAGAGTCATCAATTAATACCTTCTCATTGGTAATTTGAAGCTTCAGGTTGTTCTAAGTTCAAGATAACACAGCCTTTTTCAACGTAGGTAAGTCTTGGCGAAAAAAGAGCACAATGTTCGACTCATAGGAATGGATATGATTGTGTAAGATGCTTGATGAAGTAATTGAAATGGCTCAATGTTGCATTCTGAATGCTTTGTATCATGGGTCATTAACAGTTGTGGTTTGTTGAAGTTTGACTCAGAAGGTGAGGAGTTTTGATCATAATTTGTAGAGTCAATCAAGGTAGGATCTTCAGAAGTACAACCCGTTTCATTGTTACGTGGGGTATCATAGAGTTCAAGCACTCGGAGATAAAAGGGTCATAATGTAAGACATTGTGGGTGAACGAGTATCCGAGCCACCGCATGAACATCCTCGAATGAAGAAACAATAGTTGGAACGATGTTTGCCATGATAACAAGTTCTACGAGATTTTACAATTCTTTGATTAAACCGGGAAATTGATTCTTTCACAGGATTTTACTAAACCAAAAGAACAACCGTAAGAATGTATCACGAAGAAGTGACAAGTCTAAATTTAGACAAGTAGTAAAACACACAACTCGCTTAGTTATCAACTCGCTAAACACCCAACTCGCCCAAGGAGACAACTCGCTTAAGGTATCAACTCGCTAAATAGCCAAGTCGCATTAGCATCAACTCGCAACACTGCCAACACGCTTAATGAATCAAGTCGCTGAATAGCCAACTCGCTTTAGTATCAACTGCAAACACAATCAACTCGCTTAAACACCAAGTCGCTTAAATTAATTCGCTAGCTTTACAACTCGCTTAATAGCTAAGTAAACTTTAGATCTTAAGTCGCTTAAAGAAACAACTCGCTTAGAACCCAAGTCGCATAAAAATCAACTCGCTAAACAGCAAAGTCGCATGTACCAACTTCATCAAATAACAAAGCAACTCGCTTTGAAGAACAAACTATCCGAGACTCAACTCGCTTCGTACAAACTTAAAAAATAACTACTTTATCAATCAAAAACAACCAAACCACAATGGTTTAAGCCTTCCAATTCAAAACATAAACACATATGATGATCCTAAACACAAAAGTACAAGCAAAATTCAAACTTTAACACTAGAATTCGTTCAAATGAATCAAACTCTCCTAAACCCTTAATACCCCAAAAGCCTTATGAAATCCACCAAAACAAAAAGCATGAAAGATGAGTGATCAAACCATGGCTCTTGATACCAATTGTAAGATATAGGATTTCACAAACACATTAAACCATGATCTAAATGGGGCGTTCAAGTAAGTTTAGAGAGAGAGAGAGGGAAATGTTCTAGTAAGAGAAAACTTATGGAAGGTTAGATTCCAAGTGAACATCCAACCCTCTACCTTGCAAGGTAGAGGGTATTTATAGGTTACAAATTAAACGACCTCCTGACGGCACTGTGGATCGGTATACAGTGGGTAAAGATCCGTCCTTCCTCCACGGTGTAGCACTAAACTAAATAGCTAACTAAGTAACTAGAAAATAACGTAATGTCTACGAGCTAACTTATGCTAGATTATATTTGGGGTGACCGATACTTCACTATGGAATTTTCTAATTCCTAACAGAAATGCATCTAATGCAAGTCGTTGCATCTCAAATACGTGGTTTTGGTCACTTCTTACCACTTCTTATTTTAATTTACTTCTCACTGGATCACTACTCGTGTATAATAACATGTTGTTTTCATTTTAGGGTGTTTTAAAATATTATTAATTAGTGTGTTTAATTATTTTATATTTTTGATTATGTTGTAGTTTCTTTAAATTGTACGTTATGAAAATATTATTGTACTTTTTAATAAGGGGTGTTTTAATTGGTTGTTTTTAATTTGGTAGATGTGTTTTTACTTGGTTGTACAATGTGAATAAATTATTGTACTTTTAAGTAATGGGGTGTTTTAATAAGAGTATTAATTACACTATGCATTTCTCTCTCATTTGACTAATTTCAATAATTTAACTTTTCATCTTTGACCATTTTTATATTATATATAATATAGATATGTAACGGAAATTTATTAATAACCATCATTAAGGTAGTATAAATTGACCAGAATTACTACGACATTAACTTATTATTTAATTAAGTTATTAAATAGTGAATTATTGTAAATGTTAGACGTTTTCACAAATATTTAAATATTGATGCAAGGTGTTATTCGATCTCAATAGTTTCGTACCAATGATGTCGAGATATTAGAAATTTTATGTACAGTACGAATGTATGAGAAAGAAGAGTTAACGAGCAAGCAACAAAAGTTGACAGCAAACTTCAAATAAGCTTTAATAAGCAATGTTGTCAGCGCCAACAAAAATCCCACAACAACACCATTATTAACTACATGATCGTTTACTAAGGCTAGCCCCAATAAGGGCAATCGTGTGTCGATCGAGCTCTTCTGGCGATCGAGTGCATGTCGATCGAGCTGCTGTGGACCAAGTCGATCACCTCCCATTTTAACCAATTCAATCGCTTGGCCGATCGACTCATGTTACCGTTTAATATTTATACGTTGCAATCCAAACAAAAAATAAATAAAACATTACCGTTTGAGCTTAAAAAAAATAATAATAAAAAAATAAAACTAAAACTACCCTATAAATACACACTAAACTCACAAATCTCTTTTCACACATTCTCTATATTCTTTTACACACTATGAGTTTTAATTCTTACGAGCTATTCATTGCCGATTCGTCATCGGATGAAAAACTCTCACGAACCCAAGTTAGTACGGATTGTGTGGGTGCTCATAACCGTTTAGTTGATGCTTACTTCAGTGAGACCCCAAGATACGGCGACACAGCATTCCATGATCGTTTCGTATGAACCTGACTATTCACACGAATTGTCTGAGATATAACCGATCATTAACCTTATTTCCAACAAACTCCTAATTATGCAGGCGTACTTGGTATTTCTCCATTAATGAAGTGTACTTCGTCAATCCGTCAATTGGCATACGGGTCAATCTTGATGCTCTAGACGTATACGTGCAAATGGGTGCGTCAACAATTCGTGAGTGTCTTCAAAAATTTTGTGAGGTGATAATGGAGTTATATGGTGCAGAGTATTTTGGCCAGAAAGCGGTTAGTGACATTGAAAAACTCTATGCTCATCACTACCAAAGTCATGGGTTTCCTGGGATGATAGGAAGCATCGATTGCACCTGATTGGTGGGGAGAATTGCCCACATGTTTTAAAAGCTCAATTTTGTAGGGGTGATCACGGGCAAAGTCCTTTCATTTTATTGGAAGCGATCGCGTCCAAAGATTTATGGATTTGGAATGCGTTCTTTGGTGTCGCCGGATGAATAACGGCGTAAATGTTTTACGTGCATCGCTTTTTCAATGATCTCAAAGCGGGAGAGAAACACCGGATGTGGAATTCGTTGCTAACGGCGTGCCTTATAAACGCGGATATTATCTTGCGATGAGATATATCCGAATGGTCGATTATTATGAAGTCCATTAAAAATCCAGGGACGAATGATCACAAACGAATATTGTATAAGACGATGCACGGCAAAGAACAAAAGATGTGGAACGTGCTTTTGGTGTACTAAAGAAGAAGTGGCTAATGATTAAATATCCCGCTAGAGGGTTTGACAAAGAGCGTCTATCGCATATAATGTACACATGTATCATATTACATAATATGATAATTCAGACGAACAGCGGCGATATATCCCGTATTCTTTCCAAATAGAGCGAAAGATCGTTCTTATGATCCCATAAGAATGCATGTGGAATCGTTGGAAATTACCAAGGAGATATGCAACAAAACAACTCATCTTAGCCTCAAAGCCGATTTGGTTGAAGACATTTGGCATCGTCAGAATCAAAACTAGTTTAGTCGTTGTATTGTCGTAATGTTTTAATTTTATTTGAATTATTATGTAACGTTTTAATTATTAATGAAATTTTATTGTGTTAAAAATGTTTTTTTAAATGAACTTGGTCGCCTTTATTTGGGGCACCTAATCGCCTGAAGGTCGCTAGAGAGAGAAAGTCGACGCTGGTGATGAAAAGTAGGGGATTGAATCCCCTACTGGAACGAAAAAGCGGGTGAAAAGACGATGATAAACCCTTGTAATACAGAGAGAACCATAATGAAGTATTATTATTTTTGTACTCAATTTTGTTGAATTCAAATTAAAAAAAAAAAAAAATATATATATATATATATATATATATATATATATATATATATATATATATATATATATATCACATAAAAAGAGAACTTAGTGCTTCTCAAATGACAATATAAATAAGGGTGTTGATATATGATGCGTGGTTCGAGGTCGAAAGACTTCTTTTTTCAAAAGCAAGCTTTACAACTCATTAGGCAGTTTATCTAATCGTTGTAGTGTAGTATGGGTTAGCCCAGGGGGTTGATCGTTCTCTAGAGAAATAGAGATGCTAGTCGAGATGTATGACGAAAAGGTGAGGGTGATTCTTTTTAGTCTTTTTTATATTTTTTATGAAAGCAAGTAAAATCTCGAGTTTGAAGGAGTGGGGGTTTGGTACTCTACCAAATTAAACTAATAAAAAAAATTAAATTAAAACTAATTACTAATAAATAAGATAAAAGCTATGGATTGTAGGAGAGTGTTCATATGATAATTAAAAACGTGTTTACTTAGATTTACTTACTCCCTATTTATTTTTTATTGGTCGATTGAATTGTCACATCATTTCCTAATTGATGCGTTGTATTTCATGTTTTAGTCATAAGGCGGTGCCAAATTCCCAAATTCCCTAATTCTATGAGTTGTAAGTCTCCTCTAGAACACCCGGGATCGCCAAGTACCGAGGTATCTCCCCCGAAGATACTATTATCCTCAAGCTAAAACTCATGCAATAAACGCAACGGGAGCCTAATTGTGCACTCTAAGGCTAATAATCGCTATTTAGGACGTTCAAGCTTGCAACAATGAAAGAAGAAGCCAGTTATCCTTAATATAACTTGCCAAACATATAGAACAAGAGACAACATAACAATAATCAATAACTAGGTTTCATTGGATCTAAGCAAAAACTAATTAATTTAGTTACGCATGATAGATAAGCAAGAACACAAGCAAACAATCAAATATAGATTAAACTTGGTGATAGATTGGATAAACAAACTTATCTTAAAGTAATAAAGAGGGTTTAGAACCCTAAGGTGTTGTCCAAGTCAGACCAAAAATGAACTAGGGTTTGCTCTCCAAAATAATACACACCTAATGCAGAAAATTCGAGGTCTATATATAGATTTTACAACTACGACGACGTCGCCTTTTCTTTGGTGACGCCGTCTGATCGCCGTCATTAGAGTTTCGTCTTTGCCAAGTCATCACTCGGACGGCGTCAGTATGGAGCTTGTGACGCCGTCTGGGTTGTACTGGACGTCGTCTTGAGAAAACCTTGGTCGTCTGGTGTAGAAAGATAGAGTGACGGTCTTGTGGAAATAGGCGTGACGCCGTCACTTGTTGGGACCAAAAAATGACCTGAGCCGTCGCTTGAGAAATTTTGGACACTGTTGGGAGCGACGGCGTTCCCTTGAGGTTAGGACGCCGTCCGGGCTTCCCTTGAGGTTGGGACGCCGTCCGGGCTTCTGATTTTTCCTTGTTTTTTTGACTTTGTCGTTTTCTTCATATTTTCGCTCCTTTTCATCAAAATATGCTTCATTCCAGCATTTTGCTTTCAAATGACTTAAAATTTGAAAAGGAATGATTTTAAGCAATAACGGATATAAAATGTAACGATTTAGGGCTTAAATGACCCCCTAAAAATGTATGTTTTAAATCCTTATCAAATATCCCTACACTTGGAATTTGCTTGTCCTTAAGAAAATGTGCTTTTGGATAATCAATTTATGAGTGGGGTCATTTAACATTGGTTTAAAACAATTTAAAACAAGTACAAGTGCCACAATAGTCAAAACAAGCACGTAAAATATACACTAGCACCTCACAATTGGTGTTTGGATTCTCTCATCTCTCGGGTGTATATGGAATATAACATGTAAGGAAATGGAATATAAACACTCTCTACTTTCATAGCACATTATACCATAAGCTTGAGATTAGATCAAACCTCCACCGCTTTAGCGTAAGCACATAAGAATAACTATTAAAAAGGTCTTTACAAAGGGTTATAATGTTAGGCTTCGGGTAGGGAATAAAAGGGTTTTGTTGTGATTCGCTCCGAACGGTCTATCTTTTATTAGTCAACCACTTGTGAATGGTCAACCATAAAAGTCAAACAGCTCAGAACAAAATGCAATTAAGTCCAGAGGAGTTTAGTGTTTCCCCGTCGTTAAGTCCTAACGAGGTGTGAACACTGTAATACAACGAATCTGTGATCGGGTGAATATCGAACAGGAAAAGGGTTATGATTGATTACACTAAGGAAATTAAATCTAATAAAGACTTTGAAGTCATTTTAATTCTATATTTAAAATCGTTTAACGATTAAAACCTAAAAGCAAGTCACGTTGGATGAATTTTACGTAAACGTAAAATAATAAAACGTAAATTTAAAAGAATAAAACACCTATGAAAATGATATATTTACAATCCTAATAATAAAAGAAAATTATTGGAAAAATAAAATTATTTTTATAACTATTTATTTAATTATTATTAATTAAAAACTATTTTTAACTATTTTAATAATACCCTAAAATATAAGAAAATATGAAATAAAGCTAGAAAAGTGAAATTATGACTTAGAAAAATCTAAAATATTATAAAACTTATTTTAAAACTGAAAATATATTTATTACACTTTTTATGTATTTATTATTAATTAAAAATGATTTAAAAATACTTAAAAACTAATAAGAAAAGGACTAAATGAGCTAGGAAAAATCTGGAAATATTATTTTTTTGCTTTTTATATTTATCTTAATCTATTAAAATTGAAAAATTATTTTTTTGAAGTTTTTCTGATTTATTTGTATTAAAAAGTGCTTAAAAAGTCTTAAAACTTGATTTAAAATAAGAAAAATAGTAAACAGTGGCAGAAAATTATGAAAACTTTAGGAAAATTCTAAAATATTATTCTAAATATAGGAAAAATAAGAAAAGTGATGCAGGTGTGCAATAATTAGGTTCTATAGATAAAAGTGCTTATAAATAAGCACTTATAATAAGCTAATGGCTACAAATGGACACCAAATTAACACAGAAGCTAGGGTATGCTAAAATTACTTAAAACCAACCTATATTAACTAATCTAAACCTATGAAAAGCAATCTACAATGATCTAATTCCAATTAAGCCTAGAGTAAATAAGCTCTAACTGCCTAACTTTAAGCTACTGCACAGGCTTATCCAATAAGCTATAGAGGAAAACAGAACCTAGGTCCTCTAGCCAACCAACCAAAGGGATTATGTACCAAATTTCAGCCCATAACAAGCTATAATGAAGCTTGGAGAGGACCTGCAAGTTGCATGTACACAACTCGATTATGCTGAGTGTGCACAGGACAATATCTAGCTGTTTGCACAGCTAATTCAGAGCTTATAGAGGTCTTCTAAAATTCCACAAAAATCAGTTTTCAAAAATAGACCAACTGAACTAGCAAATCCCAAAGTCTCACTTAATTTGAACCAAAAATGAATCCATGAAAAATCAACAAAGTTTTGCAAAAATCACTTTTTCCACTTTTGACTTTTGTTGTAAATAAGCACTAAAAAAATAAGCTAGAAGCTAACTATAAGCTCCCATAAGTTACTACAGCCTAAATCTAACCTAAAATGAGCTAATGCAACTGATTGGAACCTAAAAAGCACAAGCTAAAGAAAAAAAAAAACTTCACACTGACTTGATTTTAATAACTATATGCCAAACGGCCTTGAACCAGCTACTTCAAGCTCCAAATAAGCTAGCTTAGAAAAATCATAAAAATAAAATAAAAATACCTAGTTATCGACCACCAACCAAAGTCCTAGAATCCAAAATTTCAATAAGATTGGTTCAGAGATGAAGCAGTTAAAATTCCAGAAAGCTCATGCAAAAACCATATTTGATGATATCTTGACTTTTGAAGACAGGCATGAAAGTTGACTAAACTGAACTTTGAATCAAATTTATTGAATGATTATAATGATAAAGCATGAACTGAGGATCGATGCAAGCTACTTTGACTACTTTTAAACCCATTTGCAAGTTTTGATCAAGCTGATTTTTCTTTGGAATAAGAACTAGAGCAGATCATGATCAATTTTGACTTTAAGTGCATGCAGATGCAAATTTATGGTCTAAATCACTAAACTAAGCCTAAATAAACCTAAAGCAACTAAACTAGGCAACTGAACCAACCTCTAACTTTGATTATTGCACTGAACCAAACACCCCTGATGCAACACTAACTTTTATTTTCAAAGCAACTTATTAAATTAGACCTCAACATTGATTCAAATCTTCATTTTAATATTATAACGGTCCATAAAAGCATAAAAGATCAGCAATACAAGCATGAAACACAGACATGAACCATATGCAATTTCAACTGTAAAATCAAGATTTTTAAGCAACAACCAATTCCAATGAACAACCTAGCAATCTTAAGCACTAAAACAACTTAAGTACACATAATAAGCATATAGATCAAAGATAAACAGCAATCTAAATCACCCACAGTAAAATGCCAAAAACTTAGAAATATGCTTACAAATGAAATCCAGATGAAGATACAGAACAAGGAATAAGAACCACTCCTATAGGCTTACCACTAAGCCTCTAACCCAGGGCAATCCATGAGCAACCCTGCTCCAAGCCTTCATCATCATGAACACTCATTTTATTTTATTTCTATTTTCTTTTGATTTTTTGGTATTTTTCTGTTTTTATTACTACACTTGATTTTTATTATTCAAATGGCTTGCATAAGTTATATAAAGAACTTATATGAACTTATGCAACCATAACAACAACTGTAAACATCATTTAAGCTATATAAGATTTTTGAACTAAAATGATTGCATAAACTGAGAATGAACTTGGAACTTGAGATTGATTATTAAAAAAGAGTTGAAATACACTGAATTAACTTAGTTTAATACTAGAAAGCTTAAAATTACACTGAGAATGAGAATTACACTATGTCGATACTAAACTACACTACCTACTCTAATTATATCAACTACTCTGCTTCTTTCTATCTTTATAGATATTTTTGGAGTTCCCACTAGCACTCTGGTCAAATCCCACTTTATTTCATGGCCCTTGGATCATTTGCAACTCATCTTAGCCCTTGAAATGCAATTTGGCGCTAAAAATATCCAAAAGGTAACGTGTAGAGTTTTCAGGGCATTTAATGCCCTTGGTTTGTTAATGGAGGTGGAGGAGACAAGGTTTAAGAGTTGGTAGTCAAGTGGTGGACAGGTGGTGGTGAAAACCAGGGTGGTTTGGTGGAGCAGTGAGGAGGAAGTGGTATTGGAGGGAAAAGGGTGAGGTTGACCGGGTTTGACCTGGTATTACAAATACCAGGGGTATGTTTTGGGCTTTAGGCAGAAATGGGCCAAGGGTTTGGGTTGGGTAAATAATACAAAGGGGTTGGTTTGGTTTATAAGTTAAGCCCAAGGACTAATCTTGCAATTTCTGAATTCTTGAAGGACTAAACCTGTAATATTTCATAAGTTATCACAAGGACTAATAATGCCAAGTTTGCTAAACCAAAGGACCTCATTTGCATTGTTTACAATTTAAAACACCCGGGGGACCTTTTATGTCATTTTTGGATTTTGAGGGGTAAAAGTTGCCATTTGTAGAAACTTTCATCCAAGGACTAATTTGTGAACATGTTTGATTATCCAAGGACTAAAGTTGACTTTACTTTCATTTTAAACCTTCAGGGACTAGTTTTGCCAATTTGTGAAACTCAGTGGACTGAAAATGACAGTTTTGTGAACTTTGCATGCTTTTCACTTGTTTTCAATCTTTTTATACCTGAATCACATAAAAACACATTTCAATGATATTTGTAACATTTATATGGTCATTTGTGTGTTTTTGGTCGTTTTTGTGGGTTTAAATAATATAAAATATATGTGTATTTAGACACATATCATGTTGGATATAGGAATTTTCAGTGGTGGCAAGTCAAAAATCTAAGTTATATGCATGTAAAATGCGGTGTTGCTAAGCCAAGATTCGACTCACAAACACTAACTAATAACTTGAAATAAAATCAAAATATAAACATAAAACATAAATATAGATGTAGAATGGTAGTTCGTATGTTTTTCTCTTTTTTTCTATTTTTTTTCTTTTTCTTGATTTTTCTCTATTTTTTTTTCATTTTTTCAATTTTTTTTTTCATATATTCTTACCCTACCATTCTCTAAGATAACATCAATATAAAAAGATTTATAGGAGCATCCCTATACTTGAGATTTTATTTCACTAACAATAATGACCCGAATTGAAAAGATCAAAACACTTGGAGTACTTAATTACGTAGACAAAGGGAATTTGATTTTAATGTTCCTTCCCGTTACTCTATAAAATGCTACTTTAACCGACGAGTTCCAACCGTCCCAAAACTGTGTACAAAAGATATGACTCGACTTAGCAACCATGCAAGTAACTAGATAATTGAAGTAAGGGTTAAAAAATAGCTACAATAATGCACTAAAGATGAGTGCATACAAGGTGGGCTAAGGCGATTTAGGTGTAACATTTGGGGGTGGATTGTAAAATATTCTCTTCGTTGATATTCCGGAAACTGGAACATCACGAGAACGGCGAAAAGATAGGCTCTGAGGGGTTAACTAGGGGTATCGTGTACTAAAGATGAGTACATCGCAAAGGTGTGGGGAAAATTACTCAACCGATGAGGTTGACGTAATTAAATTACAGGCTTAAAACAAGGGTTATCCTAATGCCTCTTATCATTTAGTTAATCCTAGCTACACGAATGTAGTCTCACTAGCGATCTCAGAATGTATCACAAAACAAGTTCTAGAATCTATTATACTACCGGTACACTCATAAGCATTAAAGATGAATGCTTTAATCCTAAAGATCTAGGGGCGAACCTCACATTTTGGGGTGGAATTTGAGTGGTATACGGTCTTTGTGCTAGTCATATAACTCCTATCCATTAGACGGTTTATTAAGACTAAAGTTTTATTCGTAAGTTCCATAAAAAAATTTAAATTTTGTGATAAAATTACCCTAACAAATATTTCTCATAGTTTATTACATAATTTACTAAGGACAAGACAAAAATCAAGTGCGTGAATAGTTTATAAGTTCTCGTTTTATTCTTCCTCCCTACACTTAAACTGAACATTGTCTCCATTGTTCCCAGAAAGTATCAAAGTAATGATAGAGAAAGGTAAAATAAAAGAGAGAAACTAATACTCCACTGATTAGCTCGGTAGGATATTTGTAGAATTGCAGTTAAATCCTCCTCCAAGAAGAATGAGTAAGTAATAAATGTTGCTTCCATCTTGCACTTCATCTTATTGTCCAATATAACCTGCAAATTTATAAGAAAACGGAGACGAAACCTCGCGTAAAATCAGCGGTAAAAACTATATAAAAACTAAACCACACTAGAAAGCAATCAAGATATAATGCTTATGAAATAGATGTTTGCAGATTTCTGGAAAACTAAGAATTCTGGAAATTTCCAAAAATTACAAATTAGACATAAAACGAAAACCTGGAAACTGTTTCTATATTGCCTGACGCCGTCGAGTATTAATTCCGACGCCATCAGGTTGTCCTGACATAATTAGTCAGATGCGTTTTCCGAAAAAAATTGTAGAAAAAATTATTTTTTTAAAGACTTGAAAAAATTACTGCAAAACATCCATTGTGACTTGATACAAGCATTTGACTCTAACAAACACACACATATATATACAATTTCAAAGATTGTTAATCTCATGTTCATTATAGTTCTAAAAACATATGTGATCTTCCCTACACTTATCTTTTTGTAAAATACCTTTATAAGTAATTAAGACAAAGTTGAAAACAAAATAAAGCATTTTCACAAAATAATAAAATCATGAGAATTAAGCAATAATGAAAAAGATATATATAACATACAAATAAAAATAAAAAATAAACATGCAAACAAATAAATATGGGTTGCCTCCCAAGAAGCGTTTTTCTTTATTTACGAGTCTTGTAGCTAGACTTGAAGTCATACTACTACGTTTTTTTTTCTTCTCATCATTGCATATCTCATCATGTTACCAAAGTCCTCATCAATCATGTACCTAGGTCCTGCGGTTAAGTAATCCTTATAGTAAAAGCTCCTTTTCTCCCACATATATTCCATGCCTTTCTCCATATCCGCCTCGCTCTTTTCCTCAAAGGCTTTAAGGTTATTCCTTTCAAAATAGGATAGAGAACCAAGTCCGTTTACTTTCCAAGGCATCCTATATGTAATTCCATCGCTCCCTTTCGAAAATCTATTCGTTCCTTCAAGTTGATTATAGCTTAGCATAGACCTTTCAACAAACGGTTTTCCTAACACAACATGGGATAAGCTATAATCGATGACACACCCTACATCTTATAGGATCATAAAACCTACTATGTAAGTAAATTTCCCAACAAAGATGTGTACATCCTTGACCCTTCCAAAAAAATTGCAAATTCCACCGGGATACTTAAGGTCTCTCCTAGTTTTAAGCTGTGTGTTCATTATGTTGTTGTAAATAGCTGAGGACATCACGTTGATCGGAGAATCTACATCTATGTAAGCATGCTTAACATATCTATATCCAATCATACATGGGATCTTAATGTTCCAAGGACTACCTCTCTTAACTTTAGGATCGATTCTAATAAAGGGTGGCTAAGGGTTGTCAATTATGTAATTATGGTATGCTATTTCTTTCTTAGTGGGATAAAGGTTAAAATATTCATCAGTTTCATCATCCTCACTCTCTTCTATTATCTCAGTGACCTCAATGTCACCTTCTCCTAATTCATCATCCGGATCATTACTAATCATAGAATCGATATCCGATGCGTTAGTCGCTTCCTCAAGTGCATTCTCAAGTACATTCTCAAGTAACCTATGTAGCTCTCTAAGCTCATAGATTTCACTAGAGATTTGGTTGTGAAGTAGGTTAAAAGAGTGTCGGTCAAGCGGTTGGCTCGGAGTAAGTGGGACGTTTGGTGGTGAATTTTGTAGTGGTAGTAGATGTTATGGTGGATTGTTGTTGATGGGTGGTTTATCACCTTCCATGATGAAAAGTGACAAGGTTACGAATAAAAACATGAAGAATGAGGGATAGACTACAAGAAAGCTAATAAAAAAGAAAAAATCTCACTTTATAGGAATCAAGCGAGTGAACCTAATCGAGATGGAAACCTAACTAGCTATTCTATTCCCCGACAGCGGTGCCAAAAACATGATGCGTGGTTCGGGGTCGAAAGACTTCCTTTTCCAAGAGAAAGCTTTCCAACCCACTAGGCAGTGTACCTAATCGTTGCAGTGAAGTATGGGCTAAACCCAGGGGGTTGATCGTTCTCTAGGGGAATAGAGATGCTAGGTTCCTCCTAGGGGGTTGATCGTTCTCTTAGATATATCTTCTCTCTATATTCTTACCTCTCTAACCTCATATCTAAGGATCATCTATGTAGTTTTACTTTTAGTGATTCTCTAGGTTCCTCCTAAAGGAGAGATCACGATGTTTTGCATAGAATACTTGCAAGCTCGAAGACATGGGTTTCTAGGCTTCGTCATCATCACAATATCACAGAAGTGTTTCTTGTTGCCGATTCTTCTTAAGTATGCCATAGGTGTGTTGTGATAGTTGGTATAGTTAGGTTGTGGTCCCCCAATATAAAGGAACTCGGTATTTAGCTTTGTACCAGATAAAGTGTGAGCAATGTAGGTTTGATTCTACCTTTTGGAAGAACCCGGTATCTAGCCTTGTACCGGATACAGTATAGGCGACGTAGGTTTAGTTCTACCTCGTGGAAGAACCCGGTATCTAGTTTTATACCGGATAAAGTGTAAGCAACGTTGTGAAGACTTTTCCACCAACATAAGGAGATTGTGGCGTAGTGTTTATGAACTCTCGATTTGGGTACTTGGGGAATGGAGTATGGTAAGGATGGTGACCTTGTAGCCGAACCAATATAAATACTTGTGTCAACGGTTTTATCTTTCTTTCCTCTAACTAGTATTTTATTTTCGTCTTATCTAACTATCAATATCTACACATCAAAATAGATTTATATAAGTCGATCTAAAAGTTTTAAAACGAAGTTTTAATTGGTAAAACTATTTAACCCTCATTCTAGTTTTCTACAAAATCTTACCGTAAATAATTTTTATCTTTACGAGATCGGAATCGTTAAATCAGGTCGAGATCGAAATATCCTACTTAAATGTGAAAATGCATTATACATCTAGGGCAACGTTGTGAAGGCTTTTCTGCCAAGATAACGAGATTGTGGTGTAGTGTTTACGAACTCTCGAGTTGGGTACTCGGAGAGTGGAGTAGGGCAAGGAAGGTGACCTTGTAGCCAAACCAAAATATAAATACTTGTGTCAACGGTTTTATCTTTCTTTCCTCTAACTAGTATTTTATTTTCGTCTTATCTAACTATCAATATCTACTCATCAAAATAGATTGATATAATTCGATCTAGAAGTTTTAAAACAAAGTTTTAATTGGTAAAACTATTTAACCTGTTAATACAAATAAGCCGTAAAAACGTTTATTTATATTTTACGATCTTCTAATGTTTTGTCGATAACAAACGTAAAATCATTTTAACGAAACAAATAAAATACGTAAATAGTTTGAGTCAATAGTTTACTAACACAATTACATTTTTTATATAAAACACTAAACAAGTAATAGTGCTTTTATGTTTTAGTAATGCATATGTACAACAACTAGTGTTTACATATTGGGTAGATATATACATAATTAGTATGTATTATAATGGGTAATATAATGGGTAGAAGTTTAAGTATTTGACCCATTGACCAAATACATTGAATGTAGTTGGGTATAACCCAAAGTCCATGACCCATACCCATGGAGCATAACCCATAACCCATTGCATGACATCATGCATAAGTCATGAATGGGTATTATCCATGACCCATGGATTTAACCCATGACCCATGGACTAGATGCATTGCACATACTAGATACATTGTATCTACTTGGATACCTATGGTCCAAAGTCTAGGACCCATGACTCATGACCCAAAACCCATGGGCAAAGAGGAGCGTCCCACGGTTCCCCCAGTTTACACTGGACGGATCCCTCAAGTAAGGGATCCTTGGAACAGTAGGCTATTTTCTTCTATAAATGGTGAGTCATTTCTTCATTTTGGGTTGCCACTCCCACACATACTTTCTCCTAGTATTGTAAACCTTCTAACCTCATATCCTAAGGATCTCTCTATGTAGTTTGTGTTTTGTTTTGTGTGGTTCTCTAGGTTCCTCTTAAAGGCGAGATCACCACCTCTTGAAGTTGAGCAATCTCAAGTCCATGAGTTGCCATGCTTCGTCATCATCAAGACTACTGAGGTTCTCTTGTTGATAGTTCTTTCTTCCTCCATAGAAAGTGTTGTGTCGAAGGCATTAGTGAAGGATGCCGAAAGAGTCAAGACGTAGGCATTAGTGAAAGGTGCTTAATGTCCATGTCAAAGGCATTAGTGAAGGATGCCAAAAGAGTCAAGACGAAGACATTAGTTAAAGGTGTCGAACGTCCGTGTCAAAGGAATTAGTGAAGAATGTCATGGGTGTACAATCGATAAGGTGTATCGAAGTACAAATAGAGATAGGGTGTATCCAAGGATATTGATATCCTTTATGATGTCGTAATAATGAGTGGGTCTCCTTTTCGGATAGGTGTTGTGTAGTGTTGGGTAGTAGTTCCTCCTTTGTAATGGAACTCGGTATCTAGCCTTATACCGGATAAAGTGTAGGCGACGTTGTGATAGGTGTGGTTCTACCTTGTGGAAGAACCTGGTGTCTAGCCTAGTACCGGAAAAGAGTAGGCGACGTTGTGAAGGCTTCTCCGCCATAAGGAGTTGGTGTCGTGTAGTGATTACGAACTCTCTAGTAGGTAACTCGGGGAGTGGAGTAGGGCAAGGAAGGTGTCCTTGTAGCCGAACCACTATAAACACTCGTGTCGTGGTTATGTGTTTCTTACCCTTTATCTTTCCATTATACATTTACACATCTATCTATCAATGTCCAACATACACATCTAAATAGATTGACATAAGTTGATCTAAATATTTTTAAAACGAAGTATAAATCGGTAAATCTATTTAACCCCCCCCCCCCTTCTAGTTTTCCACATAACCCTCATTCTAGTTTTCTTCAAAATCTTACTGTAAATAATTTTTATCTTTATGAGATCGGAATCGTTAAATCGGGTCGAGATCAAAAGATCCTACTTAAATGTGAAAACGCATTATACATCTAGGGGAGCATGTATAGATATGAGTGTATTCACCTTTATTGTTTTCTCAATCCAGCTGTAAATAAATCTTAAACAGTGAAAAGAAATTAAGTTACAATGAATACTGCAATCTACATTTAATTGAACGTTTTGTATTTTTAACTATAACCAATATTATTTACCCAAATAGAAAAGAAACTACACAATGATAAAAAGTAAAGAGTGACTTTTATTCACTCAAAAGAGAAAGAAAAAATATAGTAGATCATATAAAGTTATAGAACAAAACATAGACATGCATGCTACTAAATCATATTTGATGAACAAATCTTCAAAAAAAATCGCATCAACGGATTTGTCAAGTGTCTTCAATTGCTTAATACATTCTCCAAAAACAGACGTGTCACGCCCCTATCTTCATACAAAAACGCGACAACTTCCCTGTAGCATTTTGCACGACTATTGATAAGGATTTAAAATGTACCTTTTTGAGGGGTCATTTAAGCCCTTAATTGATCACTTTTGTATCCATTACTACTTAATTTCGTTCCTTTTCACTTTTTAGGTCTCTTGAAGGCAAATTCTGGAATGACACTTATTCGGACGAAAAGGCGCGAATATACGAAGAAAATGGCCAAAGTCAAGAATCAAGACACTCAGGCTGCTGGAACTGAAGGGGACGGCGTCAGGTTCTATTTGTGACGCCGTCGCAACATGTTTTGTGACGACTCAGTAGCCAAATTGCTTATTTACAAGTGACGGCATCGGGTTTTAAAGAGTAGGCGTCGCAGCTGTGACGGCCTAGATTTGATCCAGACGGCGTCAGAGACTGAAGGAGACAGCGTCACAGGCATAAGGTGACGCCGTCACAATGCTAACGTGGCCAAGACAAAACCCTAATGACGGCGACCACGGCCACATTAAAGAGTGGCGTCGTCGCAGTTTGTAACACTATATATAGAATCCGAATTTTTAGTTTTTCAGGTGTGTAGTTTTGTGGAGTAAAACCTAAACCAGAACCAAGGATGTCTTCTACAGTATTTTAGGGTTCCATACCCTATCTTACATCAAGATAAGTGTTTTACTTCATTAATTCAATTATGTCTTCAATTGATTGTGTGTATGCTTGCATGTTCTCCATGTCCGGCTAATTTATTTGTGTGTTTGCTTAGGTAATATGAAACCTAGTTATTGAATATTGATTGGTTGTCTCTTATCTTAATTGTGATTGACCTAGTATTGCGATAGGTCATCCGTTGTGCTATTAATGCTTGATTAATCTTTGTTGAACCTTAGTTTATAATCACCTAGAGTTATTGTAGGCTAAACATCCAAAGAATACCTTAGTGTTAAGTTTATAAATCCTAGAGATTTTGTAGTCATTAACCTTTGGTAGCTTCAAAGAGTTAGGGATAAACGCATACCCTACAACCTTAGAAACACAACGCGATTAAGAATAAGGATGTGACAATTCAACCATCAATAGGAGATAACTAGGGAGTAATAAAACCTAAGTAAATACATTCTTAATCATCATACGACCACACAACAATATACATAGACTACCCCTAGCTTAGTTAATTAGATAATTAGATAAGTAGAGTAATCGGTAGAAATACCAACCCCCAAATCCAAACTCCGAGATTCGTACCTTTCCATTTCCTAAAAAATATAAAAAAAGATAAAAAATAATCTTCCTCAACCCCAACCTTAGCGTAGTAACTTCTAACTAGCATTCCTATTCCCCTAGAGAACGATATCAATACCCGTGGCTTACCCTAATACTACACTACAACAATTAGGTTCACTGCCTAGGGTGTTGAAAAACTTGCTCGACGAAAAGGAAGTTCCTTTGACCCCTAACGGCCGTGTAAGCGTATCAAGTTTTGGCTTCGGAGAATAGAATAGCTAGTTAGGATTTCACCTCGTTTAGGTTTCCTTGCTTGATTCCTATCAAGTAAGCTTTTTTCCCATTTTTAGCTTCCTCGTAGTCTATCCCCCTTATTCATGACCTTTGTTAGTAATCCCATCACTTTTCATCATGGAAGGTGATAACCAACCACCACTCATCAACCCACCACCAAATGACCCACCAAGAGGCCGTACTCTTGGTGAATACTCGAGACCAAGCCACCTAGGCTATAGGAACACCATTGAGCTTCCTGACGAAGCCTAAACTACGGCCCTACGATCCGACACCATCCGGTTGGTGCAAAACGGATGTGCATTCCATGAACTTCGTTCCGAAGACCCTAATCAGCATCTTAAGGATTTCCTTAAAATTTTCGATTCCATCGACCTCGATGCTACTACTCGGTAGACCATGCGTCTTCGTCTCTTCAAATTCTCTCTACGAAAACAAGCTAGTAAATGGCTTTGGCGTCTTCCCACGGGATCTATTTCAAGTTGGGAAGATCTCACTACCCGTTTTTTTGCTAAGTTTTGCCCACCTACTCCAAGTCAACCACTTGACCATCATTCCTTCAACTTTCTTCGCAACCAAATCATTGGTGAAATCAATGAGCCTAAAGGATTGCATAGGATAAAAGAGAATGAGGAAGATAGTGCTTACTTCAATCTTTACCCCACTAAGGAAGAGGTTGCTTACCATCGATACATAATCGATAATCCCTGATCACCCATTATTAGGATATGTCCAAAGATTAGGAGAGGAAATCCTTGGAACCTCAATATCCCTTGTATGGTCGGATATTGGAATGTCGAGCATGCTTACATAGATACGGAATCTCCCATTAATGTGATGTCATCAGCTGTTTACAATGACATTATGAATGAGCGGCTTAAGATTAGGAGAGACCCTAAGTATCTGGGTGGAGTTTGCAACTTTGTGGGAAGAGTCAAGGATGTACACGTCTTTATAGGAAATTTCACCTACTTAGTTGATTTTGTTGTCCTAGAAGACATTGGTTGTGTCATTGACTATAGCTTGTCCCAAGTAGTGCTAGGAAAACTGC
Organism: Chrysanthemum makinoi; assembly: GCA_910596185.1. Taxonomy (NCBI): domain Eukaryota; kingdom Viridiplantae; phylum Streptophyta; class Magnoliopsida; order Asterales; family Asteraceae; genus Chrysanthemum; species Chrysanthemum makinoi. The sequence continues at coordinate 134,858,360 of OU343217.1, forward strand.
TTGTTGAAAAGTCTAAAATGAGCCATAAAAAGTTTGAAGGAACGGTTAGGTTTAAGGAAGGGGATGATGAGATCACTTTTAGGATGCCTTGGAAGATGAATGGATATGGCCCTTTATCCCTTTTTGAACGAGACAACATTAGAGCTTTTGAGGAAAAAAGCGAAGACGATGTTGAAAAAGGTTTGAACTTCATGTGGGAGAAAAGGAGACTTTATTATTAGGATTGCTTGACCCTAGGGCCTAGGTATAGAGTCGATGAAAATTTTTTCAATATGATAGAATTCTCATTGAGAATGAAAAACGAGACAACGTAGGGGCACAACTTTGAGTCTAGCTACAAGACTCATAAATTAAGAAAAGCGCTTCGTGGGAGGCAACCCATGCTTAATTGATTTCTTGTTTGTGTGTCATGTATCTCTTATTGATTGTTTATTCTCATGTTTAAATTTGTAAAAATGTTTTATTTTGTCTTTAACCTCGTCTTAATTATATATAAAGGTATTTTACATAAGGGATAAGTGTAGGGAGGATTACACAGGTTTTCAAAAGAAACGTGAACATGAGAATTACAATTATTTAAAAGATATACATGTGTGTTTGTTTGATTCAAATGCTTGTATCGAGTCATAATGGATGTTTTGCAGGAAATTTTTCCAGATTTTTTGATAAAAATTTTCCAGAATTTTTTCCAGGAAATCGCAGACCATTTTCTGTCAGGATAACCTGGCGCCGTCAGGATCGCGACGGCTGTCAGAGGAGGCAACGACTTATTACTTTTTCTCGTTTTCTGAGCTACTTATAAATTATTGGAATTTTTTCAGGTCTTAATTTTTCAGAAAATCTGTAAACATCCATTCCACAAGTATTATATCCTAGTTTAGTAGAGTCATATATATATATTGTTACCGCCGATTTTACACGAAGGTTTCGTTTGTTTTCTTCAAAGTGTGCAGGTTTAATTTATCAAGAAGAAGATACATAAGATGAGAAGGAGCTTTTCACGCAAACATTCTTCTTGAAGAAAGATTTAACCACTACTTCACACACGGATCCTAACGAGCTAATCAGGGGAGTACTAGTTTCTTTCGTTTTTAATTACCTTCCATTATCATAACTTTGATACTTTCGGGGAACATTGGGGACAATGTTCAGTTTAAGTGTAGGGAAGGAAAATAAAACGGGAACTTTGAAACTATGCTTATCCTTGATTATTTGCTTTGTCCAATTTCATTTGTGTAATAAACCATGAGGGATATCGGTTAGGGTAATTTTGGCACCAAATTTAAAATTTTTCATGACATATAGGAGTGGGCCATTAGTCTTAATAAAGCGTCTCGTGGATAGGAAGTTATATGACTAGCACAAAAACCCTTTACCACTTAAATTCCACCCAAAATGTGAGGATCGCCCTTAGATTTTTAGGAATTAAAGCATTCATCTTTAATGCTTATAGTGTGAACCGGTAGTATAATAGATTCTAGAACTTGTTTTGTGATGCATTCTGAGATCGCTAGTAAGACTACACTTGTGTAGTTAGGAATAACTAAATGATAAGAGGCATTAGGATAACCCTTGTTTGATACCCGTAATATAATTACTTCTTCCACATCGGTTGAGTAATTCCCCCACACCCTTGCGTTGTACTCATCTTTAGTACACGATACCCCTAGTTAACCCCTCAGAGCCTATCCTTTTAACGGTTCTCGTGATGTTTCGGTTTTCCGAAATATCAATGAAGAGCATTGTTTACACCGCACCCCCAAATGTACACCCAAATCGCCTTAGCCTACCCCGTATGCACTCACTTTTAGTGCATTATTGTTATCACACTAAACCCTTAGTTCAATTATCTAGTTGCTTGCATAAGTTGCTAAGTCGAGTCATATCCTTTGTACACAGTTTTGGGACGATTGGGACTCATGGGAAAAGTTAAATTTTATGAAATGACGGGAAGGGAACGTTAAATTCAAATTTCCTTTATTTTCATAATAATGTACTCCAAGTGTTTTGATCTTTTCAATTCGGGTCAAATTAGTGTTAGATTAATAAAAACTAAGTGTAGGGATGTGCCTATAAATCCCTATTATTTTGATGTTATCGTAGAGGATGGTAGAGTAAAAGTGTATGGAGAAAAAAAAATCAAAAAAAAAGAGAGAAAAAGAAAAAAAAAATATTGAGTGTTGAAAAAAGAAAAAAAAACAAACAAACAAACAAAAAACATACGGGCTACCATCCTACATCTATTTTTAAATTTATGTTTGTTTATTTCAGTTATCTAGAGTTTAGAGTGTCGAGTCTTGGCTTAGCAACGCCATTCTTCGCATGCTTGTAACATAAAGATTTTTGACTTGTGATGGATCTAAACACACACCTTGTGTTAGTGATACTTTGATTTATATTAATAAGTACGCGGAATATACTTAGTAATACTTAGAAGATAGATTATATGATGTAATGTAAGTGAGAACAATGTAACACAAAGCTTCAATATTATTAAGAATAATAATGTGATCTTGCTTATCACTAGGGTTACACCTTGAAGCATACGTGAGTTTCTCGTGTAGCTTAAACAATGACCTAGGATCTCCTTTTATAGCACAAGGAGTCCTTTACAAGATAAGTACAATGCTAACTATATATAATATACACAAGATCTTTTCTATACTTATCAATACACGGATACATAACAATTATCCTAATAGCAGTGGTAATATATGTTCTAGCAGTGGTAATGTGTTTCCACTGCTAGTGCAATCTTTAGCAGTGTCTTCTACAAGCCTATCAGTGGTAACTGTTAGCTTTATTCCCAAAAATCCTCCCCTAAACTTATGATTTCTCTGAAAATCAATAAGTTTCTTCAATCTGCATCATCTCTAAGGATTTGGGGAATTCTTTCAAACACTTCACTTTCTTCTTAAATCCTGAATAGCTCTTGAACATTGATCTTGAAGCCTAATTAGCAAAGCTCTGACCTTCTCATTATCATCATGAACTCTTATTGTTGTACACAACATCACAGTGAGAGTTCCAGCTCTGAGTGGGTATTCTTTCTTAGCAAACATAAATGCATCCACTCCATCTGTTGTAGAAACATGAGAACTTCACATGAATCATAATAATACCATTTAGTACCAGGACATGAACATGCAAACTTCCAGAAATCATCATTAACATCTGGTTCATAGAGCCTTCTTAGATTAAACCATAACTGCATTTCCTTCATATTTTTAAGATTTTCAGCATCAAACCTTTCTTGAACTAATCTCCACAAAGTATCGGATCATGTCCGTCAAATGCTTTGATAAGATCTTCAAACATAATGAATGATGAAGTTTCACCACCTAGCCTTGTGATCTTCCATGTTGGAGCAAAATTGCTAGCAAGAACACTTCCCAATCAATAATAGGATGTCCGACTTGCAATGGGTCGGGATAAAAATCTTCTTCTTCAATCAAAATCATGTCAGGTCTTGTTCTTCGATGAATTTCTGTGATTGAACTTCTTGTTCTTCAGAAAATTTTGTCTTCTTAAATGTCTGAGGTTCACTATCTTTGGCCTTTCTCTTCAGGTGAGGATATCTTCTTTCTTCTTCTTCAGAGTCCATTGGAATAAAGTCTTGATCTTGCCTTTTAACTCTGTAGTAGATACCTTCAACTTTATCATCAGGCATTCCTTTGAACTGATGTCTTTTCCAGCCACCAACCTTGCAACAATAATCTTTCATCATTGTAATAACCTGTGCCTTGGTTGGTTGTATTGGTTTCTTTTGACCCTTTTTGACTGAAACAATTGCATCTTGAAGTGCTTGATTATTCTTCATTTGAATGAAATCCTTCAACTGTGATGTTCTTTGTTCTTCAGTTAAGGATTTATCTGCAACTAGATCAATTGCCTTCTTCTTGACTAGTGGATCATTAGCAATCAAGAAATCAATTTCTTCTTCTATAGGTACATAGCTAAACTCTGGAGTCTTTTCTCTGAAAATTATAGGTGGAACAGTGGAAAGTGGATTTACATCCATTGGATCAGTGTTTTCCATTCTGCCCAGCCTCTTAGCCTTCATAAAGTTTGCAACTTCATATTCTTTGATCTTTCTAGCAACTTCAGCATCATGAGCAATCTGAACTTGTTCTCTCTTTGAAACCTTTCTTCCTGATTGCTCTTCACTCTGCACAACTTCTTTACCTTCTTCTTCTTAACGCTTTTCAATTTCTTCACTGCAGGTGGTAATATCTTGTCCAGCGGTGGTAGCGCTTGGCTCTGCGGTGGAAATTGTATCATGGTAGTTGCGATTGTTGCGTGAAAGATACTTGTTCGATTCTTTGTTGAGGAACTTCTTCTTGAATATCAACTTCCTCAGTACCTTTACTTGCACCTGAAACACCTTCATCTCCAAATTCAATTCTCCTCCCCTTGGTTTCAGCATCTGTTTTCCTCCCCTGTTTGGGAGAATTTCCCAAATCTTTATTGAATTCCTCTGAATCACCATCATCAGGTGAGGATGGAGATGATATCACTATCTTTGCAGCTTTCCTTTGCTTCAACCCCTGCAACTCTTTCTTCAAAGTCTGAATCTCTTCTTTCAGTTGTGTAATATCCTTGGCATGTTGCTCCTTTACTTGTGCCAAGTCTTTCTCCAGAGATTCAACCTGCTTAGCTAATTTGGTACATAGTTCCATCAATTCCATAGGTTGCCCACTGCCATCAACACTTCCAACTGTGTGACCTGTTGGAAGAGGTGAATCATAGGGCATTGGCTCAGATTCCTCCCTAGTTAGACTAGGTTGAAGCCTGGAACCACCACTGCTTGTTCCTAAACCAAAAGGATCAGGGACATGTTGTGTTGTAATGGAAGGAGTTGGCTATTTTTGCCTCCTCTCATAGATGTGAGAAACTGGTGGAGTGTAGTTTATGTTTGGAACTGTGATTGTGGGTGTATGTTGTACCTGTGAAATCTTTGCAAGCATTTGAGGAAAAAGTGGTGTAACAACCCTATTGCCATCTTTATCCATGTTTTAAAAAACTTTAGGCTTAAGGCAACGGATTTTATAAACTCTTGTATGAGGTTGCATTTGAAATTCATTTGACACTGCTTGCACAAACCTTGGATACATAAAAAATTTTGTTGAACTCTGTACATTGCCTTGCATACCTGTAAAAATATATTTAGACCAATTAAAAGTCCTATCAGTGGCTAGACAAACCAAATGGTAAGCGATTGTTGAACTAAATTGTTCATAAGATGTTTTCTTAGGACTTAGGCAATGTAACAGAGTATGTATCAAAAATCTTCAATGAGGACAGAAACCACTCTTTTTGAAAGTAGCCTTTTGTCGGTGGTATCATATCCCATGGATGAAAGATGTTCATAAATTTCTGGCATAGGTAATGTGATGATACCATTGAGATCATCCAATTGGAGAATTCTCCTCAAGGATGACTCAGTAACATCAATAGTTACCCCATCCACAGTGGCTCTAAGAGCATCCACTGTTACATGTGTGTCTCCATCTTTAAGAGTGATGGACTGAACAGAGGTCCAAAACTGTTTGATTTGAGAGACATAGATTGTGGGATTGAGAAGTAAATCATACCTCACATGAGTAGTGTTTAGAAAATCCACAATCTGATGAAAAATAAGGCCGCTCTTGTCGTTTTACTTTTCCAAATAGGCCACTTGGTTGTGCTCATCTGCAAAGGTGATAGGTGCCATAGTATTTTTGTTATGAAAAATATATTGTGTCAGTATGAATTGAATAAAGAACTCGCCCATTGAGAGAGAAAGATATATCTTTGTTAGAGTTTAGAGTTTTGCGCAAGAAAGATTATCTATGGTAAAGATTTATCTTAAGAGGATAAAGTTTAATTAGGAAAGTAGATAATCTTCTAAAAAATTTACCCTATATATATGAAAAGCAATTTCTCTCAACGGCTAATAAAAATTTTGTTACTGACACAACAGTTGTAACGGCTAGATCAACAGTGGTAAAAATAACACTGTCAGTGAAAACTATGAACTAGCAGTGGTAATTTTTCACAAAAATTTTCAAAGAGCAGTGGTAAGTAAAACATATGAAAATTTGACTGCTCTCAACATAGTTTTTAGCAAACTATCAGCTATCAACGGATTTGATATGTCTTTACCATGAGCCGTTTGCTATGGACTAGCCAACTCTTAATCATAAAGAATATGGTGAGTTGATGACCATATAGTTTTTTGGTAAACTATCAACCGTAAACGGATTTGTTAAGTCTTTACCAGTAGTCGTTTGCTCTGGACTAGTTGATTCTTATGTGAATTAGACATGGTGAATCAATAACCATTTGTTGTGTGTCTCAGTTACACACCTTTTATGATCAACTCCCACCTTTGTTGCATTAAAGTTATTGAACAAGCAAAAATACAAGCAAACTTATACAAACTTATACAACAATTTTAGTACCAAAAACCTCCTTTCAACACCAAAGACCATTAGACACAAAAATTTTATGGATTAAGCATTCCAATACCTGTTATCAAGTACTGAAATCTACCCACATCAAGTCCTTTTGTTAATAAATCTGCATAGTTATCATCAATATTGATTTTGACAACTTGAATTAGCTTTTTCTCATAACAATCTCTTATAAAGTGGTGTCTAATTTCAATATGTTTAGTCTTTGTGTGTTGAACAGGATTCTTAATTATGCAAATGGCACTGCTATTTTCAATATAAATGATGGTATTCATAAAATTGTACCCATAGTCCAAAAGTTGATTTTGAAGCCATAGAACTTAAGCACGTGCAACTAACTGCGTGCCACATATTCTCAGTTGATAAATTTGCCACCATTGTTTGTTTCTTGCACTGCCATGACACTAATCTATTTCCAAGAAATTGGCATCCACCTGTAGTAGATTTTCTGTCCAAACTAGCTCCAGCATAGTCACTATCTGAGTAAGTAACCAATTCTAGAGGTGATTCTCTAAGGTACCATAATCCCAGATTAGGAAATGCTTTAAGATATCTGAAAATCTTCTTCACGGCAGTCGAAGTGTGAGAACAGGGAGTGACCGAAACCTTGCACAAGCACATACTTCAAACATAATGTCTGGCCTAGATGATGTAAGATACATCAAAGAACCAATCATAGATTCTGTACATGTGCATCATCAACTTTCACCACTATTTTCCTTCAAAAGTTGATGTGTAGTCTTGTCTGCAGGGGTCTTTGCCGGATGACTTTGCATCGCTGAACTTGAACTTCCTTAGTATCTCAGCCACATATTTATCTTGATTGATGAAAATACCATCTGGCCTTTGTTGTACTTGAAGTCCCAAAAAGAATGTGAGTTCACCCATAGAACTCATCTTGAATTCTTCCTTCATTAGCTTTTCAAACTCTTTGTACATCTCTGTCTTTGTAGAACCAAAAATGATACCATCAGCATATACTTGAACTAGCAAGATATCATTCTTGTCTTTCTTGATGAACAAAGTCTGATCCACTCTGCCTCTATGAAACCCATTATCTAGAAGATAAGTAGTTAAGGTCTCATATCATTTTCTCGGTGCTTGATGCAAGCCATACAATGCTTTAACCACCCTGTACACTTTGCTTGGATAGTCAGGGTCTTCAAAGCCAGGAGGTTGTGAAACATATACCTCCTCATCAATCTGCCCATATAGAAAAGCATTTTTTACATCCATTTGATAGACCTTAAAGCCCATAAAAGATGCATAGGCTAAGAACAACCTAATTACTTCAATTCTTGCAACTGGGGCAAACACTTCTTCATAGTCAATACCCTCCTCCTGAGTGTATCCTTGAGCCACAAGCCTAGCCTTGTTTCTGATAACAATTCCTCTTTCATCCTTCTTGTTTCTGAACACCCATTTAGTACCTATTACCTTCTTGCCATGGGGTAAATCACATAGAACCCAAACCTTTTGAATCTTGAACTGGAGCAACTCTTCTTGCACTGCTTCCACCCCAAATTTCATCTTCAAGTGCCTTGTATACATTCTTTGGCTTCATTTGAGACAGAAAACACAGGAATAGACATTCATTCTTGCCTTCATGATTCTTAGATTCATAGATTTCGCTAATAAATCCATGGACATCAGGCAATTTTGATTGTCTTCTCGTCTTTACTGGTGAATTGACATCCCCAATCACATTTTCAAGAGGATGTGATTTATGAATTAAAGTATGGGGAGTCTGAGGAACTGCAATCTCACTTGGCATATTTGAGATTTCAACATCATTGGCTTGAGCGTCCCCCTATAATCTGAGTTGTATTTTCCACTTCTGTGTTGCGGTGGAAACTTCCGCCTAGCAATGGAATCAATTTCCACTGCTTTCATGATTTGCAGTGTGCATATTGCCAGCTCCTTCCTTTCCAGAATCATTAAAAGGGTGAGCATTTCCAGTCCTTGGAATATCGTCATTATCTACATAGTCCCAAAGTGGCAAACTGAATTCATCTTGATCATCTACTTGATCCTTGCTTGGTTCATCATCATCAAGAAACTCTTCTGAACCTGCAAAATCATAAGAGGATGTACCTATAGAGATAGGTACATAATTCATGGTATGGGTTAGAGTATCAAGATCAAACAGCCTTTCTAGACCAGTTCCTTTGACATTCACTTTGTTTTCCAGGAACTCAACATGCAGATTCTCTTCAATCTTTTGAGTTCTTAAGTTGAATACTCGGAAAGCTTTACTAACCATGGAATACCCAACAAAATACCCTTCATCAGACTTTTCTTCAAATTTGCCCAGATAATCTATGGTATTGAGAATAGTGACATGACATCCAAATGGTCTCATGAAGTCCAGAATAGGGGGTCAATCTCTAAATAACTCATAAGGTGTCTTGTTCTTTGTTTTCACTACTAAAACCTTGTTTTGCACATAACATGCAGTGTTAACTGCTTCTGCCCAAAAAGTGATTGGCAATTTTGAATCTGCCAACATGGTTCTAGCAACCTCTATAAGTGTCCTGTTTCTCCTCTCAGCAACACCATTTTGTTGAGGAGTTCTAGCAATACTAAATTCTCTTTTAATACCTTTATCTCTGCAAAAATCATCCATAACTCTATTCTTAAACTCTGTCCCATTGTCACACCTAATGATTTTAACTTTCATGTCATATTGGTTTTCAACTTCTGTGATGCAGGTCTTAAGGATTCCAGTTGTTTCATCCTTATTTCTTAGAAAGAAAACCCATGTAAACCTGCTAAAATCGTCAGTCACAACAAGACAATACTTCTTAAGATTTAAGTTGCTCACTGATGTAGGACCAAATAAGTCCATATGCAACATGTGAAGTGGGTGAGCAATAGAGTTAACCAACTTAGACCTGCAAGAAGCTCTGTGTTGTTTGCCTTTAAGACAAGCAACACAGGTTTGATCATTTTCAAATCTTTTCTGAGGCAAGCCTCTTACCAAACCATCTTTAACAATCTTATTTATGGTTTTGAAATTAACATGACCAAGTCTTCTATGCCATAACATGGATTCATCCACCATTGCCTTTGCAAGCAAGCATGCATAATTATCTTTAGCAACAATGTTGTTCATATCAAAGCTATATAAGTTGCCTTTTCTAGGAATCTTAAGAAGAATCTGACTTTCATCAGGCATCTTAAAATCCTTAGAGAGAACAAAACACATATCTTAAGTAAAAAGAACATTGTTTTTCTTGTCACACATTTGTGACACACTAAAAGATTATACTTAAGCTCTTTTACATAGTACACAGGTTCAAAGTCCAAGTTACCAGCTTTTGATGACCCCTTTACCAGTAACTTTTCCATTAACTCCACCTCCAAAACTAACAAACTGTCCATCATAATGTTCAAAATCTGAGAGATAGGACTTGTTGCCAGTCATGTGCGTTGAACATCCACTATCTGTGTAGCCTTGATCTGATCTCTTTGTCTTTGGATGTTCCTGCACATATAAGAAAGGAGTTAGTTTCCTTTGGAGACCCAAGCCATGATTGACTTGGATCTGCCTCGTGTATCAATATAGTTAAATCTATCAAAGGTCATTGATACACCATTGGGATTGGATGATGAGGTAATTCCTTTAGGTTTCCATTCCCAACGTGCTGAGGCCTTCACAACATTTCCCATGTTACCCCTGGTCTTGTTTACAACCCTTGCAGTGGGAACGTTTGACTGAGCAGTGGTAACTGCTGACTTAGTTTTTGGTACCCACGGTTGGTTATACTTAACCCTTTTATCAGAAAAAGACCTTTTCCCTGTTTGTGCAGATTTTGCAAAAGTTGTTTTGGGTTTTGCACTTGTAACAGGGGATTTAGGGTGAGTAGTGTTAACAGTTTTAGCAGTGGCAAAAGTTTTAAGACCACTTCTTAGTTGAACTGCTCTTGGGACCATTTTGCTGTGTGGGTTAGGGTGTATTTTGTCTTGAAACCTGTTTGACTCCACTCTTTTATTCCATTGAACTTCCCTTCTCCCAAAATGATTGTAACACCCTAACCCGGCAAGGGTAGAAGTGTCACATTCTGGTGTCATATCAGAACATACAAATAAAATTTTACAAGCGGAAGTCTTAAGGAATAACGTACCAAGTCATATAAACAAAAGATTACAATGAAAATTACAAAATTCAAGATGTCTAAAATAAACTGAATTTTGAAAACAATAACCCGCCAAAATAAGTCCAAATAATAAGGTAACTAGGGTTGGTCCACTCAGATAATCCAACTCTCAGCCCATCAAAGCCCATCTTCCAACCTAAAACCCGCCAGGGAAAAGAAATGCGGCTGAGCTTAAAAGCCCAGTGAACAGATATAACAAAACGAAAGCTAAATAAAAGCATAAATGAAATGAAACAAAGGAAACAATAGCAAGGTTGCAACGGAAAGGAAACAATGAGTCAATGAGGATCCTGCAGAACACAATTATACATATATCCAAAGAAGAACAACAATCAAGGAGAACACGCAAGCAACGCTTCCATGACATATATATAATAATTACATATAAGCAAACAGACATACAAGCACGAAACCAAATCAAGCATACCGACGCGCGTGATCAACTCAACATAAGAATAGCACCAATGATCGGGAAATCGAATATGAATAAGCCAACAGGAAGACTAAAAGCAAGCGGAAGCAATTAATTAGGAAGTGAACATGGCAATCCCACAAGACAAATAACCCACAGTTAATAACATAACAGTATCATAACAGATATAACATGGCAAGTCGACAATTAGCAATAAGACACCAATGGATAATCATAGCCCATAAACATAATTAAATGGAGGTATCCATAATAAACAGATAATCAACGATACACCCAAACAAGATCACCGCACCATCTCAACGTTCACATAACATAAAGATAACATATATTCAGATGACAACAGTTGAATCATATAGTCACATATTAATCATGTCGTAGCAGGATAAACAATAATCACATAGAACATGTAACAGCATAAACAGATTCAATAACCACATAATAACCCGGTACGTGAATGGAATGATAGTATGAAGTAACGAAATAGGAGTATGTCAGATCAATGAAATGGAATATAGCATGGTAGTAGAGTGAGTCACATATTGTGCGTTGGGGAATACAGAAGGTACAATATAGGTATATCAAAAGTGCAAGGTTTGTCAGAAATCTACCACGAGCCCGAAACATATCATATCATATCATATCATAAGTAACCATTGTATTCGGAGGGGTGGCCTCGGAATACCATATATAATAGGAGGGAGACCTCGGTTAACCAATGGAGTAGCTAGCTCCCAAAATGTGAAGACGCGTATTGCACCGACATCATTCACCGCACAAATCATATCATAGCATAACATATCAGATACATAACAAATCTAGGATGCATCCATACGCCCCTGCAGACAGATAGTGGCCATACAATATATATCGAGTTCATAATCAGATAACAGAAAGGGACGGTGTGGAACATCACTCAACCACACTAGAGTCATGCCATTGGTGCATCAATGACACAGCCATATTACCTTCATGGCTAGGGAAACATATTTGGCTCGGGTATCAAACTGAAGGGTCAAAGCAAAGTCATAACATGAGGGTTCATATCAAAGGTTCAAATGTCAAAGGTTTATATTAGAGTCCATATCATAAGTTCATATCAGAGGTTCATATCACAAGTTCATATCAAAGGCTCATAATCTGAAGGTTCATAATCAAAGGTTCAAAATCAAACAATTCACATAGGAGATCCAATCAAAGGGAGCATAGCAAAGTTATAGGGAAGCCCTAATAAGAAGGCTCAGAGCAAGGTATCACAGTTCAAATCTAATATCGAAAAATGTAAACGAATCATGAGAAACCTTAAGAGACAAGGTCAGAATATCTGTACCTTAATGCCAATGATAGGAAAGCAAACGAATGAATGAACACGAAGACACAACGTCACGTCTCCTCCAATGAATCTACACGGATTACGATTCGTATATTACTTATTAGCTCATTTAAGTCATAACGATTAATCGTATTAATATTTTTAGAGTTATAAGCGTATTCTCATTTATAGTAATGGACGGAATTAAAATACTTTAGGGTAATAATCATTATTAGTCAAACTTAAGGGTTACAAATGATAAATGGCAAAATTAAATGTTTAATATGACAAATATCCTAATTTAAGGCTTTATTAGATAATTCTTCAAAGTGTAGGGTTCGCATGGTAAATATCTCAAAGTGTAAGGTTTATATTGTAATTAAACATAAAGTATTATCTTGTTAAAATTTTCCATGCACGTTTAGTATGAAAAGAAAGAACCATGCTTCAACATTATGATCGACCATCTTTAAGCTTGCTTGCGATCCATATGATTAACATTTACGACCAAGTAAACATGTAGTACTACTAACCCCCGACTCATCTTCCCCGAAACACGTTCAAAACACAAAAAGACTTACGCATGAATCCCGCGATGACCCTCAAACTTACCCCCCCCCCCCCCAAGACCAAACTTATACTATTTCATTTGATAACTTCTTACATCATTTGATATCATACGCTCACTTTTAGAACCAGTTTACACACCAAAAATCCTTTACTCCATTTGACCCACATGCCTACATGACTTACACAAAAACACCAAATTTAAACAAATGACCAACGAGACACTACCTTATGTACTTTAACGAGACACACAAACGAAACAAACAAGTTTTAGCGAGATCGAAATACACGACAACCTTAACAAAAATCGAACCATAACTTAACCCAAAAAAAAAACGACTCGATGATGAAGAATAAATTTCACGTGAACCTACTCTATTCCTTTAAGTTATTACATGCTTTTATGCATTAACATTCACGCATGATTAAGTAGATATGGTTTCCATGCAACATATTTCATATTTGAACATTTAATGTAACTGTTTCTTTATTCTAGTTTTATTATAACATGAGTACATATATACTGTTGTAGCGAGGAAAAGAGGAGAAGGATGACTATAGAATAGTAAGAATTTCATGCACATGTTTTAGCCGAAAAGTCAGACAACAAAGAAGACCAAAAGGATCAGATCACTTCAAGTTATATTCACATGTTTCGACTTTAGATAAGAAAGCAAACGAGAGTGGTGATACTATACGTTACCTTTTTAGTGTGCGAGATAAGAATGAGACCCAACAGAAAACAAGACCTACGACAAGATTAGACCCAAGCAGCCACGCCTAGACTCACGACCACAGCTTTGAACCAAACTCATGATCAAGCCAAAACTAAACAGTCACGATCACAGTACCTTCGAATCACATTACCAGGCTCCTTGCACCTTCACTTTTGATCGAATGGAATGAAACAGTCCAGCCGTCATTTTTGAAACTAGGGTTTCGGTGTGAGCATTGTTTTTGTGATACGAAAAAAAATAAAAGGGAAGGGAAGGATTATATGTGGGTTTCAGATTGCTGGGACAAGGAACGAACAAAGGGCCAAGCCTAAGTCAAATTTTCAAATTACAAGTTAGATGGGCTTTTAGGTTAGTTAATATGGTTTAGCAATTTCGGCCCATGGAAAGCATTACAAAACGTGTGATGAAATTTTTAGATGCAAATGCAAAATCGATCTCGTATTTTAAGTTCTTCAATCATTTATAAGTTAGATTAAAATTTGTTTTAATGAGAATTGACATATTTTACGTATTTTAAAAATTTTAAATTAGAGGGGCAAAATAGTCTTTTATCACGTTTACAATTTTTAGGGTTTTACAATGATAGTCACAATTAGCATGTAAATGATTAAAGCTACCACAGATATAACATGCTTTATTGTACATTACAAACTCACTACCTAGTTGTTGAGATTTTACATGATTCCAACTCCTCTGGTTACCCCTAGGAGCTGATGACTTGTTCCTATACATCTCAACATACCTTATAGGTGATCTAGGTTTATTAACTTGTTTCCTAGGTTCCTCTGTAATAGTATTTACAACTTTTGGGATAGAAGCCTCTACATTCTTTTTAACATTGTCATCAACAACAGATGAATCACTTGCACTTTCAAAAACATCAGATTTATGCTTAAACTCTTCCCCACTTTTCACAAATTTGGGAGGACCATATTCAAGATCAAGATCCTGAAAGTCTTCTAGTCCTGTATGAGCTAAATCTATGCCAAGAGGTGCTGGAACACCCCTTAATGGTGGAGGAGCTGTATTGTATCCCATACCAGACTTAACGTTACTAGTAATTTGAGCATTCCAAATTTTATCAATTGACTTAGACTGATAATAACAGGTGTCAACTGATAAATTGACGTTCTCATTTATCTTTTTAAGTTTTTCAAACTCTTCTTTTAATGCCTCATTCAATGATATCTTATGATCTAACTCTCTTCTAAGAACAATCATATCATCATTATATTTTGACTCATTTGATCTATAGTGCTCCAGTTGTTTCTCGAATACAGATATGCCTCTCCTAAGGTTTGTCACAACATAATTAGCAGTAAACAACTCTATTCTTTGGTTTTCATAAGATTCATTAAGTCGTTCACATTCTCTAGAAGCCCTACATGTTTTAGAACAACTTTCAAAGTTTTGTACCTCAGAGTCAGAGAAAGCCATAAGAGCATGTTTTGTAGACACAAGATCAGCATCTGAAGGTTGTTCTTCTTTCTCATCAGCCATGAAACTCCAATCATAGATCACACCATCAATTGCCAACATTGCATTTGGTTCCTCTACAATTGGTTCTTTCTTTTGCTTGTACCAAGTAGACCTATTGTCCTGCTTCTTTGGTCTTCTGCATTCTCTAGCAAAATGCCCCAACTTGTGACAATTGAAACACTCTACTTTCTTTTTATCGAACCATGCAGTTTCTCCACCATTGATATGAATTGGCTTGCCAGTCTTCTTGTAGAATTTCCTAGCCCTCATGCTAAGAAGAGCTATTTGCCACTTTATATCCATCTCCTCCAAGTCATCTTCATCAATTTGCTCTATGTCTTCATGAGTTAATATAGAGCCACTAACTTGAGTGGAGATAAAAGCATAAAAGGTAGGATCTCCAATACCAGCAACCTTCTTCTTTGAACCTGCAGTGGTAACATTAGTATTACCAGTGGAAACTGTAGAACCAGCAGTGGCAAAATCATCCTTGTCATCTTCAGAATCATCACTGTCAACAGAGGTTGACAACAATGCCAAGCTGCTAGAGCTTGTACCAAGTTTCCATGCCTTCTTCAATCTTTGTTCAATAAGTTTGAAGTTGTTGTAAAGATCATTGAGCTTCATAGTTTCAATCTCTGTTTTATTTTCCCATCTTTGTAACATTAGTGTGAAACTCAGAAGGCAAACTTCTTAGAAACTTCAAATTGAGGTCTTCCTTTTCTACCTTAATTCCAAACACAGTCAGTTGTTTGACAATCTTCTGGAGTTCGGTGAAGATACTGTCAAGTGAGTCATTGCTTGAAGCAGAGAGAAGTTTTTCATAACTTTGCTTCAACAATGTCTTTGAGTCTTCTTAGTAGCATCATTGCCACCAAACCTGAGCAAATCTCTTCAAAAAGTTCTTTTCTTTGTTTGAACTTGCTAAAAGCAATGATCTGGTCTTTAGGAAGAGTCACTAGTAAAAAACTTATGGCCTTCAGGTCATTCTTCTTCTTTGCTCTTTCATCATTAGTCTCAGGTACAGAAACTGTTACAACTTCTGTGTCACCAACTTTCTCATTCTTCGTAATAGACTTGAAGGAATCACCAGTTAAGATGATCTCCCATAGAGCATAGTCTAGTATGAGAAAGTATTGCTCAATCATTATCCTCCACATCTCAAACTCATTGAGTTTGAGCTTAGGAAGTCTTGGAGCAGAGTTGGACTGGTTGTTTTCCATCTCCATTGATTTGAGTGAGTTGGTTAAGCTTATTCCTTGGATCTTCTAAATCAAAGTATCAGAACCTTCGCCCTGATACCACTTGATGGATCTAAACACACACCTTGTGTTAGTGATACTTTGATTTATATTAATAAGTACGCGGAATATACTTAGTAATACTTAGAAGATGGATTATATGATGTAATGTAAGTGAGAACAATGTAACACAAAGCTTCATTATTATTAAGAATAATACGAGTGATCTCGCTTATCACTAGGGTTACACCTTGAAGCATACGTGAGTTTCTCGTGTACCTTAAACAATGACCTAGGATCTCCTTTTATAGCACAAGGAGTCCTTTACAAGATAAGTATAATGCTAACTATATAGAATATACACAAGATCTTTTCTATACTTATCAATACACGGATACATAACAATTATCCTAATAGCAGTGGTAATGTGTTTCCACTGCTAGTGCAATCTTTAGCAGTGTCTTCTACAAGCCTATCAGTGGTAACTGTTAGCTTTATTCCCAACAACTTGCCACCACTAAATCGCCTATCCCACCAAACCCTTTGTTTCCCTGCCGTAAGCTTAACATTACAACCCTTTAAAAGACCTCTTGGATAGTCTTTCCTAGGTGCTTACGCCAAAGCGATGGAGGTTTGATCTAGTCTCAAGCCTATGGTAATCTGTGTACTAGGACCGGTTAATGAGTGTTTATCTTCCATTTCCAACTTGTTATATTTCATATACACCCGAGAGATGTGAGTATCCAAACACCCCATGTGAGGTGCTAGTATGTAATTTTCGTGCTTGTTCTGACTTTTGCGGGGCTTATATGTGTTGTGGATCGTTCTAAACAAATGCTTCATGACCCCTAATTTATAAATCAATTTGCTAAAAGCACATTTGCTTGAGGACAAGCAAATACCAAGTGTAGGGATATTTGATAAGGATTTAAAAGGTACCTTTTTGAGGGGTCATTTAAGCCCTTAATTGATCACTTTTGTATCCGTTACTACTTAATTTCGTTCCTTTTCACTTTTTAGGCCTCTTGAAGGCAAATTCTTTGGAATGACACTTATTCGGACGAAAAGGGGCTAATATACGAAGAAAATGGCCAAAGTCAAGAATCGAGACACTTAGGCTGCTGGAACTGAAGGGGATGGCGTCAGGTTCTATTTGTGACGCCGTCAAAACAAGTTTTATGACGACTCAGTAGCCAAATTGCTTATTTACAAGTGATGGCATCAGGTTTTAAAAGAGTAGGGTGTCGCAGCTCAGACGGCCTAGATTTGATCCAGCGGCATGAGGCGGAAGGAGAGGCGTCCACGGGCATAAGGTGGCGTCGTCACAATGCTAACGTGGCCAAGACAAAACCCTAATGGGCGACCCGGCGTCACAATTAAAGAGTGACGCCGTCGCAGTTTGTAACACTATATATAGAATCCGAAATTTTTAGTTTTTAGTGTGTAGTTTTGTGGAGTAAAAACCTAAACCGAACCAAGGCTGTCTTGTACAGTATTTTAGGGTTTCATACCCTATCTTACATCAAGATAAGTGTTTTACTTCATTAATTCAATTATGTCTTCAATTGATTGTGTGTATGCTTGCATGTTCTCCATGTCCGGCTAATTTATTTGTGTGTTTGCTTAGGTAATATGAAACCTAGTTATTGAATATTGATTGGTTGTCTCTTATCTTAATTGTGATTAACCTAGTATTGCGATAGGTCATTCGCTGTGCTATTAATGCTTGATTAATCTTTGTTGAACCTTAGTCTATAATCACCTAGAGTTATTGTAGGCTAAACATCCAAAGAATACCTTAGTGTTAAGTTTATAAATCCTAGAGATTTTGTAGTCATTAACCTTTGGTAGCTTCAAAGAGTTAGGGATAAACGCATACCCTACGAACTTAGAAACACAACGCGATTAAGAATAAGGACGTGACAATTCAACCATCAATAGGAGATAACTAGGGAGTAATAAAACCTAAGTAAATACATTCTTAATCATCATACGAGCACACAACAATAGACATAGACTACCCCTAGCTTAGTTAATTAGATAATTAGATAAGTAGAGTAATTGATAGAAATACCAACCCCCAAATCCAAACTCCGAGATTCGTACCTTTCCATTTCCTAAAAAATATAAAAAAGATAAAAATAATCTTCCTCAACCCCAACCTTAGCGTAGTAACTTCTCACTAGCATTCCTATTCCCCTAGAGAACGATATCAATACCCGTGGCTTACCCTAATACTACACTACAACGATTAGGTTCACTGCCTAGGGTGTTGAAAAACTTGCTCGACGAAAAGTAAGTTCCTTTGACCCCGAACGCGCTGTGTAAGCGTATCAACTATACTCTAGTTGTTCGATCTTCTTGATCTTTTCATTTTATTTTCTTTTATTGCCGCCTACAGAGTAGAGACCTTTTCTAGTAGTTTGTCCCTGAAAGTACTATCCCTGACCAAAAAATCCGTAGTCAACTAGCTTTAAGACTCAACGAAACGAGATTGTGTTGTAGAACCCAATGGGTTCATATTTGTTTAGTTTAGGGCTTAGTGTTTTTTGTATTTTTTTTATAATTATTTGAACCGGGATATGAGACCTTTCGTAGGAAGTTGGCTTGGGGGAGGCGGAATAATATAAAAAGTCGTCATTAAAGTTACGAGCTGATTGCGAATGTGAAATGAAATTCGTACGTTTTCTATATAAATCAGATTGCGAAAATAAATTATGAAACATATACGAAAACCTTAACTTTTACAATTTCCTATATAAAACTTGGTTATTGAGACTATATCCCATCCTTGGATACAGTTACCAATAAATGCTTCCTTCACAACACTTTGGCTATTTCTATCAAAATTTTCATAAATTTAACCATATTGTTCTACTCCTACCTACCCCATGGATCCATCAACTGAAAAAGGGGTCATCTATAGACGTTATGAGAAACATTTCGTTCTAATACTCAAAGGTCAACGATAGAGTTCATGGACAACATTAGGTTTCACGAACAGTGCTCTAAGCTATCCTCGAAATCGGATGTTGTTCTGTTATGAATGGAGTTACTTCTATTGAACCAATTTGTAGAAATGTGATATGAGACTCTCATTTGCTACGGATCACATTCATGTAACTGTATATTATTCTAGACCTCAAAGTGGAGGTGTATAAGGGTTGATTAAATTTATTTCCAAAAGGTTCACAAGTAAACTCCATTAACCTATTCTCAACCTTATTTGATGAAAAATGTCGTACACTTGTAGCGAATTGAACTTTTAGGGCTGATGTCAAACATGTTTTATTTCTTACATAATAGAGTAACACAATATTTGACAAAAGCTTTGCTACTTTTCTTCTACATCTTACGGTTGAGTGACTTTTTTTCTAAAAAATAAGTACAAAGAAAATATGATGAACGTTTCATGATTAGGATAATAGCATTATATTCTCTCATATTTGGCTACAAAGAAGAAGAAAGCAGTGAAACACAATAATGAAGCACAACATGAAACTTTGACATCATTCAATGAAGCACGACACGAGAAATGGAAGATAAAACCAAACTCACTAAAGCACGATGCAAAAGTAGCCAAAATCTATGATTCTTGGATATCGTTGTATTTTTTCTAAAAGTGATTGCGGTAAAATTCAATTCAATTCAATTTAAGTTCAATTCAGTAAACACCCGTTACGTTTTACATATTGAGTACAGCCTTAATTGTTGACAATGACATAAATCTATCATAGGAAAATTGTCACACGGCATAAATTTATCATTGGAAAATGGATGAAGCCGACGGGATATTTATAAAAACCTTGAAGATGTAAAGTCACCACATAAGTATTTTGAACATGTAGTTCACAATTACCTTTTATTCCCAAAGTCGCGTCTTGTTTTCACTGGATGAATCATGAAGGAATAAAACGCACCTTACTTTTGATTAGTGCGATAAAATCTATAGATTAACCATAGTGTATTGATGAAGTCTTAGTTTGTAATCTCTTGTAGTGGCTCAGGTTTCGGTTTAAAAACTTTCTAAAGGAACTCACGGTTTAACATTTGAGATGAGGTTTTATGAACTTGTGGTTTAACATTTGAGATGAGTTTTTTAGGAACAAACTTCGGGTTGGGTTGGGTTAACACAGAACACAGATTCTCCAGCAACTATAAACAAGGATAATGAAATCGTAATACTTTGCAATTCGATCGCAAATTTTGTCGCAGCGCACCAACTGATCTATCAAATGTGTTCGTCATGTGTATTGAATTCGCAGTGGGTTCGCAATGCAAGCGTATTGTATTACATTCATCGTTTTTGTTTTGAAATGATATGCAAGATAAAAGGGGTTAGATTTGGTAATTTATGAGTAGTTGTAGAAGCTAAAAACGTAGTGGCTGCAATCAGACATTAAACGGATAAAACATATGTATTAAATATATTAAAGTACACATAGAGTATCAAAAGAAGTCCCAAATTACCGATTTACCATGTGGGATAAGTTCTACTAATACGAGTTATCATCGAAAAAGACTACGGTCAACATTTACAATAACTCAAACCTAGACAAAATAACTTAAAAACAATTAGGTTTAAAAAAATAAAAATAAATAAAAAATTACGGAGTGTACAACCGTATTCCGGCTCGTTTGATTAAAAAGATCAAAATTATCTACAAGTCAAGGCTTTAACTATGAATATTAACTAAACATTTACCAAACCATTTCAATTATTCAATTGTTATTGTAAGGGTTAATTGCATGTAATAGCAACGTAGTTTCATATTTGTTCCATTATCAGATACGAACCCAAAAAATTACCATAATACCCATCCAACTATTTGCTCCGTTAGTCCTTTTGGCATGTAATAGTAATGTACTTTCCAATTTGTTTCATTATCATACGTTTTGGCTAACGACCGTTTGTAATTAACTCAAAAATATGTTTTTTTATGTTTTCATACGTTTTCGCCCGTTTTCTTACCGTTTCATACGTTTTCGCCCGTTTTCTTACCGTTTTAATACGTTTTCAAGCGTTTTTATACATTTTCGTCCGTTATTATACGTTTTTCTTATCTTTTCATACGTTTTTATTCGTTTTTAAACATTTTTGTCCGTTTTTATACTTTTTTCTTATGATTTCATACGTTTTTGTTTGTTTTTAAACGTTTTCATCCGTTTTTATACGTTTTTCTTATATTTTCATACGTTTTTGTTCATTTTTAAACGTTTTTGTCCGTTTTTATATGTTTTCAAGTGTTTTTAAACGTTCACATCCGTTTTTATACGCTTTCAAGCGAATTTATACGTTTTCGTCCGTTATTATACGTTTGTTTTTTATCTTTTCATACGTTTTTGTTTGTTTTTAAACGTTTTCGTCCGTTTTTATATGTTTTCAAGCGTTTTTGTACACTTTCGTCCATATAAAAACATATAAAAACGTATGAAAACGTAAGAATACGCATAAAAACGTATCAAAACGGATGAAAACGTAAAAAAAACATATAAAATGGATTAAGACGTATAAAAACGGACGCAAACGTATAAAAACGCTTGAAAACGTATAAAAACGGACAAAAACATTTAAAATGAACAAAAACGTAAGAAAATGGGCGAAAACGTATAAAATGGATAGAAATGTAAGAAAACGTATGAAAACGTAAGAAAACGTGTTTTGGAGTTAATTACAAACGGTCATTAATCAAAAGGTGCAAACAAAAACGTAAAGAAAACGGGCGAAAACGTATAAAAATGGATGGAAACGTATGAAAACGTAAGAAAACATATTTTTGAGTTAATTACAAACAATCGTTAGTCAAAACGACTAACGGTGCAAACAAAAATGTATGATAATGAAACAAAATTTGAAAGTTGGATGGGTATTGTGATATTTATTTGGGTTCGTATCTGATAATGAAACAAATGGGAAAATACGTTGCTATTACATGTCATTAACTCAATAAATATTTGAGTTGAGCAGATCTCAAAAACAATATAATGGATGTAACAAGAATCGACTAATTATAAAAGTCATAACAAAGAACCACCTTATCTAAACAAGTATTTTCTTTTTCATACATATTTCGTATTTCTCGTAGAATAATTCCCGTAGTTTATTATTTAGTTATAGTTTTCCATAGTTTCCCTTAGTTTTCATTTAGATTTGCGTTGTAGTTTTAATACCAAATATCCAAACCTAAGATAACTAAGCATCCAACAAGAGACTAACGCGTGATTCTCAATTCACCTTATTTGATACTTACCGATATATTAGTATATGATTAAAGGAAATTCCATTTTTATAAAAAATTTGGGCATTGCTTTGTCGATTAGATAGCGTGACCTGAATCTTGATATAAGTCATTTAGCGTAGGTGACATGACCTGAATCGTGACACGATAAATTTCTTGTCGTGACAATGCTTGAAATTTGAAGATTTTCCATTTCAGTTTAAGATTCTTTAAAGTGTGAGGGAATAATATGTACTCACTGATTTGTAATCATCAGTGATTAGCTATTTATAAATTTTACACCATTTTCTTTATCAGAGAAAAGCTAGAAAATAAGATAACCATAGTTCAATGTTCTTAGCAGTATAGACTAGATGACTCTTGAGTTAAGAGGCACTGCTAACAACAACTCCTAGAGGTGGCCGCGCTAAGCTTGTCATGAAAGAAAAACCAAAATCATCATGTGAACGCCTCAAGGTTCTCGAACTTGACCATCTAGATTCTAGATACAATCCTGTTACTATATATCCTATTATGCTTATTATATGTTAGTACCTGGATCTATAACTGTTATGTTATAAAAACTCTTCATCTCATGTAACCATTATTGCATAAGTAAAGCGCAAGCTTAGAATCAAGTTAGCAACACAAGACTTGGGAGACATTTTAGGGTCTAGTACAATCTATACTCTAATACTCTATATATATTAAGGTCTTTAGACCATGAAATAAATTTTTGTACTAACTGAATCCACACAAACCCAAATGCAAGTATCGATAATCTAATATTGAAAATTTTACAAACACAAACGTTGATGCAAACATATAGCTACCGTGAATGCCATTTATGGCTTAACGCTCATAATTAGGCTCCGGGAATTCCCAGATAAATACTTCTTCCATTGTATACTGATTCTTGAAGTATCGTTTATCCGAAATGGTGCAAAAAACTATGGCCTTGAAGGAGTAGGCGATGTTGGAGGTTTGAAATTAGGGTACTGCAACAAATGCAAAAATGTAAACCCAAATCCGTTAACAGCATCATGAGCAAAAAGTAAGTACTTAAGTTATATCTTTAATCAGAAATCTTTAAGGGCGTTATGGTTTAAATCAATTTGACGGTAATAAAGGAAAAGTCATCCATGAGAGCTATGACTTTTTGTCGGACAAATATGAAGTTCAGAACTGGATTATAAGCAAAAATTTGGTGCTTGAATAATTTCTTTAATCAGATGTTTTCAAGTGGATTTCAAAATTTGTCATTTTGAGTTGAAAGGATTGAAACTTAGTCGATCATAAGTATGACTTTTTTTCAGGTCAAATTTTTATTAGGAGATTTAAGATTTGAACTTTATTTATGATGTGTACGCGCTTATGCATATAAGTACATGCACGCTTTTGGGACTTGCTAAAGATGGGTATAGAAAACTTACATAAGGGTATGGTGAAAGTGGGCGTGTTGGTTTAGGAAGTGCTTCTTCTTTGGCTTCCACTTTAGGGACCTCATTGACTTGTGGAGGAGGTTCTGCTGGTGTTGCAGCGTTAGCTTGTACCTCAGGTGGCGCTTGTGCCTCCGGCGTGGCTTGTACTTCCGGTGCGGCTTGTACCTCCGGTGGGGCGGAGTTAGTTGGATCCACAACAGCTTCTTCAGTAGCCGTAACTGGAGCAGGAAGTGCTTTACTATTTATGGGTGGTAGAAGTGCTTTCCCAATATCCTAAATATTTTAAATCAATAAGTTACCTTCAAACTGATAATGTATAATAGAAACAAGGTTAAAGTACCTTGATATCATCAAGAAGATCACTAGGTCCAATTCTTGAGCTCACGAATTCACTAACTTCTTTAAGAGTTTTTTCCCGATCCTGCAATGCAGAATTTGTAAACAAATCTTTAATGTAGAAAAGCAACAGGGCCAAAAATGAAATTTCACAAGGTTATAGCAGTAGATTTGATGACCTTAGAAATAATTATCAATAATCATGAAAACTATAGATTTAGTGAAATAAAAAAGACCTCTGCAAATAGGAGTTTCTTGGTGAAAATTTGCACCAATGCAGCAGAACCCAAGACTTCGAGTATTGTTTCAACCTGAAAATGATCACGAATTCACGATTCACGATTACACAAACCAAACTCAATAATCCAAAAATAACTAAAAGAAAAGTTTAGAGTTAGGGACACGTTCAAGATCCTAACCTCGGTAAACGCTAATAAACTTAGTCCGGTAGCTGCAGCGATGCCAAAAATAACAGATACAGCGTCAGAACCCTCCTGCAAGTTTGATTCATTTCAATATATTTTTAGGGAAATAATTGTAAAGTCAAAGATTCATATTGCGGTAAACATGCGTTTATTTAGAGATACGTACACCAAGCACGCCGTCAAATGCATCAGTTAGACTGCTAAAGTCAAAAGCGAATGATTTCTTGGGTTCTATCCAAGGAAGACCGCTGTTCTGTACACAAGATAACAATGAATAAGCATACAAGAGTGAAAAGGGTGGATTTTGAAGAAAAGAAAAAACTGATTTGGAGGAGAGGAAGGTAACAAACCGTCCATCCACGGGGTCCTTCTGCACCGTCTTTTATAGCATAAGCAGCTTTGAAACCATTTACTGTCACTAACTCTGCAACAAGTTCAGAACTCCCATCGAATCTGGCTTCATCTCAAATTTAATATATTTCGTTTGTTAGTTTCAGAGAAGAACAAAAATCGCTTATGGAACTCGTCAAAATATTTAACATGATGAATTTGGAGAAGGGTAAGTGAATGATTAGCCTCAAGCTGGTTCGAGGAAAGTTATATCAAATTCAAGAATCATTAATATTAATTCCACTGTTCTTTAACTCCTAAGATCAAGTAAATGCGACCCACATTCCCATAATGGTTCTTACCGAATATCAGTTCAAAAATCTTTGATCCATAACTGAGGCGTGTTAGTGGTTTATGTAACCTTATGCATGAATTACATGAACATGGTAAAGTTTTATCAATGTAGTCTTCAAATAGGATCGACTAAACTAAAACAAACTGCTGACCTCAATTTAAATGAGAACTGGTTCCGAGAGCATAATGCTAAATACTATTGTTAATCCAATCTAAACTCGATGAATTGATTGGTTTTTTAGCTATTGTACATGGTTTCCCATAACAAACTACTCCATCATTCTTGTGAAAAAGTCAAATTCATTGCATGCTGCATATCAGCAGTCTTGGACAAATCGACGTAAAGGGTAGTTTCATCATGGGATCCTTACATCAACTAGTGACTGAATTTTCAAACATTTGTACCTGATCTTTTGTCAGAAACACTATACAAGAATGATAATTTCATACATAACTTGTTAAAAGGCACATCGATTTCCAAAACAGTGTCAATGTATTGTAGTTTATCAAGATTCGTGGTTAGAATTAGAACTAGTATAGCTGTCCAAAAAGTAAAATTTCCTAAATCAAGGGGGTGTAAGGATGTGCATTTTCAAGTGCTTATTGTGACTTACAGAATTTTAGATAGAATTAGTACAAGTACAGCTTATTGTAACTTAGTTTTCATACTACAACACCTTACTTGATTATCCAAGTCTGATTAGTTCAACCCTTAATAATCCAAAATCTTAATCACAACCGGTAAGTCCAAACACCTAATTACGGTAATATCACAATAGTCAAAGTAATCACACATTCAAACACCCCTATCACCTACCATTCACAAACATTCCTCAAAATACATTTAGCGAATATCAAAACCGATAAATAACATCTCAAAAACACAAAACCAGAAAAAAGATCAGTTTTCCATAGCCTTACTTGTCCAAAATAAACAATGTAGTATTCTCAGGCTCCTTAAATTTCAACCCCAACTTCTTCAAAAACCCTTGTTTATCATCACCATTATAAGCAACCGAAATTGCCTTTTTCTTAAACGCCTTAATATCCGGTGCACCAGCACTCCTTATCTCCCCACTCCCCCTTATATCAACCAACTGAGAATCACCATCCTCACCCAATTTCTCATAAGCAACTCTAGCACTTGCCACCCCATAAGCCTTACTACTCTTCCCCAACACTTGTGACAAAATAACTGGGACCGCGAAAACTGCAGCCCCAGCAGCTATAACCAAAGGATTCTCCACACCAAAATTTACTATACCATCAATTGCACCACTTATATCAATATCAGGTGCCGCAAATGATGATGAGTCAGCTGATACTGATTGGTTTAATGCTTCTTCATATGTCAATGCTTTCGCAAAAGCAGAGTTAAAAACAGAGGAAACAGAGGATAATAGTACTAAGTTTTTTGCATGTTTAAAATGGTTTTTTGGGAGTTTAATATGTGGGATTATGGGATTATTTATGGGTTTTTTAGGGTCTCGTTTAAGGACTGAAATGGGTTTTAGCACATTTGCATTAAGGGTTTCCATTGCATAATATTTACTGGTTTTGAAAGGTTCAAGAAACTGAGTTATGAGAAGTCAGTTAAGCATAACTGGAATGATGGTTTGGTTGGTGAGGGGGGAATATGGGTTGAAATGCTGAGGTGGAAAGAAATATGGGAATGGGACCAATGGGTGAGTGACATGTGACATGTGAGGATCAGAAAATTTGATGATCATGTTTTGTGTTTTGTGTGGTGGATAAATGAGGTAAAAGTCATACAGCATGTTCCAGACCTTTGAATTGAAGGGTATATTTGACAATCTAATGGAACTGCATCAAATTGTTATGTATACTACTAATAAATTGATTTTTTCTAATCTTTAAATTATATACAGTTTAGGAAAAATAGGATCAATATGTCTGTCACATAACTTGATAATATAGCCCCCAATATGTGGCAAAAAGGTCATTGAATTGTGAAAAATTAACATATATATCTCGGTTTATGTTAAAATATTTTAAAACTCTTGAATATACTGAATTACTGATACAACATAGCTGAATGGTATCTTCTTGTTCAGTGTCTACATTCAATCTAGTACAATAAGGCTTGTATAGTACAAAATTCGATCAAGTACAACTCAAAACTTGTTTGGTACAGTGTACAACTTTAACATAATTCGATCAAGTACAACTCTAATTGTTGAATGTTAAGTCTCATGAATCACTTGTATTGCAATTGCTGCAGTTGAACTTGTACTGTATGCAGTATTAACTCTCCGTTGTGTGCACTGTTCAAATACAAGCATTGCACCTCATAGCATCTATCATCTAGTGTATTTATAATCTAGGAAAACTGGTCACTGGGTTTTTATGAGCAAGGTATACTTGTACCAGTATGGCATGTTTGCATACAAACAAACAATGCACAACATATAAATCTAAGTTTGTTGGGTTTTCTGAAGGTTCAGATCCGAATACCACTTCAGTCGGCGAACAATAAAAGTGAAGAATCAAGGTAGATTAGCAATAACCTAACCTCTACTAACTTGTGACATTGGCATTGTCTGATTACAGCCATTTTAAATAATAGGCAGGTCGAAAGGAGCCTATGCATCTTCAGAATACATTTAAACATGCTGTACTTATAAACCGCGCTTACTGAGTTGTGACATACTGTTCAAGCAATACACAAAAGAAATTCAGCTAACTTGTTAGATTTTCTGAACAATCAGAACACAATACTACCTTTAACAAAACGTATTCTACCCAAACAGCCATTACACATTTATACAACAATCTAAGTAATAGAAGGAATTTGATCAAACATTCTCTTCAGCTATCAAACAACATCTGAGTTACAAAAGATCAAAGAAATAATCCAAACCTTGACCAATTTCCCATATGGAAATGCCAGCACCCCATGAACGAGCTTCATCCAGCCGCATTGCAATTGACAGAAGTGATGGGTAGAACACAACATGTTGATTTTCATCTGTATAAAAGAAGAAATGCTCGCCACTTTTCTTCTCCCATTTCAGTTGAGGCTTGTGCTTCTCTAACAAAGAAAGATAGTCTCTTCCGAGGATAGCCCCACCACCCGTACCTGCATATATAAAACAAACAACCATTTTATTATGTTTATCTAATCAGATTAACTTAATCGATAAAAATCAACTGATAATGAACTGCCAGGTACCTCCTTGAAGAGCATAATCATTCCCATAAAAGTTGATGCCTAGAAATACTTTCTGGGTCAAATTCTGAGAGTCAGCTGCATGTGTACCGAGGAGCAGCTTCATAGTAGAGCGGATCCACACAAGTGGTGCATTCGGGCCTGGATTTTGAGGATTTGAGAAGTCATACGTCATAAGGGAGTAACCATCCACAGAATTACTTAAGCTACGGAAATCTTCAGGCCCAAAGTCATACTCCTGGAGCCTATCAGTACGTGGTGGACCAATAACATATACTAATTGCAAATTCCGCTCACTCCTCTTTACAACCACAGAATGCATTTCTTGTCCTAACTTTTTTATGAACTGCAGAGCCTGGTTTTGTGAATACAACAAATCAGAATCGTAACAAGCTTTCATGGAAAAATAAAGGGAAATATCAAATAAACATTCCAACTTCAGGAGACCAACAGAGGTCTTATAGTTCTGATACACATGATTGACGAAATATACAAGTGACTTCTTGTTTCTGTGGCTGATTCTCAAGCAAGCAAATGCACAAAAAAATGTACAAATACAATCATAACAAGCTTTCAAGTCTAGCTCTACATATTTGTTCTTCTAACATTATCAAAACTGGTATCAATTGCTAAAGTATTCACTTAAAGGTTTACCAGATTCCGCATTTTTGCATCATGCAAGATACCATATGCAGCCCATCTTGACCAAGATTCTAGTACAATGCCATCAAAATCCATCTCCCTGTCCAGTCAAAAGAACCATGAAAATGTAAAATACTAAGTTCTGGTAAATAGGGGAGATGCACAATTTGTAACATAATATAACTTAGTGTTGAGCATAACAGATTTAAGAAAAACAAACAAAGTTGAATAAAAAGATAAGAACTACAATTGCTAGGAAGTGGAAGCAGTAAGAGATGCTTACTTGCATTTAGCAATTATAAGGTCAATTACTTTCGCCCTCTCCTTCTTCTTTTTCAGAAAATCCAAAGGAATCGCTTCAAGTACAATTCTAGGCAAAATCTGTCAATTAAAAGAACCAGCATAGAAACAAAAAGACATGTGAAAAACTATTTGCATACATTTCGATATCGAGTAAAATTAAGGCCACCTCATAAGAAAATATGTGATCATTTTATTATCTGAAATTGAAGGGAACCCAAGCTGGGCATGGCATTTACGGATACCCGGTGTTGAGGTACCACCGGAGTATAATGGTTGGTTAATATGTCCAGACCAAGTATGAAGGTCAGAGAAGCAATTTTTACTATAAGGGATCCTATTTGACTACCTAAAGTCAACATTTAGCTCTGCTTTAAAAATTGCGTTAAGGAGCATACAAGTATGATATGATTTCAATGAATGCCTTTCTAAAAAATTTCATATTAGATAAATTCTTGGCTTGCTTCCGTAGTTTTGAATCTGGATTTTATGCAATTTCTAGTAAAAATGAAAGAAGTAGAGCTGACTGTACCAGAGCCTGTCCCTCCATTCTAAGATCCAAAATCCAACCTTTATCAACATTATGTCTTCCTTCGAGAACAAACTCAATCCCCTGGCTGCAAGAACAGGCCACAAGATCGAGTGAAAAGCGTGTGACAAACAAGCAAGCAGCTGAGTAGCATAGTGCAACCATATGCAGGTATAACGGATGACTACAGTCAGCAGGATGATGAGGCTAATGCTACAAGCCTATACATACTGACTTTAGGCTATTTAGCTACCCAACTAATTTGGAACATCAGGCTCGTTTTCATGAATGTACCATAGTGAAGCTCTTGCAGACCTCTATGTTTTGGAAAGTCAAACATGTCTTCCTCATTCAGAGAACACGTTTACAGTAATGCTTAACTGCTAAAATGTCTGTTTCTTCGTTTCAAAACGTTCTGTTCAGTTAATTGACAAGTCTGCATAGAACGTGTATACATAAAGTTATACTGTACATCAGAGATGGTAGGCTGCTTGTATAAGCGGAAAAGAAACCATAGAAGGAACATAAACTAGACATTATCATTTCGGTCTGCTAATATTATCTTATCTTATCTCGCAGCAGTCTTAAGTTTTCAATTTTTCATCACGGATAATGCGATAACTCCATCGCCACACTATTACTCGATCCATTCCTTTGTTGAAAATCAATAATGCTCAGCTCATTGCAGCAATAATATACTGTAGTAATTTAATTCAATCTACCAGTAAACCGTAGATGCTCCAGAAAGAACCAAACATTTCCCATTAAACTTCCTTACTTAAACCAGTGAGTAAAGAAAAAATATCTTTACGCAGACACATCAAGACACACCATAGTAAAACATTGAACACAAGAAATCGAGGAGCTAAATCAGGTTTACGGTCCTAACTCCTAACCCAATAGTACCTTTTCAGATCATACCAAACGGGCGATATATGAGTAATCTTTGAGTTGAACTCCTTTGCTAAATCATACCCCTTCGAATTCCTGCACCATATCAAAAGCAAATGAAAATTCAATTTTAATCTACCCCTTCAAATTGTTCGAGACTTAGGGTGGCAAAGATGATATTCTTATAACACTTCCAAGTTCCCCTAGCGGCCATACACCTAGACAAATAACTAAATGAATAAAATCAACCAAAATTGGCTCATGGTGCAACTCATACTCTCATATACACAACAGGAGCTATGTTATCAAAATCCTGCGCTATTTACTATAAATTATCACGCAATGAACGGCCATTTATTATCACATTCTATTCTATTTGCTCCTAAACTTTCCCGTATATTATATTTATTACCACACTGAATGGTCGGAAATTTATGACACGAGATAGAAAATATTGATAATGATCTTTTCTAAGTCTCCCACTTACCCTAGAGGTTATACACCTAAAAAACTACGCGCATCATCAGTCAAAATCGCTTAATGCTAGAGACGTAACAATTAAACTTAAACGAAACTAGGTCGTGTAATTAACTATCTACATTTTCATTTACCATGGCGTAACGTAAGCAAGCACAGGGTTGCGAAAGCGGCGACTCGACATATCCTCCGAAACTTTAGCATTTTCCTGAATCACCTCAAAACTTAATTAAAAAATATTTATTAAAAAAAAGTGCATACATTGATGATTTCTTGATAAGTGACGTCTTTTTTGACAAGGCCTTGTTTGTAGACGTACGGAAGTGACGTGTCATAATATGAAGCGAATAGTGTACGGTACAAGTATGCGGAAATGACGGGTAAGACAATGAAGATGAGTATAGTGATGAGGATACGATGTCGTTTTGTAGTTTTTGATGTACGAGTTGATCGGCGGTGAGATGATTCTTCTGGTGGTGGTGGTGGTGGTGGTCGAAGGTGACGTGGTTTGGTCATTTGTTTTTTCGTCATTTTCCGTCCGGTGAGGTTGTTGCACGGAGTGGAAAATGGTTAAACCTCTTTGTGTTGAGTTTGTTATAAAATGGTCCCTTGAGTATTTGTATTCGTCTTCTGAATAAACTAGGAACTAGCGGCCAGCGTTTTGTACAAATATGTTTGTTTGGCAACAAGAAACTAGCATTTCTAATTTTTCTAAACACCTC
>OU343217.1:134890696-135151113 GCA_910596185.1 Chrysanthemum makinoi
ATTGATAATTTGGGCAAGTTTGATGGCAAGTCAGAAGAAGGATACTTATTAGGGTACTGCACCAACAGCAAGGGCTTTAGAGTGTACAACAGAGTCACTAAGAAGGTTCAAGATTGTCTTCATGTTGAATTTTTAGAAGATCAAGAAAATCAGAAGGGTAAAGGTCCTGATTGGATGTTTGATCTTGAAGTTTTGACTCCTTCTATTAATTATGTACCAGTTAGAGAAGAAAATCAACCTGTGCACAATGGAGAGGATTTACAGTATGTTTTCCATGGAGTCCATATTAGACCTGATGCTGTTCTCGATGAAGAACCCATACTGTTGATCCAAAGCAAAGTATCTAAACCAAAATCCTCACTGTCTGCTGAGGATCAAGCTTTACAAGAGGAACTTAATCAGATGCTTTTCCAAGATGTTATAGCACATTCTTATAATGATGAACAAAGAAGAGCTATGAAAAAAGAAAGAACAAGACTGCAGAGTTCACCAGTACTTTGGATGACAATATTTCGATCAAAGTACTGCCTGCACCTATTGACAGATACTTTGATGATTTGGATGATCCTACCATGCTCGGTTTAGAGGATACTGATGATGAGTTAGATAATGAAGGTATTTTCTCAAATTCCAATGAAGATGCTGATTTCACTAATTTGGAAGATAATTATGAAGTTCCACAGACTCCTATCTTAAGAATTCATAAGAATCATCTTGCTGATCAAATCATTGGTCC
Source organism: Chrysanthemum makinoi (assembly GCA_910596185.1). Lineage (NCBI taxonomy): Eukaryota > Viridiplantae > Streptophyta > Magnoliopsida > Asterales > Asteraceae > Chrysanthemum > Chrysanthemum makinoi. The sequence goes on from OU343217.1 coordinate 134,891,433, forward strand.
TTCAACTTCTGGAGTGATGAAAAGAACCAAAGCTAAGGGATATTCTACACCACATAATGCTTTGCTTAGCTTTGTTTATAAACAAATCAGGTTAAATCATAAGGACCATCAAACATGCCTGTTCACTTGCTTTATCTCTCAAGAAGAACCCAAGAATATAGCTCAGGCGTTATCTAAAGAGAGCTGGGTTGAAGCTATGCAAGAAGAACTTCTTCAATTTAAACTTCAAGAAGTTTGGGTACTGTGTGATCTACCTAATGGAAAGAAGGTAATTGGTACACGATGGGTGTTCAGAGTCAAGAGAGATGAAAGAGGGAATGTCATCAAGAACAAGGCAATGTTAGTAGCTCAAGGCTACAGACAAGAAGAAGGAGTAGATAATGATGAAGTATTTGCTCCTGTAGCAAGGATAGAAGCCATTAGAATTTTTCTTGCTTTTGCTTCATATATGGGATTTCAGGTTTACCAGATGGATGTCAAAAGTGCCTTTTTATATGGCAAGATTACAGAGGAGGTGTATGTTAAGCAACCTCCTGGTTTTGAAGATCCTACACATCCAAACAAAGTCTACAAGGTGGTTAAGGCTCTTTATGGCCTTCACCAAGCACCTAGAGCTTGGTATGAGAGGCTCTCTACTTTCTTATTGCAACATGGTTACAGGAGAGGTGCCATTGACAAGACTTTGTTTATCAAGAGAGAAAAGAAGGATATCATGTTAGTTCAAGTATATGTTGATGATATCATATTTGGAGCTACCAAACAATCCATGGTCAAGGAGTTTGAAAAGTTGATGCAGAATGAATTTCAAATGAGTTCAATGGGTAAGTTAACTTTCTTTTTGGGACTTCAAGTTAAGCAGTCCAAGGAGGGAATTTTCATAAGTCAAGACAAGTATGTATCTGACATACTTAAGAAGTTCAATTTTGATGCAATGAAGCCTGTTACTACACCTACTAAATCTATCAACTCATTGGGCAAGGATGAAGATGGACAACCTATTGAAGTTAAGTTATATAGATCCATGATTGGATGTCTTATGTACCTCACTGCATCTAGGCCTGATATCATGTTTTCTGTTTGCTTATGTGCAAGATATCAAGTCTCACCTAAGGTCTCATATGAATGCAAAGGAAGAGGATTTTTAGTTATCTGAAACAACAACCTAAGTTGGGGTTGTGGTATCCAAAGGATTCACCTTTTCACTTGGAAGCTTTTTCAGATAGTGATTATCCGGTGATAACTATGACGAAGATCAACAACGGAGGATGCCAATATCTTGGAAGAAGATTAGTTTCATGGCAATGCAAGATCAGACTATTGCGCAACATCCCCACCAGCGTATTGGCGCTGCCGCAAGTGTTGTGACAAGTTTTGTGGATACAAAATCAACTCTTGGACTATGGGTTCAATTTCAAGAATACTCCTATCAATATTGATAATGAGAGTACAATCTGTATTGTGAAGAATCCAGCTTATCACTCCGAGACCAAACACATTCAGATTAGGCATCACTTCATCAGAGATTGTTATGAGCACAGGATCATTAATGTTGTCAAGGTTCACACGGATGATAATGTAGCTGATTTACTCACCAAAGGCTTTGATGTTTCAAGATTCAATCACTTAGTGGTAAGCATTGACATGATTAATTACTGAGCTACATTTAAGGGTAGGACTATTTCGTGTAAGTATAGTCCTATGTATTGCTTGAGGGGAGGATATTCATGTTTATTTGCTGTATTTGCTATTATAAAGAAGAGAATGGGAAAGTACTGCTTTTTGGCTTTATGAAAGTACTGCTTCGAAAGTACTGCTCGGAGTACCGCACACGGGAAAGAACTGTTTGTCTTATCAAAGTACTATTCCAACGGTAATATTGAGGGGTAACTACTACTAACGGTAACTTTGTTATTAATGGTCGTGATTTTTAAATCTCACCCATAAATAACTACTCTCCGAATTTCCCTCTCATATTGATACCTTATAATCTTTTCCATATTTCTCTCTCTTTCACCCATATTATTCATCATATCACTTTTCTGTGTTCACATATCATCAATGGCAAATCGTAATACGTTCTAAACACAACATGGTGGCGAATTTAGAAAAGACTAAAGCTAATTTGATCTTTCATGATATCATTGATTTTCTCACTGGGTCTCCGATTAGTTATGCGCTTTAAGTGGAACCAGATATCATTGAGCCCTGGATTCAACAATTTTGGGCAACTGCTAGGGTTCATATGGAGAATGATGATTCGTATATTCAAGATAAAGTTGCTGGGAGAACTGTGAAGTTTACAAGCCTCAATCATGAAGATTTAGTATTTGATGATGAAGAAGGGGCTGTTCGTTTTGATAAGCAACTGATTTGGGATACATTCAGGGACATTGGTTATGAAGGGTCCTTAATGAACAAACATTCAAGAAACCCTTGTTTTGTCCCCACTGGAAGTATTTAGTTCATGTATTGCTTCATTGTATTAGTGCTAAAAGTACATCATGGGAGCAATTTGGGTCTAACATAGCATCTATATGTGGATTGGCTATAAATCGCATTTTCAACTTTTCAAGGCTAATCCTAGATGGAATGCTCTCCCACATCTCTCATGGTTCAAGATGGTTGATGTATCCAAGGTTTATTCAAGTATTCCTAAACAAACAACTTGTTGATGTACCAAAGCCTACCGGTCTACTACCTGTTGTGGTGCAACCATCCAAGATTTTCACTTTTATGGCAAGGAAAAGTGACTTATTTACTGGAAGGCATACTCCATTAACCACTTCTATGATGGCGGTTGTTTAAGCAATAAGAGATGAGGCTGCAGCGAGTGATGACAGAAGGTAACGGCTTCTACACAAGGTACTGCTTCAAGGTACTGCATCACAAGGTACTCAACACCGTGTACCTGATCACAAGGTACTGCTTCACAAAGTACTCGGTTCAAGAAGATGTTGAAGTTTCACCTCCACCATCTCCACAAGTCTCTGTTCATGATTCTCAACAAGAAGAACATTCGCCACCTAGAGGAGATGACGAAGCTATGGAGCATGAGGTTACAACTCTAAACAACTATGCTTTATCAAGAGAATTGACAAGATTGAAGAAATATTTTGAAGATCAGGCTACACAGATTAAGAAGTTAAAGCTTAAGTTTAGAAGACTCAAGACTTTTCTCTGGCCATTGGTTCAACATCATCGTCTATGGGTCAAGTCTTAAAGAAAGCAAGGCAGTCCAGTTAGGCAATTTCAGAAGAAAACCAAAGGCAAAAAGGTTCAACAATCATCTTCATTCCAATTGGGGTGGAATTTGGAAGATAAGAATTTGAATAAAGAAGCTGAACCTCAAGGTACTGATGAACCTCAAGGTACTAATGTTCAACCTCAAGGTACTGAAGAGCGGATTAATATTGAAAGTACTGAGGAAGAAAGCACCAGAGTTAAAAGTACTGATGATCAAGGTATTGCTGATCAAAGTACTGCTTTTCAAGGAACCTACAGGCAAGAGTTAATTACACCAAGGTTGTTAGATTTTGAAGAGGAAGCTGGTCCTTCAATTTTTTTAACTGAAGAGGAAGCTGGTCCTTCAACTGTCATACCAGAAAAGGAAGCTGATACACCCAAACCTATACATACTGCAAGTGATGATGAAACCATTGCTGAAATCTTGCATGATTTATCAAAGCCAAGGGGTGTTAGTATTCCAGGAGTTACAGAAGAACAATCAAGAGCTTCTCAACCTTCAATAGATCCAACAGATAAAGGAAAAGGTAAGTTGGTAGAAACAAAGAAGAAAAAGAAACCTACTTTAGCACAGATAAGGGCTGCTCAAGTTGTTATGAATGAGGAAGCAGCTAGAAAGTTTCAAGCTGAATTGAATGCTGAAATTGATATTGAAGAGGCTAAGGATAGAGAAGTTAAGGAAATTGAAGAAGCTAAGAATAGAGAAGCAGCTAAGAAATTGCAAGAAGAACTGAATGCTGAAGCTGCTGAAACATTACAGTCACCTATTCCTATTTCTGCTCTACCAAGAAGACCAAATCTTGCTAAGGAAAAGAATGAAATGATGGCTTATTTAAAGAAGCAAGGATATATTGGATTGAATAAGTTGAAGTATGTTGAGATGAAAGAGTTATATGAAGCTGTTAGAGAAGATTATCATAAACAAGTTGATAGTATCAAAGATTATAAAGATGATGATGCTCAGAAAGAAGAAGAAAGAAAAGGAAGCTTAAAAAGAAAAAGAACAACTAAAGTTGTAGATCAACAGCCGTCAAAGAAAGTTGATTTAAGATCTGAAACAAATGAAGAACTGAGAAATTACTTAAGATTGTAGATAGATTTTGAGTATTCTAAAGTTGATGCTGAAATGAAGATGAACAAATCTCCAATAACTACTTTTGAAGTTGTAGAGTCAAAGGATGAAAGTTATGTGATGTTTCACAGAGAAGATGAAAGCTTCAGGGTGTTCAATATGCTATGGGATTTATTGCATATAATAGATAGAGTGGATTTATTTCATTTATATCATGTCGTGCGAGAATATTTTGAACACAATCCATCAGAAGGATTTGGTTTAATCTTGCTTGGAGATCTCACAATTGTTTGGGAAACTGAAGAAACAAGCACTGCTGAGATTTGGAAAAACCAAGAAGATTGGGAGATTACTTGCTGGAGATTCTTTGAAGAATCTGGAGTACATGTTCTAGAGTTAGAAGATGGAACTATGATTCACATGTTAGCAGATAGAAGATATCCTCTTAGATCAGATCTCATGAGAAGAATGCTAGAGCATGGGATGGAAGTTGAAGAAGATAATGAAATTGCTCTTATGGTCATCAAACTGTTTATCAGATGGACTACTATTGCTGATGATGATGAATAACTGGTATGAATCTTAATTGAATAAATTATTTTTGAAAAATTAGTACTTTATTGAAAGTACTGCTGATCAAACAGTACTTTCATCAAAGTACTGCTTGCAGCTTTAAAACCAGTTAATGATTTTGAAAAGAGAACTTTGGTTAAGTAATAAATATTTTGAAACAAAAGTTAAAAGCAACAAATGGTTTTTAAGATGGTAACAACAATAGGTTATCAATCCACCATGGTTACAAAAGGATTGGCTAATCCATGAGCAAACAGCTCTGGTAAAGATATCTCAAATCCGTTTTATAGTTGACAACTTGCTAATAAGTTGTATGGTAATCAACTCACCATATCAGTAAATGTGAAGAGTTGGCTAGCCCACAAGAAAATGGCTTGTGGTAAAGGCTGTGGAAAAGCCATTATTTGGTAATTAGTTCACCATAGATGAAAGAACTAACTAGTCCAAAAGGGTACAACTTTTGGTAAAGACAAATCAAATCTGTTGATAGCTGATGATTTGCTAAAAATCATATGGTTATCAGTGTACCATGATCTTACACATCAAAACATTTGGCTACTCCAGAGTTAATGGCTTTGGTAAAGAGACATCAAATCCATTAAATTTTCAATGATTCACCTCTCACAGGAGTTTACACACCTGGAAGTGATGAGAATAGACTGCAACTTAAACTGAATTAATGTACAAATTGTCATATGTTGCTGTGTTGCTGAAAAGATGGAGCTTGCTGAATGATGCTGAAAAGAATTATTTCTAAAAAATACTTGATGATACTGATATAAGCACAGATATAATCCAAAGACAAAGACACAATCTTTCCTTGAAGATGGAGCTGTTAAAGATAAGTTTCCAAAAGAACTTGAAGTCAAGCAAGTAGAATTCAAGTTAGGGGAGGATTGTTGGGATATGAAAGTGCTGAAGAATGACAAAGTACTATAAAAAGTCAAAGTACTGCTAAAGAAGAAGTCAAAGTACTGCTGTCGAAGTCAAAGTACTGCAAGGCTAAAGAACTGCTATATTCGTTGATGGAAAGCTTTGTTATTCTAGAATATTCTTTGTTTAGATTACTTGTCGTACAAGGATACAAATTGTAAACCGACTAGGGTTATCCTTGAGCCTATAAAAGGACCCCTAGATTGGCATTAGAGATATATGTTTTTAGAATCCTAAAGTACGTACATTATTTTGAGAATTTGATATTAGAGTTTTAGAGTTGTTAAAAGAGTCTGCATAACAAGCAGATTTAGAGTTATTAATAAAATCGTTGAAAGTTAGTTATATTCTTCTTAGCTTTGTTAAGTAAATTCCGCATACTTAATAGAGATTACTCAGTGTTTCATTGTTAATAACTTAGGATTTATCCGAAGTTATTAAACCCTTAACAAGCTATTTAAGTTAGTTTGGTTAGAGTACATCGATCCAACAGGGTTACGTTGTAATACACCCATAATGTGGTTAGGGAATCGTATCGGATGCAAATAAGCACACTTATTTATAATTCATTACTTACATAAAGAAGCGTCCAAATTTATGTAATTAATTGGTTATAAACCTATCGTTCGGTGGTTTATAACTTCTTTATTTGAATAAAGAGGCATCCCAATCCATTCAAATAAGAAGATTATAAATCATCCTACTTAAGATTTTCCGACACAAAACTCACTTTCTAAGACAGATAATAAGATAACCAAGTCATCAAATCCCTAAAGCTAAGTAATAATATTATTTAACTCAAATCTCATGTCTCATCAAACAAGAACTGTCACAAGATCAAGTTAAATAATTAGTTATTATTGAGCTTCATATTTTTAATGGCTCAATTAAATTATGTGGTTTCCTTATTATTACTAAAGTCATATCATCCAACAACGTGGATCTAAACAAACAACTAACAAGAAGCATATGCGCACGAAGTGTGTGTAAGACAATTATAGTGGAGAGTCTTAACGTATAAAGCAGTTATAGTCTAGGCTCTTAAATGCAACCTAGTTCTCTATAACCAATGCTCTGATATCAATCTGTAACACCCCCAAAATATCGCAGCGGAAGATTGTGTCACTGGGGTGCTACTTCATAATACAAAGTACAAGTTATAGAAAACGACCTCTAAATGGGACGTTTTGAAAAGTTACCATTCGATTGATAAATTCAAAGTACAAACATGAGGTCCCAAAGTATAATATATAAATGTTTACAAAATGTTTCGAATGGTAAATGATAAAAGCGTAAGTCTTCAAAATATGTCGTGCGACTCTATGCTTCAAATTCTAGCTATCGCCTTATGACTTGAGATAAACATGCTAAAAGTGTCAACACAAAGGTTGGTGAGTTCATAGAGTTTTTTTGAATAAGATGAAAAGCCTTTAAAGAATGTTCACACAGCAAAGGCATTGTAAATCCACTCAGTTGCAAATCCCGCCCATACAAAACTTGCAACCTGTGTGTTTACAACCCACTGCTAAAAATAGTATTTTAATCATGTATGTATGTATCATAGTAGTAAGAAGTATAAATGTCACCACAAGGGTCTTCCAACAACTTAATTTGGGATGTATCTAATTTAATAGCCTTCCAACAACTTAATTTGGAGCTACTAAATTAGTGGTCTTCCAACAACTTAATTTGGAGCCACTTGTGTATGTATCTAATTTAATAGCCTTTCAACAACTTAATTTGGAGCCACTAAATTAATGGTCATCCAACAACTTAATTTGGAGCCACTGAATTGAATAATGCAAATAAGTATATTGCATTCAAGAATAACGCAAATAAGTATATCATAATCATGTATGTATGCAATCAAGTATAATGCAATCAAGTATAAAAAGTATAGCGTAGCATAAAAGTGTAAATGTTTTGAGTATTTGTATTTGTAAAAGCAAGTAGTTGAGCATGTATCTCCCCCAAAGAGTTTGTAAGATGGTTAAGCGAGTAAAAGTAGGGGCTACGAACTCACGGTAATCCTTAAAAGTTTAGAGTACTTGTGAAAGTAAATGAAAATAGTTGAGCATGTATCTCCCCCAAAAGTAATTCAAAACATATAAAAGTAGGGGCTATGAAACTCACTTTAATAAAGGTGATATCAAATGTATAACGAATCGATGGATAATCCAAGAAACCTCTACGCGCAACCTAGAATATGATGTTGTGTCTTAGGTTCGGAATAACGATGCGAAAGTATAAACATGCCTATATACGTCCTTATATTGATCATGATGTAGTATTTGTATGTTTGTTTATAGAAATGGTTTTAGTTTGTATATCTCGTACTACCGTTCGGGCCATCATAATTCAGAGGTCATGCAGTAAACGTTCGAGGAGCTAGAACACTTTAATTCGTAAATCCAGCAACTCGTAGATCTGTTTACCCAAATGAACCCCTCACACGAAGTTCCCTAGTGTTTTAGTGCTTAATACGTAAAACATGTATTTTGATTACTTGATTATATGATATATTAAGAGTTTATAAATACAATAAATAATTAAATAAAAGTTCATAAGTATTTAAAGTTTATAAATACTTACCTTAATATAGAATGCTTGGTTACATAAAGAAAAACAATATATAAGCGGAGCTTCGACGTGGAATTTGTAATCTTAGAAAACCCGAGGCAATTTGAAGATTATAACAACGCCTTCTTGAAAGCTCGAAGGATAATAGAAGATTATAACAACGTCTTTTTGGAGACTTGAAGTTATTTGAAGATTATAACGACTCTTTCTTGAAAACTTTCAAGAACAAAGATCAAAACCTAGTTTTTCTTCAAGAACACATGAATGTTCTTACAAGATCTATAAGAAATGCCTTAGGTTTAGGACTTTAGATGTTAAGAAGGTGTGGTGCAAGAATTTATGAAGGTTTTAGGCTAGTATTTATAGGAGAAAGGATTTGGTTAACTATATATTAGGTTAGAATTTAACCATGGTTAAGTTTACAAGTGTAAAGATCTAAAGAATCAATGGTCGTGATCAAAACACCATGCTTGATGACACATCAAAAATGCCACCTATGGCTAAAATGAGGAGGTTAAGAGTTTTGAACATTTATCTTACCTTTACGGAGTGAGTTTTGGTCCCGGTAATCGCTAACGGTAAGTATTTAATTCATGAAACGTAAAACCGGGTGTCGTAAAAATATGAAACTTATAGGAATGATTAAACTCATCAATATACTCATTATTATCTTATAAAAATGAGTGATAATTTTAATGGGTCGCGTAAACGCTGTTAAAACTGGAAACGTAGGCTAAATACGAGAAAAATGCAATTTATCATAAAAGAACGAGATTTCAGGGAAATGACTGTGAATTTATTTAAAGTAGACTAAAATTAGTCTATAAGTGATATGAGATGTCAAAATGTGGGATAACTTAACAGTTATACGTGAAGTCTAAAAGTTAGGCGATTTAAGCAAAAATGTAGAACGTACAAGGTTAATTCTTTATGGTCAAAGGAGGAGGGAAATATGTTTGACTTTTCCAAAAAATGTAAAAGTGTCTAAACATCTTAGGAAATACAGTGCAGGAATGGTTAAGTCTGGGTCTAAGTAGAATTGTTTAAAACGTAAGTTTAGTCTCATACGGGTCAGGGTTTATTTGGTAACATTTAAATGGAATCTTAAAAATTCTATAATTGATTATGAGTGATCTAAAAATTAATCTGATATGAGAAAAATGGTCAGAGTTGGTTTTTGTTATGCGCGGGATGTTTAAATGGTGCTCCGACCAAAACGAAACTTTAAGACGACGTTTTCTTAATAACTTTTGCGAAGATAATCTAACGATTGTCAAACTCTCAGGTTATCACTAAAATAAATTAACTTACAAGAATGTGAAATAAAAATTTCGGGAGTGAATAGTAAAAGTGAATAGTAAAAATTCGAAAATGGATAGAAATCCTAAAAATGCGAATTGTTACAGTCTCTACCCCTTAAGGGAACTTCGTCCTGAAGTTCTGTTGATGTTAACTACTGATAGTGTGTCTAAGAAAAGTGTAGTCTCTAAAACAGTGGGGTTCTCTCTTATTCAACATGAATAGTGTATGAGTTACGTTGTAATACACCCATAATGTGGTTAGGGAATCGTATCGGATACAAATAAGCCCACTTATTTATAATTCATTACTTACATAAAGAAGCGTCCATATTTATGTAATTAATGGGTTATAAACCTATCGTTCGGTGGTTTATAACTTCTTTATTTGAATTAAGATGCGTCCCAATCCATTCAAATAAGGAGATTATAAATCATCCTACTTAAGATTTTCAGACACAAAACTCACTTTCTAAGACAGATAATAAGATAACCAAGTCATCAAATCCCTAAAGCTAAGTAATAATATTATTTAACTCAAATCTCATGTCTCATCAAACAAGAACTGTCACAAGATCAAGTTAAATAATTAGTTATTACTGAGCTCCATATTTTTAATGACTCGATTAAATTCTGTGGTTTCCTTATTATTACTAAAGTCATATTATCCAACAACGTGGATCTAAACAAACAACTAACAAGAAGCATATGCGCACGAAGTGTGTGTAAGGCAATTATAGTGGAGAGTCTTAACATATAAAGTAGTTATAGTCTAGGCTCTTAAATGCAACCTAGTTCTCTATAACCAATGCTCTGATATCAATCTGTAACACCCCCAAAATATCGCAGCGGAAGATTGTGTCACTGGGGTGCTACTTCATAATACAAAGTACAAGTTATAGAAAACGACCTCTAAATGAGACGTTTTAAAAAGTTACCGTTCGATTGATAAATTCAGAGTACAAACATGAGGTCCCAAAGTATAATATATAAATGTTTACAAAATGTTTCGAATGGTAAATGATAAAAGCGTAAGTCTTCAAAATATGTCGTGCGACTCTATGCTTCAAATTCTAGGTATCGCCTTATGACCTGAGATAAACATGCTAAAAGTGTCAACACAAAGGTTGGTGAGTTCATAGAGTTTGTTTTGAATAAGTTGAAAAGCCTATAAAGAATGTTCACACAGCAAAGGCATTGTAAATCCACTCAGTTGCAAATCTCGCGCATACAAAACTTGCAACCTGTGTGTTTACAACCCACTGCTAAAAATAGTATTTTAATCATGTATGTATGTATCATAGTAGTAAGAAGTATAAATGTCACCACAAGGGTCTTCCAACAACTTAATTTGGGATGTATCTAATTTAATAGCCTTCCAACAACTTAATTTGGAGCTACTAAATTAATGGTCTTCCAACAACTTAATTTGGAGCCACTTGTATATGTATCTAATTTAATAGCCTTCCAACAACTTAATTTGGAGCCACTAAATTAATGGTCATCCAACAACTTAATTTGGAGCCACTGAATTGAATAACGCAAATAAGTATAATGCATTCAAGAATAACGCAAATAAGTATATCATAATCATGTATGTATGCAATCAAGTATAAAAAGTATAGCGTAGCATAAAAGTGTAAATGTTTTGAGTATTTGTATTTGTAAAAGCAAGTAGTTGAGCATGTATCTCCCCCAAAGAGTTTGTAAGATGGTTAAACGAGTAAAAGTAGGGGCTACGAACTCACGGTAATCCTTAAAAGTTTAGAGTACTTGTGAAAGTAAATGAAAATAGTTGAGCATGTATCTCCCCCAAAAGTAATTCAAAACATATAAAAGTAGGGGCTATGAAACTCACTTTAGTAAAGGTGATATCAAATGTATAACGAATCGATGGATAATCCGAGAAACCTCTACGCGCAACCTAGAATATGATGTTGTGCCTTAGGTTCGGAATAACAATGCGAAAGTATAAACATGCCTATATACGTCCTTATATTGATCATGATGTAGTATTTGTATGTTTGTTTATAGAAATGGTTTTAGTTTGTATATCTCGTACTATCGTTCGGGCCATCATAATTCAGAGGTCATGCAGTAAACGTTCGAGGAGCTAGGACACTTTAATTCGTAAATCCAGCAACTCGTAGATCTGTTTACCCAAATGAACCCCTCACATGAAGTTCCCTAGTGTTTTAGTGCTTAATACGTAAAACATGTATTTTGATTACTTGATTATATGATATATTAAGAGTTTATAAATACAATAAATAATTAAATAAAAGTTCATAAGTATTTAAAGTTTATAAATACTTACCTTAATATAGAATGCTTGTTTACATAAAGAAAAAGAATATATAAGCGGAGCTTCGACGTGGAATTTGTAATCTTAGAAAACCCGAGGCAATTTGAAGATTATAACAACGCCTTCTTGAAAGCTCGAAGGATAATAGAAGATTTTAAAAATGTCTTTTTGGAGACTTGAAGTTATTTGAAGATTATAAGGACTCTTTCTTGAAAACTTCCAAGAACAAAGATCAAAACCTAGTTTTTCTTCAAGAACACATGAATGTTCTTACAAGATCTATAGGAAATGCCTTAGTTTTAGGACTTTAGATGTTAAGAAGGTGTGGTGCAAGAATTTATGAAGGTTTTAGGCTAGTATTTATAGGAGAAAGGATTTGGTTAACTATATATTAGGTTAGAATTTAACCATGGTTAAGTTTACAAGTGTAAAGATCTAAAGAATCAATGGTCATGATCAAGACACCATGATTGATGACACATCAAAAATGCCACCTATGGCTAAAATGAGGAGGTTAAGAGTTTTGAACATTTATCTTACATTTACGGAGTGAGTTTTGGTCCCGGTAATCGCTAACGGTAAGTATTTAATTCATGAAACGTAAAACAGGGTGTCATAAAAATATGAAACTTATAGGAATGATTAAACTCATCAATATACTCATTATTATCTTATAAAAATGAGTGATAATTTTAATGGATCGCGTAAACGCTGGTAAAACTGGAAACGTAGGCTAAATACGTGAAAAATGCAATTTATCATAAAAGAACGAGATTTCAGGGAAATGACCATGAATTTATTTAAAATAGACTAAAATTAGTCTATAAGTGATATGAGATGTCAAAATGTGGTTTTTGTTATACGTGGGATAACTTAACAGTTATATGTGAAGTCTAAAAGTTACGCGATTTAAGCAAAAATGTAGAACGTACAAGGTTAATTCTTTATGGTCAAAGGAGGAGGGAAATATGTTTGACTTTTCCAAAAAATGTAAAAGCGTCTGAACATCTTAGGAAATACAATTCAGGAATGGTTAAGTCTGGGTCTAAGTAGAATTGTTTAAAACGTAAGTTTAGTCTCGTACGGCTCAGGGTTTATTTGGTAACATTTAAATGGAATCTTAAAAATTCTATAATTGATTATGAGTGATCTAAAAATTAATCTGATGTGAGGAAAATTGTCAGAGTTGGTTTTCGTTATGCGCGGGATGTTTAAATGGTGCTCCGACCAAAACGAAACTTTAAGACGATGTTTTCTTAATAACTTTTGCGAAGATGATCTAACGATTGTCAAACTCTCAGGTTATCACTAAAATAAATTAACTTACGAGAATGTGAAATAAAAATTTCGGGAGTAAATAGTAAAAGTGAATAGTAAAAATTCGAAAATGAAGAGAAATCTAAAAAATGCGAATTGTTACACAAACGCACTGTGGGAGTCCCTAGAATCCAAATACATGGTAGAAGATGCTTCTGCAAAGAAGTTTCTTGTGAGTAATTTTATGAATTACAAGATGGTTGATACCATGCCTGTCATGGAACAATATCATGAAATCTTAAGGATTTTGGGAGAGTATACCCAACATAATATTATGATGGATGAAGCCATCTCGGTTGCAGTTATCATTGATAAACTGCCTCATTCCTGGAGAGAATTCAAACATGGTTTGAAACATAAAAAGGAAGAGTTAAATTTGGTTCAACTCGGTAGTCATCTACGAATTGAGGAAGGATTACGAAATCAAGAACTTAATAATAATCCTAAAGGAAAGAACCAAATTGGATCTTCTTCTGTTAACATGGTTGAAGGAGATGGAGCCAAAACAATTAACAACAATAAGAAAAAAAGGAAGTTCAAAAGTGGTGATGATAAATTTGCCAACAAGAAGGGTGCATTGACTTGTTGGAAATGTAACAAGCCTGGTCATATGAAGAAGGATTGTCGCTCTAAAAAGGGCAATAATGGCGCTGGTCCAAGTGGGTCTAAGGATCTTGAAAAGCAACAAGGTTATAATTCCGATTTAATACAAAATTTTGATAATGTTTTGCATTATGTTTCTGTAATTTCTGAAGCATTTTATGTACAGGATGATGAAGTTGCTTGGTGGGTTGATTCGGGTGCAACAAGTCATGTTTGCAAGGATCTTCGTTGGTTTCAAGTATGTAATCCGATTGAAGATGGATCATGTTTAAAGATGGGAAACGTTGCAACCGAACCAATCAAAGGAATAGGGCGTGTTTTATTGACTTTTACTTCTGGAAAAAAATTATGTTTAGATAATGTATTGTATGTACCCGAGATTTGAAAGAATCTTGTTTCTGAAATTGTGTTGAATAAGTTTGGCTACAAACAAGTGTTGGAAAGTGACAAGTATATCTTGTCAAGACATGGTTCATTTGTTGGATTTGGTTATGTATGTAATGGAATGATTAGATTAAATTTGAATTATCCTTTGTTTAATGCTTCTGCTTGTATGCTTACTTCTAGTCATAGCAATAGTTTAAGCAAATCTGAATTATGGCATGCTAGACTAGGACATGTTCATTACAAGAGAATGAAATATATGTCTAAAATGAGTTTAATACCTGCTTTTTACATGACACCAGAAAGTTGTAAGACTTGTATGTTAACAAAGATCACTAGACATCCATTTAAGAGTGTTAACCGGCAAAGCAAAGTATTACATCTCATACATAGTGATTTATATGATTTTCATGCCAATCCTTCACTAGGACATAATAAATATGTCATTACTTTTATTGATGATGCTTCTAGATATTGTTATGTCTATCTACTGCATGCTAAACATGAAGCTCTAGATAAATTAAAAATTTATAAACAAGAAGTAGAACTTCAAAGACAAGATTTGATAAAAGTATTATGTACTGATAGAGGTAGTGAGTATTATGATCCAGTTAATTTTCAATCGACTGGAATAATACATCAAACCACGGCTCCTTACACGCCACAACAGAATGGTGTGGCTGAAAGGAAGAATAGGACTTTAAAGGAAATGGTGAATTCCGTGTTATCCTATTCTGGACTAAGTGTAGGGTTTTGGGGTGATGCTATGTTGACAGCCTGTTATATTCTGAATAGAACTCCAAGCAAAAATAGTAAACAAACACCTTATGAAATTTGGACCCAGAAGGTACCAAATATGACTTATTTAAGGGTTTGGGGCTGTAGAGCTGTTGTTAGACTAACTGAACCCAAAATGAAAAATCTAGGTGAGAAAGGTATAGATTGTATCTTCATTAGGTATGCTGAGAATTCCAAGTGTTATAGGTTTTATATTATAGAACCTAATGATTATGTGTCGGTTAACTCTATAATAGAGTCAAGAGATGCAATGTTTGATGAAGAACGGTTTACGTCTATACCTATAGAGTCGAGTAAGATAGCTGAAGATGATGTTGAAGGTACTGATGATGTACCTGGTTCATCTGTCCCTAGGAAAAACACTAGAACAAGAAAAGCTAAGTCTTTTGGGGTATGATTTTCAACTTTATTTAGTTGAAGGAACAAGAGATAAGACTTTGTCCTAGTACTCTAGTTTGGCAAGCTCTGGGTCGAGTATTTCAGTATTTGAAAGGAACCATGGATTATGGTTTGACTTATGGTGCGCGTACAAGGCGCATTCGGGGTCAAAGAAACTTCCTTTTCGTCGAGCAAGTTTTTCAACACCCTAGGCTGTGAACCTAGTCGTTGTAGTGTAGTATTGGGTAAGCCTCGGGTATTGATATCGTTCTCTAGAAGAATAGGAATGCTAGTAAGAAGTGTACTACGCTAAGGTTGAGGTTGAGGAATGTGACAACTCGTATTTTTAGGTCATTTTACAAACTTTGAAAATTTCACTATTCATCTCAGGAATTTACTATTCATTGGTTACTATTCATCATTTTACTATTCATCGTTTTTGAAGTCGATTTGATATTTTGAAAGGGTATTTCAAAATTTTTCTATTCACGAAATACTATTCATTCCCGGAGAAAATCACTACTCATGCTTCACTATTCATTGTTTACCGTAAACTAGGTTTACGATTATCAAATTCGCGTAACCTTAATGGTTTAGCTGCGAATTCATGAACAATCATCAAGGACATTTCATATAGACTAGGTTTAGTCTACATATCATTAGCATCATCATCATCATATTAGTTCATGCATGGTTTTGCATTTTATATTAAACGTATAAGTTTTATTAAATAAATGCTATCGCGTAATTAATTATTTTGAACAATTGATCCGATACTTCCAAAAATTATCCCGACATATTTTTATACTCATATTAAGACTATAAAAATAATATTATGAGTTTACCTAGTGTTTTAAATTTATTTTGTATATAAATTGTTATATTTATATAATTACGACGGTTTTCGTAAAAACTACACGATAATTATTATTTCACTCAAATTTTGTAAGGAATGTATTTTATAATTTTTATGACTTCAATATATTTTATTTTGATCCGTTAAAATTTATTTTTAGTTAACGCTACCCTAAATGTTCAAATATATACCTAATTACTAAACTAAACTTACAAATACATATTATATTACATTTAATTACTTAGTAAAAAATATATATATATACAAACTAACTCAAACTCACCCTTGTCGACACAAGGGATGAGTCATTTCATTTTGCACACAAATATCTACTTACATAACCATTATATTCATATAATACTACACATTAAACACATACACATAAAAATACAAAGGATGAAAAATAAAAATCTCTCTTCCTCTTCATCCCCAAGAACCGGCCACACCATAGAGACCAAGGAGGATCAACAAAATTTTTCAAGACAAGTTTTTAACACTCTAGTTACACTCTTAGTTTAGGTTTTGAAATAAAAACCTAGGGGGTTTAGGATTAAACCTTTGTTCACTAACCTCATCAAGTTAACTAGTAAGCATCTCATATTCATTTTCATCTTTCATATTTATTTTATGTTCACTTTATCATATTTAAGAAAAACATGCAAGTCATAATGATATTTATACCATTTTTCATTGTTTTTAAGAGTTATATATATTTATGTCATCCTATAATTACTCCTTGGAATATATCACTTTTGGTGATGTCTAGGAACCCATGACACCCTAATAAGGTGTATGCTAGGATTAGAATAGCTTCGGAGTTGTTTTGAATTGGTTGGAATAGGTTTGGCGCGAGAAAAACTCATTTCGACAAGTTTACTTAAGGGTCTGTCCATATTTTTGAAATCTATAATTTTAGACAGTAGATAAAAATTTTTGGCCTAGATATTTAGAAAATACACTTTAAAACGAAAACGTGGCCGCTTGAACGGGTTAAAACGGAGCTATAACGAAAAAGTTATGCTATTTACAAGTTAGACGACGAAAAGTGTAAAAACCAGAAAATTCAGCATGTTACGTCTACTTTGTACGAGTCAAAAATGAGGCTTAAGCGTTATGAAATGTGGCGATTTATCAAAAATATATAAGTTACTTTGAAACAAAATTTGGAGAACAAACATTTGGAGAACAAAATTTGGAGAACAAACATTTGGAGAACAAAATTTGGAGAACAAACATTTGGAGAACAAGTTTTTGAGAACAAAATTTGGAGAACTAAATTGGAGTACTTTTTATAACGTGATGTCTTCTAGTAAAAGTAAGTTCGCCAAGCATATTTTCCAAAATGTCCGACCGTTCGTCAAGCGGAGTTGTAATGAATAAGATACGGTTACTTAAACTTTGCCGAAAACCACCCTAAAACAATATTTTGGACAAAAGTACCATACTTTACCTATAGTTTTCTCCGTGATCGAGACCTTTAGGATGAAAACTTAAATGATAAAACTTTTAGATAATGATACAAGCTTCCCAAAACCGTTGAGTTTGTTTCCTAACACTCGATGTGCACCATTTTACGACTAGCTTTTAGAGGCCGTTTAGTCACCTTCATGAAAATTTCAACGACATTATTTTACAACGAAAAGTTATAATTTCATAATAAATCACTAAATGATTATCGTAGGATATCATTTCAACGAAAATACTTGCAAAGTAATTTATAAATTGTCAAGACGTTATAAGATTATTTTTCGACGATAATCGTTATTTTCAAAAATTCACAAGCGGTATAGAATACATATGGATTTGAATGCACGACATTGTTTCATGATTTACATTAGAACATATCATTCATAATAGGTCACAGTCAGAGGTTGCGCCTCATTTCAGTATTGCCATTATATCATCATAATCATTGCAACAGGTGAGTTTTCATAGCCCCGATTTATTCAAGTTTATACTTATTTCAAACCTACGGGGGAGAATACATTGCACATCAATTTTTATTACGATACCAAGTATATCAAATTCATTACATTGCTTAAGTTACTTCATTGCCAATTGAATGTCCCCATATCAGAAATCATGAACCGTTAATTACTGGGTAAGCGAGGGTGAGTGGATAGATCTATCGAGGGTGACTCCTCCATCCGGGTTGGTGGATTCCAACTGGTCAAACGGATGCATTTCATTTAATAACATTATTTGAGTTGTTTGGCAAAACACTCTGTTGGGGCGAACATCATGATCAGTCTAGCTTCGGTGTCATGTGCTTAAGCAGTTGTAACATTTTTATGTGACATAATTGTCATACATGGCCTATACTTGTGGTAGTCGTTTTAAACATTTTCAAGAACTCTATGAACTCACTCAACCTTTGTGTTGACACTTTTAGCAATGTATTTTCAGGTAACTAAGGCATTCACTTCATGGCATGCATGTGGACATATCATAGAGTTGCGGTGACGACGCGTCTCACATGGGATTTATACATTTTAAAAACATCGTTTGACTTGTACCAAACTTGTTTTCCTCACATGTTGATTTTCATTTGGGACCTATCTTTGTAACTCTGAATGTTTTTAATATATCAAACGATGTTCTTTTCAAACGACACTTTAGGTCGTTCAATATAACTGTGATTGTGATGCTATGACAGTCAATCCCCAGGAATTCTATTCCGCTGCAAAACAGGTAATTTGGGGGTGTGACAGAGTGGCATCAGAGCTTTAGTTATAGAGAACTAGGTTGCATCATTGACCCTAGACTATAACTACATCATCATTGCATCTCATCATTTCATCATAAGTGCATAGTCACTATACATGCGGTTTCATACGCACATTTTGCGAGTTATTTACTTTCATTTCGAATCGATTGTTACATTAATGCCTTCAGATACCCATCCCATCACTTTGACATGGAGAATGCCCTGTCATTCCCTATCACAATTTTAACATCAGTTGACTTAACACCGATAACATCAGATGATGAGACTAAACTCTTTTAGGAGGACAAAATTGCACCTACACCATCACGATCACCATTGATTCACTGTAGGATCAGGACAATTTTTATCATTCTGTTGGGACAGATCATACCATTTGGTAGGACTTATAGGCTTAGTCCTAATGGACCTATTAGGATGCTTACTACAAGGAAGATAGTAGTATTTCATTCACCATTATCTTCTAACTTACCATTAGGATTTCCATCATTATCATTGTCATCATTTCATTATCATTGTCATCTAGAGCACCATCTGTGCCATCATATCCCATAGACACTACTCATACATCTGACTTATAGCTTGGGAAGCGTGCAGGATTTGACACACCACTACCATCTACCACTAAGACTATAGAAACTACACTATCTTATAGATTTAAGGACTGTGAGAGTTTTAAAGCTGTTGTTATTAGACAGCCTACTGCTCCTACACTTGAGACATGATTAGACTACCAACAGGAACAGATAATAAGTACCTTTCAATCTAATGTAATCTTTATCATTTATTATCTCCACGATAATCACAACCTTTGTTTATTTCATTCCTTATTCCAATTGCCCAATTTTCAATCATTTCGCGACAATACCTCACTATCTTACTAGGGGTTAGGCCAACTTTATTCTTGACCAATTAGGAGACTATTACCACTCTATGAGGTTCTCCCATGTATTCTACGAACCATTCCACAAATCTTATTTCATGTTATTTTGCTACTACTTTATAAAATTATTTCACTTAATTTTATTTCAAGCCATTTTACACCATCTTAGAAACATTGTTTCATAAAGTTTTAAAACAAGTTGTTTCGTTACCACCCTATCAATTGGTTTTCAGTCATATTATCAACTATTTAATACCATCATGCGAAACGATTTTCATGTTACTCTGAAAAATTATTGAGCCATTATCTTACAAAACAAAACGTTGAATACCATCTAAAACTTCGGAGGAACATAATATCATTTCAACAAAACCAAGCATCACATCATTTGTCCTCGATTATACATAGCCTGATCACCTATGTATAATTCAGGAAGAATTATGTCATGAAAGTAACAAGCATCATTTCAAATTTCTTAAAACAATCTTCACTCAAAAGCAAAGTTTTGCAATCAGATAAATTGTTCATAAACTTTTCTTTTTGTTAACACTCTATAGATTCCTACATCATTCATCACTCACTCAACCAATAAGTTAGAATTTGACGAGTTACCTTTTTAGGAAAGGCTTCCTATGCAATCTATGAGGAGGATTCCTCGATACAAGAAAACAATGAAAGGATTTCGGAATTTCCAACAAGGACTAGAAGTAGGTAGCGAGATCTTTCAAAACCTAACAAAAATCTTAAGCCATCACGGGACAATCCGAACCACTATCTTTGGATTAGAAGCCAAATTCTATCATTTCAAAAGTACTAGCTAGACCGAGTTACGAGATTTAATACGAAGCGAATACCCACGAAGCAACACTATAGAGATAAACCAAGTCTTCTAACCAAGACTACAGAACATTTCATTAAACATGGCCTCAACAATATGTGAACTTCCCTACAATGAGTTTCCCTTAAAGGAAAATTTGGTTAAGTTAAGGTTATCGATATAAACTTCCCCTAAGGCATTGTGTTCTCTAGAAATTCCAAGTAACCTCACTTTCATATCAAGAAATGCAATAGGTCTGAACATATCAGACAATCAATCATTCTCCATCTACAAGTGAAATTAGAACAAACATTCTTCGACATAGTATGAGCTGATATCTATTTTCTTGCTAGCATGATAACAATCTAGGTGATGAATTATTTTAGAAGCACTCAATATTGAAACAAGTCTTGAAAATCAACCACCACACCACATCACTTAAATATTTAAGGTTTTGTGACTTTACAACATATAGCATAGAAATATTTTGATAAGAGACCTTAGTCAAGGAAGACTCAAGTCATGACATTCGCTAGAACTAGAAACGCGAGGAATCACAACTGTTACCTTTAATCTATTCATTTCAATAAGGTCCTTTTCGACAGACTTAACATTTTGAAATTTGGCATGAGACACGTGGTATCAATTCCAGTTGTACCTATTATAAGCTATTCGATTCACCTTAGACTCCTGATAATCATTTCAATCTTCCCATGGAATCTATTAGGACATGAGTACCACCTATTATCCTCAGCTCAATGGTTAGAGCGAGAGAACCATTCCCACATTAGATGATATGCTCAAGCATGTATGAATTTCTAGAAATGATTAGGCAAATCATTCTTCATCAACAAGTTCCCTTACAACAATAGTCAACACATGAACATATTGACTATAACAATTGAGGCACCCCATGGTTGAAATATCAATCACTTATTCACGGGTCAAAATCAGGAAAGTCCAACTCATTAGTCCATAACTCATTCATGAAACAACAAAGTAATCGTACAAATCAAGAATCAGTTACAAGTAACAACATATAGCTAGATAAGCTACGTCAATGTACGACGCAAAATATTGGAAGTATGTTCCATAAGTCGCAAACCATTAGAATATCAAGTTGGCAACAGATTTATGTTCAAAGTCCCGTCTTGGAAAGGCGCGGTACGATTCAGAAAACACTGGACGACCCGATGCGACTCAAATATCCTCACCTTTCACCGATAACACCGTAGGACCCAACAAGGACTGAATTCAGGGACTGAATTCCTTTCTGGATGGGCGAATGTGACAACTCGTAATTTCAAGTCATTTTACAAACTTTGAAAATTTCACTATTCATCTTAGGAATTTACTATTCATTGGTTACTATTCATCATTTTACTATTCATCGTTTTTGAAGTCGATTTGATATTTTGAAAGGGTATTTCAAAATTTTACTATTCACGAAACACTATTCATTCCCGGAGAAAATCACTACTCATGCTTCACTATTCATTGTTTACCGTAAACTAGGTTTACGAGTATCAAATTCGCGTAACCTTAATGGTTTAGCTGCGAATTCATGAACAATCATCAAGGATATTTCATATAGACTAGGTTTAGTCTACATATCATTAGCATCATCATCATCATATTAGTTCATGCATGGTTTTGCATTTTATATTAAACGTATATGTTTTATTAAATAAACGCTATCGCGTAATTAATTATTTTGAACAATTGATCCGATACTTCCAAAAATTATCCCGACATATTTTTATACTCGTATTAAGACTATAAAAATAATATTATGAGTTTACCCAGTGTTTTAAATTTATTTTGTATAAAAATTGTTATATTTATATAATTAAGACGGTTTTCGTAAAAACTACACGATAATTATTATTTCACTCAAATTTTGTAAGGAATGCATTTTTATAATTTTTATGACTTCAATATATTTTATTTTGATCCGTTAAAATTTATTTTTAGTTAACGCTACCCTAAATGTTCAAATATATACCTAATTACTAAACTAAACTTACAAATACATATTATATTACATTTAATTACTTAGTAAAAAAAATATATATATACAAACTAACTCAAACTCACCCTTGTCGACACAAGGGATGAGTCATTTCATTTTGCACACAAATATCTATTTACATAACCATTATATTCATATAATACTACACATTAAACACATACACATAAAAATACAAAGGTGAAAAATAAAAATCTCTCTTCCTCTTCATCCCCAAGAACCGGCCACACCATAGAGACCAAGGAGGATCACCAAAATTTTTCAAGACAAGTTTTTAACACTCTAGTTACACTCTTAGTTTAGGTTTTGAAATAAAAACCTAGGGTGTTTAGGATTAAACCTTTGTTCATTAACCTCATCAAGTTAACTAGTAAGCATCTCATATTCATTTTCATCTTTCATATTTATTTTATGTTCATTTTATCATATTTAAGAAAAACATGCAAGTCATAATGATATTTATACCATTTTTCATTGTTTTTAAGAGTTATATATATTTATGTCATCCTATAATTACTCCTTGGAATATATCACTTTTGGTGATGTCTAGGAACCCATGACACCCTAAGAAGGTGTATGGTAGGATTAGAATAGCTTCGGAGTTGTTTTGAATTGGTTGGAATAGGTTTGGCGCGAGAAAAACTCATTTCGACAAGTTTACTTAAGGGTCTGTCCATATTTTTGAAATCTGGAATTTTTGACAGTAGATAAAATGTTTTGGCCTAGATATTTAGAAAATACACTTTAAAACGAAAACGTGACCGCTTGAACGGGTTAAAACGGAGCTATAACGAAAAAGTTATGCCATTTACAAGTTTGACGACGAAAAGTGTAAAAAAACCAAAAATTCAGCATGTTATGTCTACTTTGTACGAGTAAAAAATGAGGCTTAAGCGTTATGAAATGTGGCGATTTATCAAAAATATATAAGTTACTTTGAAACAAAATTTGGAGAACAAACATTTGGAGAACAAGTTTTGGAGAACAAAATTTGGAGAACAAACATTTGGAGAACAAACATTTGGAGAACAAAATAAGTTTGCCAACCATATTTTCCAAAATGTCCGACCGTTCGTCAAGCGGAGTTGTAATGAATAAGATACGGTTACTTAAACTTTGCCAAAAACCACCCTAAAACAATATTTTGGACAAAAGTACCATACTTTACCTATAGTTTTCTCCGTGATCGAGACCTTTAGGATGAAAACTTAAATGCTAAAACTTTTAGATAATGATACAAGCTTCCCAAAACCGTTGAGTTTGTTTCCTAACACTCGATGTGCACCATTTTACGACTAGCTTTTAGAGGCCGTTTAGTCACTTTCATGAAAATTTCAACGACATTATTTTACGACGAAAAGTTATAATTTCATAATAAATCACTAAATGATTATCGTAGGATATCATTTCAACGAAAATACTTGCAAAGTAATTTATAAATTGTCAAGACGTTATAAGATTATTTTTCGACGATAATCGTTATTTTCAAAAATTCACAAGTGGTATAGATTACATATGGATTTGCATGCACGACATTGTTTCATGATTTACATTAGAACATATCATTCATAATAGGTAACGGTCAGAGGTTGCGCCTCATTTCAGCATTGCCATTATATCATCATAATCATTGCAACAGGTGAGTTTTCATAGCCCCGATTTATTCAAGTTTAGAATTATTTCAAACCTACGGGGGAGAATACATTGCACATCAATTTTTATTACGATACCAAGTATATCAAATTCATTACATTGCTTAAGTTACTTCATTGCCAATTGAATGTCCCCATATCATAAATCATGAACCGTTAATTACTGGGTGTTTAGGGTAAGTGGATAGATCTATCGAGGGTGACTCCTCCATCGGTTGGTGGATTCCAACCGTCAAACGGATGCATTTCATTTAATAACATTATTTGAGTTGTTTGGAAAAACACTCTGTTGGGGCGAACATCATGATCAGTCTAGCTTCGGTGTCGTTTAAAACATTTTCAAGAACTCTATGAACTCACTCAACCTTTGTGTTGACACTTTTAGCAATGTATTTTCGGGTAACTAAGGCATTCACTTCATGGCATGCATGTGGACATATCATAGAGTCGCGGTGACGACCCGTCTCACATGGGATTTATACATTTTAAAAACATCGTTTGACTTGTACCAAACTTGTTTTCCGCACATGTTGATTTTCATTTGGGACCTATCTTTGTAACTCTGAATGTTTTTAATATATCAAACGATGTTCTTTTCAAACGACACTTTAGGTCGTTCAATATAACTGTGATTGTGATGCTATGACAGTCAATCCCGTGAATTCCATTCAAATTTGCAAAACAGGTAATTTGGGGGTGTGACAAGGAAGATTATTTTTTATCTTTTTTTTATATTTTTTAGAAAGCTAAGTGTAAAATCTTGGGGTTCGGATTTGGGGGGGGGGGTACTTCTGCCGATTACTCTACTATTCTAATTATCTAAGCTACGGGTAGTCTTATGTCTATTGATGTGTGCTCGTATGATGATTAAAAATGTGCTTACCTAGATACTATTACTCCCTAGTTATCTTTTATTGGTGGTTGAATTTTCACGTCCTTATTCTTAACGCGTTGTGTTTTCTAAGGTCGTAAGGTGTGTCTTTTTCCCTAACTCTTTGAGATTACCTTAAGGTTATTGCCTACGAAATTCTCTAAGATTCATAAACTAACTTTAAGTGTTATCTTTGGATGTTTAGCCTACGAAATCCGCTAAGTGATTTATAAACTAAGTTTCACAAAGATTACTCAAGCATTTAAACACAACGATGGTCTAATTGCACTCCTAAGCCAATTACAATTAAGATAAGAGACAACCAATTAATAATTAATAACTAGGTTTCATAGATCTAAGCAAACACACAATAAATTTAGCCGGACATGTTAAACACGCAAGCATAAACACATTCAATCGAAGACATAATGAAATTAATGAAGTAAAACACTTATCTTGATGTAAAATAGGGTTTGAGAACCCTAAGATACTGTCCAAGTTGGACTACAAACGTTTAGGGTTTTTACTCCACAAGTCTACCTCTTAAAATTCTGAAAATTCAATTTTCATATATAAGTTTACACTTGCGATAACATCGCCTTATAGGTGGGACGCCGTTAGATCGCCGTCATTAGGGTTTTGTCTTGGCCAATAGTTGGGACGGCGTCACGTTGTTGTTGTGATGCCGAGTGGCCCCAGAGTGACGTCGCCCGATTCTGGATCTAGGCCGACTGGGATGAAAAGTCTTCGTGACGCCCTTCCTCTTCAAAGCCTGACGCCGTCACGTGGGTTTTAGCAAAAAATCTACTGAGCCATCACATATTTTAACCTCAGATAGAGTGGCGTATGCCATTTGATTAGGACGCCGTCAGGTGCAATTCCAGCAGCTTGAGTGTCTTCGATCTTGACTTAGCCATTTTCTTCATATATTCACTCATTTTCGTCCAAATATGCATCATTCCAGCATTTAGCTTCCAAGAGACCTAAAAAGTGAAAAGAAACGAAATTAAGCAGTAACGGATATAAAAGTGGGCGATTAAGGGCTTAAATGACCCCTTAAAAGTGTACGTTTTAAATCCTTATCAAATATCCATACACTTGGTATTTGCTTGTCCTCAAGCAAATGTGTTTTTGGCCAATCAATTTATTAGTTAGGGGGCATGAAGCATTGGTTTAACATAATTCACAACAAGTAAAAGCACCGCAATAGTCATAACAAGCACGAAAATTATATACTAGCACCTCACAATGAGTGTTTGGATTCTCTCATCTTTCGGGTGTATATGAAATATAGTAAATGGAAATAGAAGATAAACACTCATTAACCGGTCATAGTACATAGATTACCATAGGCTTGAGACTAGATCAAACATTCACCGCTTTGGCGTAAGCACCTAGGAGGTCTTTTAAAGGGTTGTAACATTAGGCTGACGGTAGGGAAACAAAGGGTTTGGTTGGATAGGCGATTTAGTGGTGGCAAGTCAAAAATCTTATGTTACAAGCATGAAAAGAATGGCGTTGCTAAGCCAAGACTCGACTCACTAAACTCTAGATAACTTGAAATAAACAAACATAAATATAAAGTAAGATGTAGGATGGTAACCCGTTTTTTTTTTTTACACTTTTTTTTAATGCATACACTTTTACTTTACCATCATCTAATATAACATCAAAATACAAGGGATTTATAGGAGCATCCCTACACTTGAGTTTTTATTACCCTAACACTAATTTGACCCGAATTGAAAAGATCAAAACACTTGGAGTATTTAATTACGTAAATAAAGGGAATTTGAATTTAACGTTCCTTCCCGTCACTCCATAAAATATTACTTTACCCATGAGTCCCAATCATCCCAAAACTGTGTACAAAAGATATGACTCAACTTAGCTACCATGCAAGTAACTAGATAATTGAACTAAGGGTTTAGTATGATAACAATAATGCACTAAAGGTGAGTGCATACGAGGTAGGCTAAGGCGATTTAGGTGTACATTTGGGGGTGGATTGTAAACAATGCTCTTCATTGATATTCCGGAAAACCGAAACACCACGAGAACCGCGAAAAGGATAGGCTCTGAGGGGTTAACTAGGGGTATCGTGTACTAAAGATGAGTACATCACAAGGGTGTGGGGTAATTACTCGACCGATGTGGAAGAAGTAATTATAATACGGGTATCAAACAAGTGTTATCCTAATGCCTCTTATCATTTAGTCATTTCTAACTACACAAGTGTAGTCTCACTAGCGATCTCAGGATGTATCACAAAACAAGTTCTAGAATCTATTATACTACCGGTACACTCTCGAAGCATTAAAGGTGAATGCTTTAATTCCTATAGATCTAGGGGCGAACCTCACATTTTTATTAAGACTAAAGTCCCACTCGTACATGTCATGAAAAATTTTAAATTTGGCGCTAAAATTACCCTAACCAATATTTCTCATAGCTTATTACACAAATGAAATAGGACAAGACAAATGATCAAGGCTAAGCATAGTTTCAAAGTTTCCGTTTTATTCTCCCTCCCTACACTTAAACTGAACATTGTCCCCAATGTTCCCCGAAAGTATCAAAGTTATGATAACGGAAGGTAATTAAAAGAGAAAGAAACTAGTACTCCCCTGATTAGCTCGGTAGTATCCGTGTGAAGTAGTGGTTAAATTCTTGCCCAAGAAGAATGTATGCGTGATAAGCTTCATCCAATATTATATTTCTTCTTCTTGATAAATAAAACCTGCGCACTTTAAGAAAATAGACGAAACCTTCGCGTAAAATCGGCGGTAAAATTATATATGACTCTACTACACTAGGATATAATGCTTGTGGAATGGATGTTTGCAGATTTTCTGGAAAATTAAGACCTGAGAATTTCTAATTTATAATTAGCACAGAAAATGAGAGAAATTTTATAAGATTTTTCTGCTCCTCCTGACGTCCTCAGGTTCTAATCCTGACGCCGTCAAGTTATCCTGACAGAAACTGATTTGCTGCGTTTTTCTGAAAAAATTCTGGAAAAATTACACCTTTTGAATCTGGAAAAATTCCTGCTAAACATCCATTATGATTCGATACAAGCATTTGACTCTAACAAACACACATATATATCAATTTCACTAATCGTAGTTCTCATGTTCACGTTATTTTGAAAACGTATGTAATCCTCCCTACACTTATCCTTTTTGTAAAATACCTTTATATGTAATTAAGACGATGTTAAAGACAAAATAAAGCATTTTCACAAATTCAATCATGAGAATATACAATAATGAAAACATATATGACACACAGACAAGCAAACGATAAAGCATGGGTTGCCTCCCACGAAGCGCTTTTCTTTAGTTATGAGTCTTGTAGCTAGACTCGAAGTCGTGCTCCTACGTACCTATGTAAGTAAGTTTATCCTCAAGAATGCCATAGGGATCAAACTTATCTTTTAAATTCCTAGTGGTACGCTTATTCCGGTATGCCTTTTCAAACTTTTCTCCATCCGGGTCATTGATTGTCATCCTGATGTGCCATTCTTCATTTCCACCATTAGGTGGTCTATCCCAATTCCAATTATGCTTAGGCTTCTCACTCTAAAATTTCCACTTATTCATGTTAAGATTAACAGGCAAGGTTCCTAGGAACTCGGTCATCTTTCTAAACACTAAGGCATCCTCGAAAGGGTTCACTTCCATGTCCCTAGCCAATTCTTGCTCATGAAAAGTTGAATTACTTACAAAGGCCTTTTCTATATAAAAAGGTCATTGAGGACCTACAAAATCTTCATTAGTCCAAGGTCCATATCTAGATGGTGTTCTATCTAACATGATCTCGTAAAGGTATTTCTTCCTCTTTGTAGTAGATATGCTTCTTGACATCATAAATTGACCTAGCACTCCCTTGTCCTACCACTATCTTAGACATCTTACAATCAATTATAGCACTAGCGGTAGCTAAGAATCCTCTTCCTACCAACAATGGGCATGTCGGGTCTTTATTCATATCTAACACATGGAAATCCGCCAAAAGAGTCAATTGACCTACGTGCACTACCATGTCTTTTATTATCCCTACCGGATATGCCATACTACCGTCCGCTAGACCTAAGATGGTTTCCGTTGGTTCTATCTTACCTAGATTAAGGCTTTTATGGAGGGACAACGGAAGAAGATTGATGCTTGATCCTAAGTCGGCTAAAGTGTCGAACGGTTTGGAATTTCCAAGCCTACACGGAAGAATGAATAGCCCGGGATCATCTATTTTCTTAGATAACTTATTTCGCACAAATGCGGACCCACGTTCTCCTAATTTAAGTTCTTGATCATATTTTTCTTTTAATGCATTATATAAGGCGCATGAGTCAAGACTTCAAGAACCGGTTTTTCTTGGTGGAGTTCCTTGTACTCCTCTTCTAGGTTAGGTTTGGGTTCTTGGTTGATGGGTTTCTCAAGATTTGGTTGGACCAATGGTTCGAGTCCTTGGTACCTCTTGAGGGATCGCTTGTACCCCGTGTTGATGGCGTTGACCGGGTGAACCTTCGGGTGTGAAGGGCATGGATATGCACTCTCCCAAGGTGAGCAAGAACATGAAGTCGATGAAATCGAATTTACATTTGGGTTATTTATAGTGTCGCTCGGGATTTTTCCAATTTCCCGGTCATTGAAGGCTTTTAAGAGGGCGTCGAGCTTGGATGTCATCTCGCCTTGTCGTTGCTTGAAATCGGCTTCAAGCTTAGTCAATCGAGCTTCTTGAGATGACATAAACCTAGACACCATTGCCTCGAGATTAGTGGAATTCCCAATATTTGGAGGGTTGGACCTATTGGGTGGACTAGATGAGTTTTGGGACGGGTTTGAGTTTTGGCTCCACCTAAGGTTAGGGTGATTTCTCCATAAGGGGTTGTAGGAGTTTCCTAAGTTGTTTTGCTCGGGCTTTAAAGGGTACCATTTCTCTCCCGCTCGTCGATACGCGTGGATGCGTAGTCCGCAAAATCTTGTTCGGGGAGTTTTGTGCAATCACGAGTGTTGTGGGGACCACTACATAACTCACAAGGTAGAGTGATTTTGCTCACTTGGTGTGAAGACTTTGGATTCTCGTAGGAGCTCATTAGGAATTTGACTTGATCTTCAAGCTCGAGCATCCTACGATTGGAAGTTTGTGAGTCAATTGGAGGCAATGAGATTGCCTTGACGGTTTTGGGCAACTCACGGGGGTCATTCCAACTTTCATTGTCATAGAGGGCAAGGTCCTCTATTGTACCCCACGATTCTTCCGCGATGAGATCACTAAATTTGCCACCGGCCGCTTGGTCGATGGATTGTTTAGTTGCAGAGTGGACATGATCGAGTTCATGCCTCGTAGAGAGATTTACCTTGACGTTGTTGGAACATCAAGATTTCATTCCTAAGTTTAGTAGTTCTCCCCGGTGGGTAAATTTGGGCAAGGAAACGAGTGGTGAGATCATCCCAACTTGAGATGGATCTGGCGGGAAGTCGCTCAAGCCAATTACTAACTTGGTCCCGTAGAGAGAATTGGAAGAGACGCAAGCGCGTGGTCTCCCATGTGGTAGCATCAAGGTTGATGGAATCAACGATTTTAAGGAAGTTCTTGATATGCTGATTAGGATCTTTGGAACGAAGTCCATGGAATGCACATCCGTTTTGCACCAACCGGATGTCGTCGGATCGCAGGGTCGTAGTTTGAGCTTGATCGAGAAGCTCAATGGTGTTCCGATAGCCTTGGTGGCTTGGTCTAGAGTATTCACAAAGAGTACAGCCTCTTGGTGGGTCAATGAGTGGTGGCGGGTTATCGCCTTCCATGATGAAAAGTGATGGGGTTACTAACAAAGTCACGAAGAAGGGGGATAGACTACGAGGAAGCTAAAAATGAGAAAAAATCTCACTTGATAGGAATCAAGCAAGAGAACCTAAATGAGATATAAATCTAACTAGCTATTCTATTCCCTAGCAGCGGCGGCAAAAACTTGGTGCACGTACAAGGCGCGTTCGGGGTCAAAGGAACTTCCTTTTCGTCGAGCAAGTTTTTCAACACCCTAAGCAGTGAACCTAATCGTTGTAGTGTAGTATTGGTTAGGCCTTGGGTATTGATATCGTTCTCTAGGGGAATAGGAATGCTAGTAAGAAGTGTACTACGCTAAGGTTGAGGTTGAGGAAGATTATTTTTTATCTTTTTTTATATTTTTTAGAAAGCTAAGGGTAAAATCTCGGGGCTTGGATTTGGGGGGTCTACCGATTACTCTACTATTCTAATTATCTAAGCTTTGGGTAGTCTTATGTCTATATATGTGTGCTTGTATGATGATTAAAAATGTGCTTACCTTGATACTATCACTCCCTAGATATCTTTTATTGGTGGTTGAATTGTCACGTCTTCATTCTTAACGCGTTGTGTTTTCTAAGGTCGTAGGGTGTGCCTTTTTCCCTAACTCTTTGAGATTACCTTAAGGTTATTGCCTACGAAATTCTCTAAGATTCATTAACTAAATTTAAGGGTTATCTTTGGATGTTTAACCTACAAAATCCGCTAAGTGATTTATAAACTAAGGTTCACAAAGATTACTCAAGCATTTAAACACAACGATGGTCTAATTGCACTCCTAAGCCAATTACAATTAAGATAAGAGACAACTAATCAATAATTAATAACTAGGTTTTATAAATCTAAGCAAACACACAAGAAATTTAGTCGGACATGTTAAACACGCAAGCATACACACATTCAATCGAAGACATAATGAAATTAATGAAGTAAAACACTTATCTTGATGTAAAATAGGGTTTGAGAACCCTAAGATACTGTCCAATTCGGACTACAAACGTTTATGGTTTTAACTCCACAAGTCTACCTCTTAAAATTCTGAAAATTCGAATTCTATATATAATTTTACACTTGAGACGACGTCGCCTTAAAGGTGGGACGCCGTCAGATCGCCGTCATTAGGATTTCGTCTTGGCCAAGTAATAGTTGGGACGACGTCACGTTGTAGTTGTGACGCCGTCAGGCTTTAGTAGTGACGTCATCTGATTCTGGATCTAGGCCGTCTGGGATGAAAAGTCTTCGTGACGCCCTTCCTCTTCAAAGCCCCGCCCGGTGTATTTTAGCAAAAAGTCTACTGAGCCATCACAGATTTTAATTCGTATAGAGGGACGGCGTCGCCATTTGATTGGGACGCCGTTAGTTGCAATTCCAACAACTTGAGTGTCTTTGATCTTGACTTAGCCATTTTCTTCATATATTCACTCCTTTTTGTCCAAATATGCATCATTCCAGCATTTTGCTTCCAAGAGACCTAAAAATTGAAAAGGAACGAAATTAAGTTGTAACGGATATAAAAGTGGGCGATTAAGGGCTTAAATGACCCCTTAAAAGTGTACGTTTTAAATCCTTATCAACTTATAGTGGTTATCCTTCTATTATAGAAGGTTATTCCGATGCAAGTTGGATTAATAATATGGAGGATCACTCGTCTACGAGTGGTTGGGTATTCCTTCTTGGAGGAGGTGCTATTTCTTGAGCTTCAAAGAAACAGACTTGTATTACGAACTCAACTATGGAGTCTGAATTTGTTGCTTTAGCTGCAGCGTGTAATGAAGCTGAGTGACTGAGGAATTGGGTTTATGAAATTCCTTTGTGGCCTAAACCGATATCTACCATTTCTATCAGATGTGATAGTGCTACCTTGGCTAGGGCTTATAGTCAAGTGTACATTGGCAAGTCTAGACACTTAGGTGTTAGACATAGCATGATCGTGAGCTTATCATGAATGGTGTGATATCTGTGGAGTTTTTAAGAACTCAATTGAATCTAGCCGACCATTTAACCAAAGGGTTAGCAAGAGAACTCGTACGCAAGGCGGCTATTGGGATGGGTTTAAAGTCCACCTAATTAAATCCTTGTATCAAGATACCCAATTCCCATCTAACATAATGTTAAATCCTGAATTCAATGAGGAAAGCTTGATATCTTTGGATTGGAACACCTAATTACATCATCCCACGGTATGTGTTCAGAACTGCTAGATAAAGGAGGTTGAAATTATATTTCCTAATGGTTTTTTGACAAATTGCACTTGCAGGTGAAAGAGTAAAGAACCACCTATATAAGCATGAAGTTTAGCTGCTTCAAGAAGCTTGGGACTTGGCTTTGATATGCTTATTGAAGGATAGGACACAAGCTAGTAAAACATAGTGTCAAGTAGAACATGTGGATGTGTAAACTGTTGTGTATATTATCTTCATGTATTCACTATGAATAGAAAGAGTTCAATCCTTAGTGACAATCTTATATTCGAATGTTTGGAAAGCTAATGTACTAATGTGAACTTCAATCGTCTCGACATTTCATTTATGCATCAGTTTGTTGTTTGTTATGAGTTTCTTTTAAGTTAATCAAGATTACACTTAAATAGGGGAGGATTGTTGGTGATTTTGCATCACCGATATTATTTAAGTGTAATGGATTGACTTAGGTGACCAGTGTGTAATAGTGATAAATGTTCAACAAGTTGGGGTTGTGCGGAGTGCACACTTGTATGACATTATTATGATTATCATTCGGAGGTGAAGCCCCGAATTACTGGGGTCCGGGGGTAGCGTCCCTGGTAGCAGGGTCCAAGGGGCGGCAGCCCCTAGCAGGGTCCAAGGCGCAGCGCCTCTTGCTGGGGTCGAGCTTGGAAAAATTTCATTTGGTGCAAAGTGCTATGTTAAAAACGCACTTGAAAATAAAATTCCCGGAATTTTACCCCTTTAATTTAACTGTTTCCGTTGGCAATATAACTGCTTTGGCAGTTATAACCGAAAGTCACTTTTGTTGGTCATAGGTTCATATTCTCATTCTGGTTCTATTTCATAACACAGAAAACATATTCACGTTTCAAAATATGAGTTTTATCCGATTTAAGATTTCGGTAGAACCACCGAAATACTTCAATCTGAAAGTGTTTACACGACTCTCAGAATATTGTGATCCAAATTTCCTAACATTAGTAGGGTCGGTTTGACCCAACCCTAAGCCTATAAGATTTTATCAGGTGAGGTTGAACGGGTTAATAAAACTACTCGGGGTTGTTTGATCCAAACCCGATAACCTGGCATTGTTATCGGGTTGGGTTAGGGTTGAATTATTTTTTTAATCAGGTTATCGGTTCAACCTTATAAGACCCGGAAAATACTATTTATTTTGTTTTTAAATAAAACCTTGTAAGCCTATTAGTCTTTGCATTACATGAGACTAAAAGTTGATAAGTTTATAACCACAAACCAGAGTGTCAAATTGAATCTTGAACAGAAAAATATATATACACAGTCATACGTTGAATCTTTTATTCTTTCGTTGCTCTTATATAATAGTTAGGCAACAAATATGCTAGGTTTTCATTGTTGTGTAATGCGCCTCAGCTACTCAATCAACTAATCTCTCAAATTACGTAATATGAACATAACAGGTTGCAAGATGTTGAAGCAACAACATAATACAAAGGCTTATAAACGTTAAAAGGATGAAAAAATTGCAACCACTCTTTATGTTGAGATATAATGAAATAAAAAGAATATAAGAACATGTTTAGACTTTTCTTGAATACTTCATGAGAGCTTAGTTTTTCATTTAGATATGACAAAACTATATGTAGAGTTGGATTTATCTTATAACCCGACAACCCGAATCATCCGACCCGACTTAACCCGACCCGATAACCCAATTTCTTATCGGATCGGGTTGCGGGCCGTTTTTTGAAAATTCAAAACTCGACTCGACAAACCCGATAACCCGACCCGATAACACCCCTACCTAGCGGATCTTGTCCCAATACATGTATATATATATATATATATGTATATATATATATGTATATATATATATATATGTATATATATATATTACCATCAACAATCATTAATATACATTTAAATTTTGACTATTAACACTAACTTTTTAAGTGATTTGACTAATCTTTCAAGGGATTTGACAAAAATACCCTTATATTCTTAATCTTCATCTTCATCATTATCAACCCCAGATTCTGGTGACCTTTTTCTGGCTACTAACCACCATCTCAGACTAGAAACTCAACTAAAATTTAAACTAAACTTAAAAATCCCATATTCATCAACTCAACTAAAACCACTACTCGGCCCTACTTCTTATTATGTATAACCTAAAACTAAAACTAATAAACCTCAACCTTAAATCTCATATTGTTCACCACACTTGCACACTTTCGGTCACTTCCTTATCACCTACTCACTTACAAAAACTAACACAAAATTTTCCTCTTTTCTTCTAGCTAAATTCGAATCTCAAACACCCTTGAACTACCTCAATATCCAGGAAAAACTTGAATATCTTTCTCTAAAATTCAAAATACAAACACCCTTTCATATCGAAACCCTTTGTTTCTACTTGAAGCTGAGTTCGTATCAGGTAGGGGTTTTTTTTCAAAATGGTTTTGTTTGATTTTTGGTTTACTCTTTATTTCGAATCATAAACACACAAACTTAAATCCCGGATCTTGTTTTTAAACAAGTTCTTATCATGGATTTGAAGTTTTTTTTATGAATAATTTTCTTTCTTTTGTTGTAAAGATCAACGATGGGTTGTGTTGGATCTTTAAATATTTTTGATTATTTCGAAAACCAAACTCGAGATCTTTGTTGTTCTTTTGATTTTTCGTTTAATATCTTGAGAAAAATGACTTTTTGCGGTGGTTTGTTATATTCGGTTGTAGAGGAGATGAAATAAGTTTATAGTTGATTTGAAGAATCAAAGGGGTTTGGGGACCATTGTTAAGGAGCTTGTTTTTAAATCCTTCGTTGTTTTTAGATCTTTGGAGACAATTGTTGATTTGGTTGTCGAGGGGCCATTTTTCAATTTATGTTAAAGTTTATAGTTGATTTTGTAAAGCTAAAGAAATTTTAGTTTGTGACCGGAATTTGAGTTTCAAGACGGTGGTTGGTTGCCAGAATCTGGGTTTGGAGACTGTGGTTGGTCGCTGGAATCTGGTTTTAAACATGAGGAAGATGAAGATATAAAGCACAAGGTATTTTTTATTA
This sequence comes from Chrysanthemum makinoi, assembly GCA_910596185.1. Classification (NCBI taxonomy): domain Eukaryota; kingdom Viridiplantae; phylum Streptophyta; class Magnoliopsida; order Asterales; family Asteraceae; genus Chrysanthemum; species Chrysanthemum makinoi. The sequence continues at coordinate 134,927,810 of OU343217.1, forward strand.
AATCACTTAAAAATTTAGTTTTAATAGTCGAAATTTGAATATATATTTAAGTGGAATGGTATATATGACACACTCTATTACGTATGTTGGTACTCTTGAAACAGTACATTATATTTCCTTGACCTTTGTCCTAAATAATACTCATCCAATACACTTTTCTATAAACAAGTTTAGCAAAACTTCAACTCTTAATTGTTTCCGAGGGTAAGACACATGAAATTTGTACAAGAAAATATATTTTTCTTTTATCAATAAAAAATTAGTTACATGTCCCGTGCACGCACGTGATTTACACACGAATCAAATTTATTTAAAAATTTTAGTTTAATATACGAACATAGAAGTGTTAATTTTTTGTAAATAAGATATTACACGCACGGGATTCAGACTGTACGTACAAATATTAATTATATTTTAATTAAATTTGTTTGGTACATATTGATAAGCCGTGCTTTCATTTCATACTTATAATCTCGCGTGTTGGTGCAAATATGAAGATATTTAAACTAAACGGTCTCGTATGTTTTAATAATTGTAATATATTGGTTTTCATAAACACATAACATAACACAAATAGGTCGAATAGTTTGAGGTTCTAGAGAGAGAAAGTTGAAGAGAGTTGGGAACTTAGTGAGACAAAGAAAAATGATATTATGAAAAGCTCCAACCCTTTGCCTTGCTAGGCAAAGGGTATTTATAGTAGGTTATAAGACACGCCTCCTACGGGCTGTGGATCAGGCATACAGTGGGTAAAGACCTGTCCGTCCTCCACGGTGTCACTGAACAAACTACTTTCTAACACTAAATGACTACGACTACGAAATTTCTAATGAATACATATACTTGAGGTGACCGACTCTTTAACTACCGGATTTTCTAAATCCTAACAGTCTGCCCCTAAGGGAGGTCACCTCAATTACATCAATTACAAACAGATATTACATTTTGGTGTTCTTGGATTCTTGATTAAGTTCTTTTCTTCGTAGCCAGTAGTCTTTGATTCTTCAAGTTCCGCATGTTTGGTTCTTTCAAGTAGGGGTCTTTAACTGATCCACGTGATGATGAGTTTTGAGCCAGCATTGAGATCATCAGCCACCATAAATCTCTAACTCATCCTTTGAAGTGTTGCCATCATGTGAAGTTGTGACTTTTGGACCGACATGCTCACATTCTGGATCATGATATCTTCTTATCAGAGTTGCAGAAGCTTTTGTTAATTCATGATATTTGCAGTAGCGTAGCAGAAGCATGGAGTGAAAATATCAGAGTCGTTGATAAAGTCATGCACTTTTCAGGATTTATTTAGAAGAGAACGTGTTGTGTGAGCATGTGGCTATGGATTGACTCCTCAATTCTGATCAGCTGCAACCGTCGGGTGTTCCTCCAGACAACAGTTAGCAATAAAAGCGCACGAAAGTGCCTTCGATCACTTTCGTTGAATTGAGGTGCACAGCCCACGGTTCCTTGTTGATCAGTACAAGTATTGCCTGTGATCAGGTAAATTCCGAAGAATCTCCTTGACAGGGTTTCGCAGCTGCTCTAGCTGTTCTCAGACCGGAACGTCTCAAAGAAGACAACACGGAGTGAGTGAACCAGCAAATTAAGATTTACTGATTGATTAAAAAATGATTTGAAAACAATCGTGTATTACTTAATAGAAAGAACTTTTGCAATACAACGAAGGTTTTATAAGAAAAATCAATTTTCAATCATAAATACCTTTTGATTTTGAAAATGTAACACACAGTCAATGTGCTATAGAAAAAAGTTTTTGAGCTCAACAACTGGTTTTTCAAAGGTATTCGACAATCCATATCCTGAACTAGGATTGATTCATAATGCGAATCGCCGCATCATTTCTGTCCAGTTGTCACATGATTGATCTATTGGATAGATCTCACATGCCACCCACCAAGAGCTTGTTTGATGTTGGCTCTAGAAGGCTTTCCATCTTCATTGTGGATATGTTAACATATTACTAAGATGTTCTGGCAATACCACAAGGATAATGCGTAGGACTCTAAAATATATTCTCACTTTCCACATTGTGTGAAATAGTGAGTCTTCATTAATTGTGTCCTAATGAGATTTATTGATGATCTCTTGGCTCTAGACTCAATAGTGCATATTTGGTTTCATATGCCGGAGACTAGGGAGAGGGTCTCCTTCTTCAATATCAACAATCTCAAAGAGAGAGTCGATAGATTATGTAGGTTCCTCGTGAGAATGAAACAAGCCCTTTTAAGAGGAACTTGAGTAGCTTGGGAAGTTAGGTGCAGTGCGTCATTGGGTCCATGATGTCTTGTCTTCAATACCAGTGTTACCTTAGTAACCACCAGTAGCATATGTATTGAACCCGGTTTCTGCCCTAAGGTTGAAGTAATGAAGGGCTATTTATTTTCACCCTTTTTCTCATTCATTTCTTTTTCATTCTACAACCCCTTCAGTACTTACCGAGACTTCATTACTAGAACCTTGTTGGGTTTTTTCCAGTCCTAGCTCTGTCTCAGTCAGAACTCTTCCCATTTCTCATTTTCTCCTTTTTTCATTATACCTAAGGACCCTACACTATCTAGTGGATTGTCCCTGGGTAGATCCCTCCGGCTCTGGCGGGATCATGGGAACGAATACCTAACCTAACCATCCTTATATCTCCATGCATAAAGTGAATTTGGTTGGTCTTTAGGTATTGTTCATTCCGCCTCGAAACCAATTGGAAACCACTTGAAAATCAATCAAGGTACTTGTGATGTAAAATCAAAGCATTTTGTACCTTAATTGTTTTTGATATTTTAGAAAAGCTCCCCCTCAACATGTGCTTCAAGTATTCGAAGTTGTTTTAGCACATGGAGGCAAGAGGACTTTGAAATCTTAGATTAAGAATGAGAAATTCAATCTTTGATTAACTATTTTCTAAAGATATCATCATCACTTTCCCTATCAAATCAAGTATTTTAAGTACTTTGTACAAAATATTTTGGGAAGGATGAGGTTTTCATTTGATCGCTCCCCCTGAATATGTGCATCAATATATAAAAGAGTTTTGCACATATTAGAGGGAACCTGCACTTTGAGATATATCAATCACATTTCAATCCATTTTGGTTTAAGATGAATGCTCCCCCTTAACATGTCCATGCAATTTTGAAATCATTTGGCACATGTAGGGATGAGTGCTTGCTATTAAATTTACCAAAACCACTTATCGAATTATTAGTTTAAATCCAATTTAAATTACAAATTCTCCCCCGATCACACTTTTCAAACCCTTTGAGATTTGTGATCTCTTATTGATTTTAAATTGATTTTGAAAGATTATGAGGAGAATTGTGACTTTCTTTTGAAAACATTTAAATTGATAAGGATCAGAGTATGAGACTTTAAACTCCATTATTTAAAAACATGCTTAATGATCTTATGAAAACACAACCTTGGTCTGGATCCAATTGTATAAAACATTGTTTTTTTATGATTATCCAAAGTTAGACCTTGAACATTTACGTGTCAATTGTTTGAAAAATATCCTTTTTGATATGTTTGAAATCACTCTTCCCCTCAATCAATGACGTAAGTTGTTGATTGAGTGATAGATATGTTGACAGATGATAAGTCCAGATGATTTTCAAAATAAAGATCGAGATATTTTCAAAGCAATTTTGTTTTCATTAGATGACAAATATTTTTCAGAAGAATCTTTAGAAGGAAAAATATTTGGTTGGAAACATTTGTCTCTTTGGCGACAAATATTCCTTGTTTTTAGAATCAGAGCGTGAGGTTTTTAATATTGGATGAAGCATAGCTCTGTTCTTTCTTTAAAAATGGGTTATTTTTCTCCATCTCTCTCTCTCTATCTCTTTTTTTTTTTTTTTTTTTTTTTAAATAAATATATTACACCTGATCGAACTTCATCTAAAGACCCGTCTAATTCTTCGAATGACAAATCTAAGTCCGTAGATGTTATCAAAACCAGACAAAATATTTGTTAGGATTTAGTAAATCCAGTCATTAAAGAGTCGGTCACCTCAAGTATATGTAATCGTTAGAAAGCTCGTAGTCATAGATTATTTAATGTTAAGTAGTATTTAGTTAAGTAACACCGTGGAGGACGGACGGGTCTTTACCCACTGTATGCCTGATCCACAGCCCGTAGGTGGCAATTTGTGTAAGACTATAAATACTCTCTACCTCCCAAGGTAGAGAGTTGGAGCTCATAATAATACTTTCATTTTCTCTCACTAAGTTCCCAAACCTCTAACTCTTTCTCTCTCTAAAACCTCATCTTGTACGCCTACTTGTGTTTATGATATGGTGTGTTTGTAAAATCCAATATGCAACAATTGGTATCAAGAGCCATGGTTTGATCATCTCTCTTACATATCCTTGGATTTCTAGTGGTTTTAGATGGTTTTTGAGTTTGAAAACGTTTAGTGGTTTTTGCATCATTTGGATCATTTCTAGTGTTAAAGTTTGAATTTTGGGTGTACTTTTGTGTTTAGAATCATTGTAAGTGCTTGGGTATTGATTTGGTAAGCTTGAATCACTATGGTTGAGCTTGTTTTGGATTGAAAAGTGTGTTTTTGAAGTTTTTCTTGCTAGCGACTTGGTTCTCGTTGTGTTTTTCATCGTAGCGACTTGCTTCAGTAAAAGTTAGCGAGTTACAGTGTTAGTTGTTAGCGACTTGAGCCTAGCGACTTGTCTATTGAGATAAGCCGACAAATAGTACAAGTTAGTAGATTCTCCACTACGGCTAGCGACTTGGTGAGGTTAGCGACTTGCTTCAGAAATTGTTAGCGAGTTGTAGTGTAAATTGTTAGCGACTTTATACTAGCGACTTGGATCTTAGCGAGTTGTTCTTTAGCAACTTAACTATGTCTAGCGACTTGGTGCTTAGCGATTTGTTGTCATAATTCTTAGCGACTTGGTGTTAGCGACTTGGACCTTAGCGAGTTGCTCTTTAGTGACTTGACTGTGTAGCGACTTGGTGCTTTAGCGACTTGTGTCCAGCGACTTGGGTCTTAGCGACTTGGGCTTAGCGACTTGGTTCAAGAACTATTAGCGACTTGGTTGATTTCTGTTTGTAATACGGTTTTCTCTTGATTTAGTAAAATCCCGTGAAAGAATCTATTTACCGGTTTAATCATAGAGTTATAAAATCCCATGTAATCTGTTAACATGTCTACCAACGTACCTACAATCATCTCCACTGTTGTTAAGGATGTTCAAGCATCTGGTTCAGATACTCGTCCACCCATGCTTGACAGAACTGACTACGACTCTTGGGCTCAACGAATCAGATTGTACTGTCTTGGAAAGGAAAATGGGGTCAACATTCTCAAATTTATTGATGAAGGACCGTATCAAATTGAGACTACAAGAGACATAATTGATACTGCTGCAGATGGAACCATGATCTTTAGATTGGATAGACCAAAGACGTATGATGAGCTCAGTGATAAGGAGAAAAAGAGATTCGATGCTGATATCAGGGCTTCAAACATTATACTTCAGGGTCTTCCAAAAGACATCTACAAGCTTATCAATCACAACACTGAAGCCAAGGCTATTTGGGATAATGTCAAAATGCTTCTCTCAGGTTCTGAATTAACTAAGGAAGACAGAGAATCACAGCTGTATGATGAATTTGAACACTTCAAGATGAAACCAGAAGAGAGTATCTATGAATACTACGTGAGATTCCACAAGCTTGTAAATGATATGCGGAATATCAAAATGACCATGCCAAACATTCAGCTGAATTCAAAGTTTGTAAACAACATGAATCCCGAATGGCACAAGTTTGTCACCTCTGTGAAGCTAACCAAAGGATTGAAGAACACAAACTATGAGCAACTTTATGCATTCCATCTTCAGAATGAGAGACATTATATGTTTGAGAAAAGGATTCTTGAGCAGTTCAAATCTAAGCAGGGAGAAACAAGCTCATCAAATGACTCAACTGCTTTCTACACCAATGTTGGTATTACTACCAAAGCTTCTCAAGTCATACCCATGGGTAATGGTAATTACAAGCTCATCCCTGATCCAGCATATAAGCCTCCCGACTCAAACACACTCATGGAAAACTTCATCAATCAACTTTCTCTCATGGTTAGTCAAAACATGAACTGACTCCCACACACCAACAATAACCTCAGAACAACATCCAATCCACACAATCAAGCTACTGTCAAAGATGGGAAGGTTATGGTGCAACCAGTTCAAAAAAGGCAGTATGAACAGGGAAGAGGTGGAGGTGGTAGAGGATATGTAGCAAATCAGAATCGTGGAAGGAATGGAAATCAAGGTCAAGCAAATCCAATTAAGTGCTACAACTGTGGTGGTGAAGGACATATTGCTAGGAACTGCACATCTCCAAAACGTCCACAGAATGCAGAATACTTCAGAGATAAGATGTTGCTTGTGTAAGCTCAGGATAATGGAGCAGCTTTGGATGAAGACGATTTGTTGTTTCTTGCTGAGGGAAATGCCCGAACCTATGATGCTGATGTTGATGAACAGCCAATTCAGGAGATAGGTCATAATCATCAAAATGCCTTTCAAGTAGCTGACTGTGATGCATTTGACTCTGATGTCGATGATGAACCTACTGCCCAAACAATCTTCATGGCTAACATCTCACCTATGGTCTCTCCAAAAGTCTCTTCAACACAACATGCTGGCCCATCCAAAGGCAAAATCATTTCAGAGGTATTAAAACTATATGATGATGTTGATGAGCAAAAGATGCATAATAAAGTATAGTCTCTTGAAACTTATGAATCAGATATTGATGATGAGGGTAATAGTAATATTGTCTCATATGATCAATATGTGAAGCAAAGTGAAAGTGAGATTGTACCAAGTTATGCATCTTCTGCAGTCAATGATGATTATGTGTTTGATGAATACATTGCATGTGCCCCTGATGATTCTGTTACCTCTGAACTGAATGCCTATAAAGAACAAGTTGTTATTTATGAACAACGTGCTAAGTTTGAGTTAACCATCTGTGAGCAGGAAATGGATGATCAAATGCGTACAATTATTAGAAAAAGTAATTTTAGAAAAGAAGTATTAAAACAAGAGTTAAACTCCTTACAAGAAAAGCTTTCTAAAACTGCTAAGCAAAAACAAGAACTTCAAGAAAATGTTAAATTGCTTAAGCAAGAATTCAATGCTAAGGAATCAAAACTTTTGAATGATTCTTCTAATCTAAAAAATTTGAAAAACAAGCTTGAAAATAAGCTGTACGTACAAGGGAATACCATTCAGACTGCTCACTTGATCACTAAGTATAGAGTCTTAAGCGATAAGCATAGCATTCCCCTTGTTGAGGAACCAAATCCAGAGGTCATTAAAAAGGCTAGAGCTGCTCATAAGATACTTTATGATGGTAATGAAATCCTTAAGCCTAGACAGAAACCTAGTTGCACTGAGTGCACTGAGGAAGATAAGAAATCAGATGAAGTCACTAGGAAAAAATTGAATAAGAAGCTAGAAGATCCTGAGTGTAAAATGAATAATATAACAATCAAACCCCATGATTACACTAAGGAAAATTGGATATCCCTAAAAAAGTTTAAGCCTCAGACTCTATTGACCCCTGAACAAGTGTTCTGGAAAAAGGATATGGATATGCAAAAAGCTGAATATCTTGTTGAAAAGAATCCCCCTTGTAGGAAATTCCTTAAAGCAACTGTGTATCCTCCTAATACACCAATGCATTTAGTTCCTAGATCTATTGCCACTAATAGCAAGACCTTAATCAGCCTGTATGTTGTTTATCAGCTGTTTGTTGATTTTGAGAAAACGTGTAAGAAGAGAATCACACCTACTGGGATAACTGAGGGGGAAAATGGTTTTGAGCAAACTAAAGAATGCTATTTAACTGAGGTCATGACTTTCTTTAAACAATTAAAAGGTCAATTTGAGAGTCTTCAAAAGGGGATAAATTCAGATATTAAAGAAATGGAAAAGGAATTTGATGCAATGATAATTGAGGTTAATGATTATGAACATGAACTCAAATATAATGAGGTTAAAAGAAAGAACTTGCACATCTTAAATGAGAATTTGATTTCGAGTTGTGTTGCTCAAGATGTGTTTTATACTGTTACCAATCACTCTATTACTGCTTCTCGATTTCATGAATTATCTATTGCATTAAAAGTTTCCCATGATCGTGTCATTGAGCTTGAAAACAAAAACTCAGAACTAAATGAGAAAATTGATCAGGATGATCACGATAATTTGGTAAAACATCTTTCTAAACTAGAAGTTGAACATTTTGATTTACAACTAAAATATCAACATCTTAAAGAAAATGTCAAAACCTCAAATATCAAGACATCCTCAGATGTTCCAGAGTTTGATGCAGTTTTTCAGATAAACAAACGTGACGAACAGATTCAAGCTCATTGTAACACGATCAGAAAGTTGAAAGCCTAAATTTCTCAATTAAAGGGTGAAAAGAACAATGTGACTGGCTCCCAAATGCCTCCTCCTTTAGATTCTCAGTATTCTCAAACTTTTCATCTTCAAAACTTGGTTAATGCTTTACAAAAAGAAAACGAGAGTTTTCTAGAAGAAAATGAAAAAGTTAAACGACACTTTAAAGAGTTATATGATTCAATGAAAGTCACTCGTGACAAAAACAACGAAAAAATAGCGTCTTTACAAAAAGAAATTGAGAATCTGAGGAGTCAAGAAAAAGGGAAATTGGCACTTGTCTTTAATGAGAATGTTGCATCAAAGTCATCCTCAGACTGCAAATATACTGTGACTGTTAAATACATTCCTCCTCATCTTAGGAATAATGAACCTGTGTTTCATAACTATTGTGCTCATCTTAAGGATAGTCTAGAATGTCTCCGTGAGATTGTGGAAGAGGATTTCATAAATAAGCCTTTTGATAGACAAATTGGGTTTGCTTTCATTCAGGCCAAACGATCTCAAGAGTTGCTAGAATTTTTAATAGCAACGTGTCCTAAATACTCAGGTGTGAAAAGTAAAGCTGTGACGCCTTGTTCTATGCCTGGTGCCAAGCATACAAACCATTCAATGCCCAGTTTTAAGAAAGTGAACACTAATGTGCCTTTAAGTAGTTCAGATCCCTGCACGTCTAGTTCAGGAATGCAAAAAGTAGATCAACCAACTAATGTTCCCATAATTCCCTCTACAGGAGTAATCAGTGACACAAAAGCAAGCGGGTCAAAGCCTCCAGGCAATACCAAGCAAGATAGGACCTCGCAAGCTAAGAATGTGCATTGGAAGAGAGTAGAAGATCACCCTAGGAATATTAAGTTTGAGTTGAATAAAACGAATCGTGTTGATTCTAGTATTAGCTATAAGCGTACTGTAATTATTTCGAATTCTGCTACTATTCGCAAACCATGTAATGATGACTGCTTGATTTCTGTTACTAATCATGAATGTGGTGTGAATGTTTTGTCTAATGCTGTCAAATGCCCTGTTAAAAATGTTAATGCAAAAAATCAAGCTAAGAAGGCTAAAAGGGAAAGGAGAAAGAAAGTTAGAAAACAGTGGAAACCCACAGGAAGGAAATTTAGTAATATAGGTTATCAATGGATACCTACTGGGCGTAAGGTTAATGAGTTTTGCCCTAAATTTGCTAAGTCAATGCCCACTAGAAAATGGATGCCTACTGGTAGAACTATTCCCTTAAGAAGCGAACATACTTTGAATAGGTCAAATACAGACACTAGCACTGCATCTATTTCTAATGAGTCCATTGTTTCTACCTCTGATGTGGGTGTTCCAATCACTGTTACTAACCAAATGGAACCCATTCTTGCATGGGGATCCCAATTATCCAGTTATCCATTCTTGTCTGTGTTCAACTGCAGATCGTTCAAATCGTTCTGTGGTACTTGGACTCAGGCTGTTCCAAGCATATGACTGGAGACCGGTCGCGGCTCATGAACTTCGTGAGTAAATTCATCGGAACTGTGAGATTCGGAAACGATCATTTTGGTGTTATTATGGGTTATGGAGATTACGTGGTTAGAGATAGTGTGATTTCCAGGGTATATTATGTTGAAGGTCTTGGACATAATCTATTTTCTGTCGGACAATTTTGTGACTCAGATTTAGAAGTGGCCTTCAGAAAACATACTTGCTTTGTTAGAGAACTTGATGGTGTGGAACTTCTCATAGGAACTCGTGGTTCAAATCTATACACCATCTCTATCGAAGATATGATGAAATCTTCACCCATCTGCTTGCTGTCAAAGGCTTCCAAAACTAAGTCATGGCTATGGCACCGTCGTCTCAATCACTTGAACTTTGGTACCATAAACAATCTTTCCAGAAAGGACTTAGTAAGAGGATTACCCAGATTAAAGTATGAAAAAGATCATCTTTGTTCAGCGTGCCAATTGGGAAAAACCACGAAATATGCCCATAAACCAAAACCCACAAACTCAGTAATGGAAGTTATTCATACCCTTCATATGGGTCTGCGCGGACCAATGAGAGTGCAAACGATAAATGGGAAGAAATACATTCTAGTCATTGTTGATGACTACTCTCGATTTACTTGGGTAAAGTTTTTGAGGACAAAGTATGAGACTCCAGATGTCATCATCAAACTTATCAAACAACTTCAGGTTCGACTCAACAATATCGTTAGAATTGTTAGAACAGACAATGGCACAGAGTTTGTTAACAAAGACTTAATTCAGTTTTATGAAAGTGTTGGGATCAGTCATCAAAGAAGTGTTCCACGAACTCCTCAACAGAACGGTGTAGTTGAAAGACGAAATCGAACTCTTGTGGAAGCCGCAAGAACAATGCTAATTTATGCAAAGGTTCCAATGTTTCTATGGGCTGAAGCCATTGCCACTGCTTGCTACACCCAAAATCGTTCCCTTATACATACCTCTCATGGAAAAACTCCATATGAACTTGTCCATAAACGAAAACCTGATCTCTCCTACCTTCGTGTGTTTGGTGCTTTGTGCTACCCAACGAATGACGGTCAATATTTAGGTAAATTAAGAGCTAAGGCGGACATTGGAGTTTTTGTAGGTTATGCATCTAACAAGAAGGGTTACCGAATCTACAACAAAAGAACTCGAGATATCATGGAAACTACTCACGTCACGTTCGATGAGCTGTCCGGGCAAATGGCTCTAGGACAATACAGTTCTGGACCCGCATCTCAACCTTCATCAAGTAGTCCTATCAGTTCTACTCTTGTCTCTAATCCCTCTCTAGCAACTCCTTATGTACCTCCATCAGAAGATGATTTAAAGAAATTGTTTGATCCAATGTTTGATGAACACTATGAGCCAAATGCTAATGAAATTTCAATTCCATCAACAGAGGCTGCTCCTATCCCTGTCAATGAAGTCAAACCTTCAGTTTCAATATCATTAAGTCAAGAAGCGCCTGCTACTGATCACTCTATCTCGTCAATAAATCATCAATCATCGAATGTACATCATGGAATTGTTTCTGGCACCCATGATGAATTTAATCCCTTTGCTACTCCCGAAGATGCTCCATTTGAAAACATATTTGCTCCTGAATCATCATCAGAACCATCTTCATCAGGAGATATCGACTCTGCTACGTCAGTTCCTCAAATACAACCACATGAACACCTTAGAAAGTGGACACATGATCATCCATTGGACAACATCATTGGAAACCCTTCTCGGCCAGTATCCACATGGAAACAACTTGCTACCAATGCCTTATGGGGCTTCTTCAACTCCATACTCTCTAAGGTCGAACCAAAAGATGTTAAAACTGCCATGAATGAAAATAGCTGGTTCAATTCCATGCAAGAAGAAATTCATGAGTTTGATCGACTAGATGTATGGGAATTAGTACCTGCCCCAGATTGTGCTATGATCATTGCTCTAAAGTGGATCTTCAAAGTGAAACTTGATGAGCATGGTGATGTTTTAAAGAACAAGGCTCGATTGGTTGCAAAAGGATACCGTCAAGAGGATGGTATTGACTTTGAAGAATCATTTGCTCCTGTTGCTTCTATCGAGGCAATCAGAATCTTCTTGGCTAATTCTGCAAGTAAGAACATGGTATTTTATCAGATGGATGTAAAGACGGCCTTTCTTAACGGAAATCTTAAAGAAGTCGTATACGTCAGCCAACCTGAAGGGTTTGTGAATCCAGAGCATCCTACATACGTCTATCGTTTGAAGAAGGCTCTTTACGGTTTGAAGCAAGCTCCAAGGGCATGGTATGATACGCTATCAAAGTTTCTTCTATCTACTGGATTCAGCAAAGGAGCAGTTGATCCTACATTGTTCACCAGAAAGTCAGGCAAACATTTAATTCACGTTCAAATATATGTTGATGATATTATTTTTGCCTCGACTGACCCCAATGAATGTGATCGTTTTTCAAATGAAATAGGTTCCAAATTTCAAATGTCAATGATGGGACAAATGTCATTTTTCTTGGGATTACAAATTTCACAAAGTCCCAGAGGCATTTTTATAAATCAATCTAAATATGCAAATGAGATTTTAAAGAAATTTGGATTTGATTCTAGTGACCCTGTTGGCACTCCCATGATAAAGCGTACTAAACTGGATGAGGACCACTTAGGGATCATGGTAGACCAAACAAAATATTGTAGTATGATCGGATCCATGATGTACCTCACAGCCAGTAGACCAGACATTCTGTTCGCTGTTTGCATGTGTGCTAGATATCAGGCTAAGCCTAACAAAAAGCACATTGAAGCGGTTAAACGGGTCTTTCGGTATCTCCAAGGTACCATCAATATGGGACTTTGGTATCTGAAGGACACCGGTATGTCACTAACAGCCTATGCAGATGCTGATCATGCAAGATGTCAAGATACACGTCGAAGTACATCTGGAGGTGCTCAGTTTCTGGGTGATAAACTTGTGAGCTAGTCTTCAAAGAAGCAATTGAGTACTTCTATTTCCTCTACAGAGGCTGAATACATAGCCATGTCATCTTGTTGTGCTCAAATCCTATGGATGAGATCCCAATTATCTGACTATGGCTTTGAATTCAACAAAATCCTCTCTGTATTGTGATAACAAAAGTGCTATTGCTCTCTCATGCAACAACGTTCAACACTCAAGAGCAAAACACATCGACATTCGACATCATTTCATCAAGGAGCAAGTAGAAAACGGTGTGGTGGAACTTTATTTTGTGAGGATTGAATACTAGTTAGCAGACATCTTCACCAAAGCTCTTCCTAGAGAACGTTTTGAGTTTATCCTCCCACGACTTGGTCTAAAGAGTCTTCAACCGGAAACACTTATACGTCTTCAAGAGGAAGAAGAGGAGTAAAAGGTCTTTCTTCATCCATATCTTGTAAATATTTATTCAAAAAGCAAAATACAAAATTTCAAAACCTTCAAAAAGCAAATAGAAAAATATAAAACTTTCATAATATCCATAAAAATTTGAAAAATCTTGAAAAAAAAAATATTGTCATTTTGTCATGTTTTTCTCGATTCGAAAATATCTACGGTCTTTGTCTTGTCATTCAAAGAATGACACGGTACTTTAGATATTGTTCGAATGTTCTTAAAATATATATATATATATATATATATATATTTGGGAGAAAGTGAAACTATGGTTTATTGTCATTTCAGGCAGTAACCCATTTTTCAAAGAAAGAACAGAGCCATACTTTATCTTGTTTTTCAAATCTCATGATCTGATTCTTTAAAACAATTACTTACCATCTAATGAAAACTAATTGCTTTGTTAAATAACTCGAAATCTACTTTTGAAAATCATCTGTTCTTAACTTTCGTCAAAATATCTATCTCTCAATGAACAACTTATGTCATTGATTGAGGGGGAGAATGATTTCAATTAAATCAAAAGGTTGTTCGACATTCAATTGTTTTCAAAAATATAATAATGCATGTTTAATCAATGGAGTGTAAAGTCTCAAAATCCGATCCTTATCAGTTAAAATGTTCTCATAATCAAGTCATAATTCTCCTCGAAAGATTTCAAAATCAATTTAAATCTAAAGAGATCACAAATCTCAAATGATTTGAAAATTGTGTTCGGGGGAGAATTTGTGATTTAAATTGGATTTAAACTGATAATTTGATAAATGGTTTCGTAAGTGTTTAGCAAGCTTTCCTCCCCACATGTGCCAAACGATTTCAAATTTTCCATGCACATGTTGAGGGGGAGCATCTATTTTAAACCAAAAAGAATTGAAACATGATTGATTTGTATCTAAGTGCATGTTCCTTCTAATATGTGCAAAACTCTTTCAAACCTCGAGGCACATATTGAGGGGGACCAAATTTATGAAAACCTCATCCTTCCTTAATATGCTTTATCTACTTGATTTGATCAGGGAAGTGATGTTGATATCTTTTAGAAAATGGTAATCAAAGAAGTTAATTCTTCCTCTTGCCTCCGTGTGCCAAAATGATTTCAAATACATGAGGCACATGTTGAGGGGGAGGTCTGTTTCTAAAAATATCAAAAACCATTCAGGTACAAAATGCTTTGATAATATATCACAAGTATCTGAATTGATTTTCAATTAGTTTTCAATTGGTTCCAATGGCAGATGAACAATAACAAATAGACCGACCAAATTTACTTTATGTATGGTGATATAAGGATGATAAGGTTAGGTATTTGTTCCCATGATCCGCCAAAACCGGAGGGATCTACCCAGGGATAATCCACTAGATGGTGTAGAGTCCTTAGGTTTGATGAAAAAAGGAGAAAAGTGAGATATGGGAAGAGTGCGGACTGAGACTGAGCTAGTACTGGAATAAACCCAACAAGGTTCTAGTTATGAAGTCTCGGTAAGCACTGAAGGGGTTGAAGAATGAAAAATAATTGAATGTGAAAAAGGGTGTAAAGAAATAGCCCTCCAATATTTCAACCTTAGGGCAGAAACCGGGTTCAATTCATATGCTACTGGTGGTTACCAAGGAAACATCGGTATTGAAGACAAGACGTCATGGACCCAGTGACGCACTGCACTACGACTTTCCAAGCTACTCAAGTTCCTCTTAAAAGGGCTTGTTTCATTCTCACGGGGAACCTACATAATCTATCGACTCTCTCTTAGAGTTTGTTGATATTGAAGAAGGAGACCCTCTCCCTAGTCTCCGGCATAGGAACCAAATGTGCACTATTGAGTCTAGAGCCATGAGATCATCAAATAAATCTCCTTAGGACACTGTCAATGAAGACTCTCTATTTCACACAATGTGGAAAGAGAGATTATATCTTATGAGTCCTACGCATTATCCTTGTGGTATTGCGAACATCCGAGTGATATGCTAACATATTCACAATGAAGATGGAAAGCTTTCTAGAGCCAACATCAAACAAGCTCTTGGTGGGTAGCATGTGAGATCTATCCAATAGATCAACCATGTGACAACTGAACATAAACAATGGGGAGATTCAATTTTTTGAATCAATCCTGGTTCAGGTTATGGATTGACGGATATCTTTGAAAAACCGGTCGTTGTGCTTAAAAACTCTTTTCTTTAGCACATCGACTGTGTACTAATATTTCAAAATAAAAGGTGTGTATGATTGATAATTGATTTTCATTAAAACCTTCGTTGTATTGCAAAAAACAATTTCTATTGTGCGGTACATGATTGTTTTTCAAATATCTTTTCATCAATCAGTGAATCTCAATTCGCTGGTTCACTCACTCCGTGTTGTCTTCTTTGAGACGTTCCAGTTTGAGAACAGCTAGAGCACTAAACCCGTCAAGGAAATTCTTCAGAATTATACATGATCACAGGCAGTACTTGTACTGATCAACGGGGAACCGTGGGCGTGTACCTCAATTCAACGAAAGTGATCAAAGACACTTTCGTGAGCTTTATTGCTAACCGTTATATGCAGTACGCCCGACGCTTTGACTGAATGAAGCAGTCAATCCATAACCGCATGCTCACACATCACATTCATTTCAAAAGAAATCATGATTAGTGCATCAATGACTCTGATATTCTCACTCCATGCTTCTGCTACGCTACTGCCAATATCATGAATCAACGAAAGCTTCTGCTACTCTGATGAGAATATATCATGATCCAGAATGTGAGCATGTCGGTCCAAATGTCACAACATCACATAATACCGACACCACAATGGAAGAGTCAGAGATTTATGATAGCTAATGATCTCAAAGCTGGCTCAAAACTCATTATCACGTGGATCAGTTAAAGACCTCCACTTGGATTAACCAATCATGCAATAATGAAGAATCAATGACAACGAGCTGCAGAGCTAAGAACTTTAACAAGAATCCAAGAACAATCTTATTGTAATATCTGTTTGTATTCAATGTATTTTTCAGGTGACCTCCCTTAGGGGGAGATTGTTAGGATTTAGTAAATCCAGTCATTAAAGAGTCGGTCACCTCAAGTATATGTAATCGTTAGAAAGCTCGTAGTCATAGATTATTAATGTTAAGTAGTATTTAGTTAAGTAACACCGTGGAGGATGAATGGGTCTTTACCCACTGTATGCCTGATCCACAGCCCGTAGGTGGCGATTTGTGTAAGACTACAAATACTCTCTACCTCCCAAGGTAGAGAGTTGGAGCTCATAATAATACTTTCATTTTCTCTCACTAAGTTCCCAAACCTCTAACTCTTTCTCTCTCTAAAACCTCATCTTGTACGCCTACTTGTGTTTATGATATGATGTGTTTGTGAAATCCAATATGCAAAAATATTTTTCGACTTTTTCAAAGATTTTCTGATTTTTATGTATTTTGAAATTTTATATTTTTCTATTTTCTTTTTGTGGGTTTTCTAATTTTGTATTTTGCTTGTTGATAATATATGTACAGAGAATAGATGAAGAGACGCCTTTACTCCTCTTCTTCCTCTTGAAGCCGTTTGAGTGTCTCTGGTTGTAGACTCTTTAGTCCAAGTCTTGGGAGGATGAACTCGAAACGTTCTCTAGGAAGAGCTTTAGTGAAGATATCTGCCAACTGATATTCAGTTCTCACAAAATATAGTTCCACCACACCTTTCTCCACTTGTTCTCTGATGAAATGATGTCGAATGTCGATATGCTTTTCTCTTGAATGTTGAACATTGTTGCAGTAGAGAGCAATGGCACTTTTGTTATCATAATACAGAGGGACTTTGTTGAATTCAAAGCCATAGTCAGATAATTGTGATCTCATCCATAGGATTTGTGCACACCAAGATGACATGGCTCTGTATTCCGCCTCTGTAGAGCATAGAGACGTACTCATTTATTTCTTTGAAGACCACCTTACTAACTTATCTCCCAAGAACTGAGCACCACCTGACGTGCTTCGACGTGTATCTTGACACCCTGCATGGTCTGCATCTGCATATGCTGTTAGTGACATATTGGTGTCCTTCGGATACCAAAGTCCCATGTTAATGGTTCCTTGGAGATACCGAAAGACCCGTTTAACCGCTTCAAGGTGCTTTTGGTAGGCTTAGCCAGGTATCTAGCGCACATGCATACAATGAATAGAAGATCATGTCTACTGGCTGTGAGGTACATCAGGTATCCAATCATAATTCGATATTTTGTTTGATCAACCATCATCCCTGATTGGTCCTTATCCAGTTTTGTGCGCTCCACCATGGGAGTGTCAACAGGGTCACAAGACTCAAATCCAAATTTCTTTAAAATTTCATTAGCATATTTAGATTGATTAATGAAAATGCCTCCGGGACTTTGTTAAATTTGTAATCCCAAGAAAAACGACATTTGTCCCATCATAGACATTTGAAATTTGGAGCCCATCTCCTTTGAAAAATGGTCACATTCATTAGGGTCGGTCGAGGAAAAAATAATATCATCAACATAGATTTGAATGTGGATTAAGTGTTTGCCTGACTTTCTGGTGAACAATGTGGGATCAACTGCTCCTTTGCTGAATCCATTAGTTAAGATAAACTTTGACAGTGTATCATACCATGCCCTTGGAGCTTGTTTCAAACCATAAAGGGCCTTCTTCAAGTGATAAACATGGGTAGGATGCTATGGATTCAAAAAAACTTCGGGTTGGCTAACGTATACTACTTCTTTGAGATCTCCATTCAGAAACGCAATCTTTACATCCATCTGATAAACTATCATGTTTTTGCTAGCAGCATTAGCCAGGAAGATTCTGATAGCCTCAATTTGTGCAACCGGAGCAAATGATTCCTCAAAATCAATACCCTCCTCTTGTCGATATCCTTTAGCCACCAGTCTTGCCTTATTTTTCAGAACATCACCGTGCTCATAAAGCTTTACTTTAAAGATCCACTTGAGAGAAATGATCGTAGCACAATCTGGAGCTGGTACTAATTCCCATACATCAAGACGATCAAACTCATGGATTTCTTATTGCATAGCACTAAACCAGATGTCCTCAGACATTGCTGTTTTGACATCTTTAGGTTCGATCTTTGATAATATAGAATTGAAGAAGCACCATAAGGCATCTATGGCAAGTTGTTTACGAGTGGATACCGGATGAGACGGGTTTCCAATAATATTGTCCAATGGATGATCATGTGTCCATTTTCTGAGATGTTCATGTGGTTGGTGATGAGGAACTGATGTAGCAGAGTTTGGATCCCCTGATGAAGATAGTTCAGGTGTTAGTTGAGGGGCAAATATATTTTTAAACGGTGCATCCTCTGGAGTGGCAAAGGGGTTATCTCCATCATAGCTGGCAGAAACTTTTCCATGATGTACACTCGAGGATTGAGGATTTGAGGATGATAATGAGTGATCTGCAGTAGGCGCTTCTTGAGATAGAGACACAGAAATAGTTGGATTATCTGTGTTGATTGGATTAGGAGCCACCGCTGTTGATGGTGTAGAATGAGCATTATCAAGAGGTTCATAGTATTCATCAAACATTGGATTAAACAATTTCTTCAAATCTTCTCCCGACGGAGGTACATATGGAACTGTAGGTGAGGGATTATGACAGAAGAAGAACTAATGGGACTACTTAATAAATGTTGAAATGCGGTCCAGAACTAGATTGTGCAGGAGCAATTTGCTCAGACAGCTCATCGAACGTGACGTGAATAGTTTCCATTATATCTCGGGTTCTTTTATTATAGATTCGGTAACCCTTCCATTTTGGTGCGTAACCAACAAAAACTCCAATGTCCGCCTTAGCTCTTAACTTTCCTAAATCTTGACCATTATTCGTTGGATAGCATAAAGCACCAAATACACGAAGGAAGGAAAGATCTGGTTTACGGTTGCGGACAAGTTCGTAAGGAGTTTTTCCGTGAGTGGTGTGATTAAGGGAACGGTTTTGGATGTAGCATGCAGTGGCAATAGCTTCCGCCCAGAGAAACATTGGAACCTTTGAGTAAATCAGCATAGTCCTTGCAGCTTCGACAAGAGTCCGATTTCATCTTTAAACTACTCCATTCTGTTGAGGAGTACGTGGAACACTTCTTTGATGGCTGATTCCAATGCTTTCGTAAAACTGTCTCAATTCTTTGTTTACAAACTCAGTTCCATTGTCTGTTCGGATAATTCTGACCGTTTTATTAAGTCAAACCTGCATCTGTTTAATAAGTTTGATGATGACATATGGAGTTTCATCCTTTGACCTCAAAAACTTAACCCAGGTGAACCGAGAATAGTCATCAACCACGACTAGCACATATTTCTTCCCGTTTATGGTTTGCACTCTCATGGGTCCGCATAGATCCATATGAAGAGTATAAAGAACTTCCATAATTGAGTTAGCAGGTTTGGGTTTATGGGCGTATTTCTTGCTTTTTCCCAATTGGCATGCCGAACAAAGATGATCTTTCTCATATTTCAATCTGGGCAAACCTCTTACAAGGTCCTTTCTTGAAAGATCATTTATGGTTCCGAAGTTCAAATGATTGAGACGACGATGCCATAAAAATGACTTCATTTTCGAAGCCTTTGACAACAAGCAGATTGGAGAGGACTTCATCATGTCTTCGATAGAGATGGTGTACAGATTGGTTCCACAGGTTCCTTTTAAAAGTTCAACACCATCAAGTTCTCTAATGAAGCAAGTATGTTTTCTAAAGGCCACTTCTAGATCTGAGTCATAGAATTGACCAACAGAGAAAAAATTATGACCAAGACCTTCAACATAATAGACCCTGGAAATTACACTGTCACCAACAACATAGTCTTCGTAACCCATAATTGCTCCAAAGTGGTCGTTACCGAATCTAACAGTCCCGATGAATTTACTAACGAAGTTCATGAGCCGCGAGCAAATATCAGTCATATGATTGGAATAGCCTGAGTCCAAATACCACAGAACGATTTGTGCGACATGCAGTTGAACACAGACAAGTATGGATGAATGGATAATTTGGATCCCCATGTAAGAATGGGTTCCATTTGGAAAGTAAATGAGATTGGAACACCCACATCAGAAGCAGAATCAATGATATCATTAGAGGTAGATGCAGGACTAGTAGTGACAGTAGATCTATTCAAAGTGTGTTCACTTCTCAAAGGTATCATTCTACCAGTGGGTATCCATTTCCTAATGGGCATTGATCTAGATAATTTAGGGCACAATTCATTAAGATTGAATTTACGACCAGTAGGTTTCCATTGATAACCTACATTACTAAAATTTCTTCCTGTTGGTTTCCAATGTTTTTTAACCTTTTTCCACCTTGGTTTTCTGACATCCTTAACCTGTTTAGTAGTTCTAACAGTTTTGACTGAAGACTTAGCAACATATTTTACTTCATTCACAGCACATTCATGATAAGTATCAGAAACCAAACATTCATTACATATTTTGCAAATCGTAACAGAATTCGAATTAATTACAGTACACTTATAGCTAATACTAGAATCAACACGATTCGTCTTATTAAACTCAAACTTATTGTTCCTAGGATGGTCTTCTACTTCCTTCCTTTGATCACTCTTAGCTTGCGAGGTCCTATCTTGCTTTGTATTGCCTGGAGGCTTTGACATGCTTGCCTTTGTGTCACTGATTACTCTTGTAGAGGGAACGATAGGAACATTAGTTGGTTTCACTACTTTCTGCATTCCTGGTCTAGAAGTGCTGGGACCTGAAGTACTAGGAGGCACATCAAAGGACACTTGCTTGACTTTGGGCATAGAGCAAGGCATAACTACTCTATCTTTCTTAGTACCAAATTTAGGACATATAGTTATTAGGCATTCTAACAACTCCTGAGATCGTTTGGCATATAAGCATGCATCCTTAATCGCACTATCAAGTGGCTTCTCTATCTTATCCTCTTCAACAATCTCACGGAGACATTCTAGACTATCCTTAAGGTACGAAAAATATGTTTGAAGTGCAAGTTCATTATTCCTAATATGAGGTGGAATGTACTTCACAGTCATAGCATATTTAGCACAAGCAGGCACCTTTGATGAAGTAGTCTCACAATTGGTAATTGGCATTTTCCCTTTTACCTGACTCTTCAGATTCTCAATTTCATTTTGCAAATATGTTACCTTTTCGTTGTTCTTGTCACGAGTGACTTTAATTGATTCATATAACTCTTTGAAATGCAATTTAAACTTTTTATTTTCCGCTAGAAAACATTCATTTTCATGTTGTAATGCATTAATGATGTTTTGAAGATGAAAATTCTGAGAATTCTGAGAATCTAAAGGAGGAGGCATTTGGGAGCCAGTCACATCGTTCTTTTCAGTCTTTAATTTTGAGATTTGGGTTTTCAATCTTTTGATCGTGTTACAATGAGCTCGAATCTGTTCATCACGTTTGCTAATTTCAAAAACTGTATCAAACACAGGAGTATCTGAGGATGTCTTGGTATTTGAGGTTTTAACATTTTCTTTTAGATGTTGATATTTTAATTGCAAAGCAAGATGTTCAACTTCCAATTTAGAAAAAATGTTTGACCAAGTTATCATGATCATCTTGTTCTACTTTCTCATACAATTTTGAATTTGTGGACTCAAGCTCAATAACACGATCATGAGAAACTTTCAAGGTAACAGATAATTCATGAAATTGAGAAGCAGTAATAGAATAATTCGTAACAGTGTAGAACACATCCTGAGCAACACATCTAGAAATCAAGTTATCATTTAAGATATGCATATTTTTCCTCTCAATTTCATTACTTTTAAGCTCACGTTCATAATCTTTGACCTCAATTTCCATTTTGTTAGGTCACCATGTTTATAACACAAGCATCAATATGAAGAAATGAGGTAAAGAAGTGATCGGTTGAACAAGACACAAAACACACGAATGAAAATAAGAACCTTTAGGCGTAGGAATTTAGTGAAATGAACAACCAACTCTCAAATGAGAGTTACAAGATTATTTATAGGGGAAGGGAGCTAGGGCAACACATCTAGTCCCTTCCTTTCCTTATTGGGATTTTGCATAGGCTCATGGGCTTTCTACATGAGCCTTGCCTTAATTACTAACATAAAAGCCTTAATTAAGCTAACTATTACATATTAATTACTAACACTTGAAATCTAGTTTAGGAGTGATTCCAACAATCTCCCCCTAAGTGTTGGTGATTAATAATTAAAGTGATCTTTAAACGTTGTAGGTGTTGATGTAATAGTTGCTTCGACGTCTTCTGACATTCTTCTTTCTTGTGAGAAGAAGTGCCTTGATTCTAACAATCTCCCCAGTGTAGGGATCTTGTTTTCTTTGAAGTTTTCAGCTTTGACGTCTTTGATTTCTTTGTTCTTTAATTCTTTGTTCTTTGTGGAGGTAGTGATAATATGTTGTGGTTATCTGCATCAGGTCCGCTTCGTTGCTCTATTGTCTCCACGTCTTTCTCCAACATACTCACACACCTTTTGATGATGAATATCAGTTGTAAAGAAGTCCTCGAGTCTGTTTGACTTTGTAGATTCTTTGATTTGAGGAAGAATAATTTTAACTTTGTGTTGCCTTTGATAATAAGAGAACTTCTTATACGATGTTTTGGGTATGAGCATGTGGAGAATCTGCACGATCTTCCTCCCGCGAGTGTCCATCAGCAGCAGCATCCTCAGGTACAGTCACGAACACCAATTGATCATTGTAATCTTTTCATAAAGAATTGATTACTACAATTGTTCTACTGATGAATGTCTTGATTCCATTCACCTTGGTCGAGCGAATGAGCCGTCCGAATCCCGTGAGGGATAGTTTGCATTACAATGAATAAATTCAAGTAGTGACCTACATATTCAGGACTCGATTCATGAAAGGAATCTCCTTAGCAGGATTTCCAGCACTTACAAGCTCGAACTTCGAGAGTGTTAACAGCATAATGTGAAGACACATCTCTAATTCTAGCAAAGGCTGTTCCTGAAACCGGATGCTCTCAACAAGGCTAACACGATATACCGAAGTACATCTACGGTTCAGGTGAGTCGTTGAGGTATACCAAAGCATCACCCCATGACTGTAGACCGTTTGAGACAATACTAAGCGTAACCCACAATGAGTTACCGAAGTGACCTGCTGTCAGGGCTGTTTGATGTTGACACTGGCAGGAGTTTCCATTCAATCACTGAGGATCGCAGTTGTGAACCCCTCATAAATGTTCTCGACAGATTGCTAAGATCTGTGAAGGACTCTAGAATGTATCACTTGCGTCCTTATTGTTGAACGACAAGTGATGAAATGTTAAGTGTACCTATGAGATCTTTTGATGAATCTCGTGGCTCTAGACTCAATAGTGCGCTTTAGTTTTCCTGAGCGGAGACTAGGGAGAGGGTCTCCTTCTTCAATACCAGCAATCTCTAAGAGAAAGCCGATAGTTTATGTAGGGTTCCCTGTGAGAATGAAACAAGCTTCTGTTGAGAGAAACTTGAGTGGCTAAGAAGGTTTAGTGCATGCGTCACTCGGTCCATGACGACTTTAATCTTCAATACCGGTATCATGAAGTGATAACCAGTAGCATATGAATTGAACCCGGTGTCTGCCCTAAGTTGAATAATCTGGAGGGCTATTTCTTTTCACCCTTTTCTTTACTTTTCTTTTTAATTCTTCAACTCCTTCTTTCTCTGATTCTCATTTTCTCCTTTTTATAATCATTCCTAAGGACTTCTAAATTCTAACTATTGGTGGTGTCCTTGGGTAGATCCCTCCGTCTCTGACGGATCATAGGACGGTTATACCTAACCTTAATCACCTTATAACTCCATTGCCACAAAACCAATTTCTTGAAAATCTCTCAGTGTTTATGAATTAAAACATGTTTGTACCACTGAAAGAGTTTTATATTTTGCAGAAATACTCCCCCTCCACACGTGCTTAAGTATTTTGACAGAAATCTGCACGGTGAGAGAAGAACACGCACTTTTGAATTGATCAACTCAAGATAGACAATTCCCCGTGATACACGGTTACGTTGCATAGTTAAAGAGTTACATTGTCAACTTTTAGGTGACAACTAGCTCTAATAACTACCTTGAAGGTGTGGACAAACCTCGAAAGGTTGTCAAACCCGTCAAGGTTCATGTCTATCAGGAGTTTCTCAAAAGGTACGATCTACTCGGATAAGTCTTGGAAGACAAATCTTTTCGATGTATGACAGTTCAGATCTCGTCAATTCAAGGGTTAAAGTCTTATCACACGAGAATTCAATAGCAATTCACAACATATTTCTTATCACATAATTTTCTCCCCCTCAAAAATGGCATATAAATGTTATATTTGACGAAATTTGGATATCGAATATGACCATTTTGAGCTTTGTGGGAAGAATTCCACGAAGAACAATTTTGTGAACAAAGTTTTAAGCAAATACACCCCCTCAACAAGTAATATTAACTTTTGAGGTTTTGAAAACATCGGGGGAAGTATTTGTTCTTCTGAGCAAAACTTTGAAAAATGAAAGTTTTGATAAGTTTTACTCAAAAGTAAGAATGTTTCTCTCCTTTTATAGGATTGTGCCACTGATGCGTACCACAGGGTCCTTTCATTACAAGTGCGGGCTGTACACTGTTATGTGTGCACAAGCCACTGTCAAATAAAGATCAACACATCCAAATAATAGTGAAAGAAAACAAATCAAGGAGTACCAGGAAGTCCAGCAATAACACCAGGAGTTCTTTTTGGACGTTGGTAGCCTGTTAGAGATATGCTTTGATGTCCACCAACGAAACTCTCCAATGTTCTCATCTGATCCCGACGAAACAACCTTTCATCAATCCTGGTAATGATCTTATTCACATCCCTCTTGTCCCTAGAATTCCACCTTTTCGGCGACCCTATGCCGTCATGAATCTCCTTTAATCGATATGCTAACCCGTCCCGAACCTTCTTTAAAGTGTGATCACAGAACTTGTGAAGCTCCTTGCACGCCATGAAGCAGTTATGGTGAAGTTCACTTCGGTAAATGACCCCAAGCAGTTTCGGCTCAGAATCCTTATCCGCATCATCATCGTCTCTTGGACGCTTAGCCCTTTCAGCTGACGCTTTGCATGAAGTTTTGAGTTGATATTACAGCAATGCCTCAAATAAAACGTTGCTGATCATTGAGACATTTGTAAAACAAGCTTTGAAATAAATTCTGCATCCGAGACAACCGCAGGCTCAATTGGATTGATTTTCATTGCTACAGGAGTAGATTGCATTGTTTGCTTGACCAATTGCATGAGATTAGGATAAAGTTGTCTGGTGAACATCTCTCTTGTCACTCCAAGGACGGTATCGAGAAGAAACTTGTGAGTATATTCTCTGATCGTCTTTTCCATTTCCCCTTGGATATCTCTATTTAGAAACTGTTGCATATGTTCCCTTTCATCCGAAAACTCGTTTATCACCTTCTGAAGAAGATTGATTCTGTCCGCAAGTTGATTCAGTTTCTTGTTGACCACGTTTTTCTTCCTTACTTGCCTGACAGCTTTAACAATCTTTGTCTTTGCACGTGATGCCCAAGTATCGGTTGGTTTCTTTACTGATCTGGATGCGGATCTGGTGGTGGTGGTGATGAATGAGAAGATGAGTCAGACGAAGATGAGTCATGAGGGTCATTTGGTGGCTCAGAAGTTTGTTCCTTACTACGTTCGGGACTATCTAGAAGATAATCATCGGCTTCTTTTTCATCTTTAGCCTTTTCTTCAGCCTTAACCCTAGCCTCTTCTGCTGCTTTTGCTAGATCTTCCTCTTCAGCTTTTTCTTTAGCAGTTGATTCAACATCTTCATCATTTATCTTTCAGTCTTCTCCTTTTCTGGTTCCTCAAATTCGAAGATAATTTCATCCTCATGCTGCTTGTGTTCTGATTCGTGGGTGGTGGTACCAGTTCCCTTATCGGGTTGATTAACCGCATCGAGAACTGGTGTTGTTAGTGAGCCACCACTTGAACCTCCAGGGCCACGAGTCTATTGAAGATTAAACTCCTTAGCAACATGTTGAAGCCTGAGATTCTTCAATTTCTTGCGGTAATCTTTATCTTCATCCTGTGGCTCTTCATCTGAGCTCTCTTCTTCCTCTTGCTCAACAACTGGAGTTTTACCCTTGTCAGTTTTGGGACTTAGAGGTTTTTCAACTGTTATTGTATCGTCTGTTGCAGTTTCAGAGTAGATAACCTCTTCATCTGTTTCAGTGTCCTCGGAGTCCTCGTCCATCAATTTAGGTTCCCTTTTAGGATTAGGGATAGCAACCTTCGAAGGAACTTTCCTTTTGAGAACATGAGTCCTCTTTGGATACTTTCGGGTACTCCCAGTGCTTGCTGCACTTCCAGCACTGCCCGATCTCCTTGTCTTCTTAACTAGTACAGCGGAAGACTTTTCATCAATGAAGCCAACTTTGCCTGATGCTACAACTTCTTGATATCTTTTATATGATTGAAGATTCTTTATGTCGTCAGTGAGAAGGTAATCTGGCAATACAACACCTTGTTTCTTTGTTGTTGAGTCTTTGAATCTGACAACGTTTAGTGTAGGCTCAAACAACACAGAGTGATGGTTGGGGTCATCGAGTCTCAAGGGAATGTCCAGATTATTCCCGAGTATCCTTTGGATCAACAATTTAGTGTATCTGATGTAGGGATCTTGGTGCCAGGTTTCCTGAGATATGACATCATGTCATCCCAAATCAGACTTGCGAAGTCAATGTGCATCATGTTGACCATTCCCCAGAATATATGTAGTTCCATGAGCTTGGGATGCTCATAACCACTATCACGTCCAGAAACCGATTTGGCAATCATGATGTATAGAGTTCTCCATGGCTGAGGAATATTCTTAAGATCCACTGAAGAATGTTTAGTGATGATCCCAGCAGCTTCATCATAGCCAATATTGACCATGAATTGGAGAGTAGTCTCTTCAGAAGGAGTAGCAACATAAGTAGCAGGCTGGATGCCAGGAAGAAGGAGAATTGCTCTTAAGTCTTCAACAGTGATGGTGACTTGTTTGTTGTTGAGTGTCACCGTAACAACATCTTGACCATCGATCTTCTTCATGGTGTGCCAAAACTGATGAATATAGATCTCCGGTACTGTTGCAGAGTTTGTGAGCATGTTCTTGTAGGGATGAGTCTTCAGAATATCCACAGCAATATGACAAGAAGACTCAGAGCACGTAAAATTATCGAAGTCCACCTTGAGATTGTTCTTTCCAATCTTCATCTTGTAACCATCAGGGAAAATGTCTTCCATCGTGAGTACATTTGGTGCGTTAACGTTTTCCATCGTGACGTCCATATTATGAGCTGAAAGATATTGAGCCAAAAGAACCAACATATCGAAAGACATTACGTTAGTCAAAAGTTGATTTTATTGTCCGATTATTGAATATGTTATGTTGATGAATGTTACGAGTCTAACGTCACTTGTTTGTCCAATAGTCCAAAGTAGTCGTGATAAGTTTCGTGAGTTTATTAATTATGAATTTTAAAGTCCAAAATTTCACTCATTTCCACAACATATTTACCATTGTAGCTTATTAGTGACATTTTGGTTTCGTGACGTTATGATTTATTTATTTAAAAGTTTGTACACGTAACAATTCATTGGTAAGATTAAAGTTTTGGCTTATGGGTAAAAATTAAGCTTATGCGTAAACAGTAATAACCATACGCGTAGTCATAAGCTTATGCGTAGGAACTCTTCTTACGCGTAAGAAATATTACGCGTAGGAAAAGAACCCTTGGCATAAGGCTTACGCGTAAGCGTATGTTGGAGCTTATGCGTAAGGTTTACTCGTAAGTGTGAACCTTATGCGTAAGACTTTAGTTTACGCATATCCTTCACAGGATACGCGTAGTCCCCATGTAGAACCTTACGCGTAAGATTTCTCTTACGAATAACATTCTACGCGTAAAGTGATCCTTATGCGTAGAAATCCAATGGTTAACCTTGATTCTGAATTTTCACGCGTAAAACCTGAAATAAGTTAACCATAACATGTCCATTAACATATAATTCAATCCCTTTCATCCACACATGGAATCATAGTCATAAACAGTTACATGTAGGTTTTCCTTAGGCGTAAAACTAAAACCCTAAGTTTCAAATTTTTACGAGTAAGAAATCCAGTCATTTAAATGGCACCAAGTTGTTTCTGGGATGACTTAGGGTCAATGTAAATGTGTTGCAACAAGTATTAACATCCACAACCTTATAAATCAAAAATCCCCAATTCGTATAATACTTAAACCCCAATTCTCAATTATGCACAAATCATGTTTCTGGGTTTGATTCAAATGTGGAATTGGTCAATTAAGCATGTCACAATTATCATACAACCATCTAATTACTCAGAAACAATCACAAATGAAAACGCCCAAATCTACGCTTAAACCCTAATTTTAAAAAATGATTAACTGATGTTTCTGGGTTGATTTTATTGTAGGAAATAGTTTTAGAATAATGTTATGACTGTTTTTAACCCACTTATTGCAACAACAAACACCCAGAACATGATTGCATGTTCATACGCATACGCGTAGAACATGACATCATGCCTATGGTTAAATCTAGCCGTTAGTTTTTCAACCAAATCAAAACCTATGTTTAGTTTATCACCTAGAATCAATAACCACTTACAAATTTGAGGTCTAAAGCACGGTTTTGAAGATTGAAGCTTAGGCGTAGGATGTAGGGGTTGAGAAATTAAATGTAAGTAACAAATGAATTTGAAAAATTTGGTGGAGTGGTTTTATTAAAAAATAGTTTAAGCTTTTGGTAATCTTGGCCCCTCCACCTTAACCATTTTCATCCATAGCCCATAATTTCCATTTTGGTTACGTAAAGTATGATATTTGGAAAGAAACTTGACGACACTCCCCCTCGACTTTGAAAATATTGAAATTTTATAAGTTTGAGCCCGAGGAGTGTCAAGAAAGAAGAAACGTGTCCCCAAGTATCAAAGATACAACCGGTATTAGGTAACATGCAAGTACAAGGTTTTATGAAACATAAAATATTTATGTTCTCCCCCTCAACACTTGACCGTAAAAATACTTAAATTTGAGAGAGTGAAGTGTTGACGGAATATTTGTACTTACCATGTTTATAGAAATTTTAGAGAGAAGAATATTTTTGAATTTTGTAAATTTTATATTTTTGTATTTTGTTTTTGAAAAATATTTACAAAAGAGGTTTTGGTGTTTGACTGGTTTTAAGATTGTTTTAAAAGTTCATCCAGTTCCTCTGTAGTCAAACACCGCATACCAATCCGGTGGACCAACTCAGTAAACCTAGCAGGAGCTAAGGCTTTGGTGAGAAGGTCTGCCAGTTGGTATTCAGTACCCACAAAATATAATTCAACGGTACCCTTTTCCACATGCTCCTTGATGAAATGATAACGAAGATCGATGTGCTTAGACTTCGAATGTTGAACAGAGTTGCACGAGATCGCAATAGCACTTCGATTGTTGCAGTACATGGGGATTCTGTCAAATACGTAACCATAGTCTTTGAGTTGTGTTCGCAATAGCTACATATTCTGCTTCTGTTGAGGACAGCGATGTACAATCCTACTTCTTCGATTGCCATGACACCAGTTTATCACCAAGAAATTGTAAAGCTCCTGAAGTACTTTTCCGAGAATCTAAGCAACCTGCGTGATCAGTGTCTGAAAAAGCTATTAGTTCAAAACCAGAATCCTTCGGAAACCAGATCCCCAAGTTAATGGTTCCCTTGATGTATCGGAGGATTCTTTTAGCCTCAGAGAGGTGAGTTTCAGTGGGTCGCGACTGATAACGGGAGCAAAGATATACATCAAAGACAATATCGGGTCTACTGGCTGTTAGATACATGAGATACCCAATAATACTTTGGTATTTGGTAGGGTCAACCAATTTCCCATGCAAATCAGCATCCAGTTTCTTGGTATGTGCCATTGGTGTGGCATAGGTGTCATAGTTTTGCATTCCATTTTTGTTTAAAATTTCAAGAGCATATTTGGACTGACTCAAGAAAATACCATGGGGTGATTGATGAACTTGCTGTCCTAGAAAGAACGTAAGTTCACCCATCATGGACATTTCAAAATGTTTTTTTATAAGTCTTGAAAAAGCGTTTGAGTACTTTAGATGTGTTGACCCAAATATGATGTCATCCACATAAATTTGAACGATTAAATTGTGTGCCCCGTGATATTGTATGAATAGTGTAGGGTCGACCGATCCTTTGACGAAATTATGAGAGATAAGAAAGGATGACAACTTATCATACCACGCCTGAGGGGCTTGTTTGAGACTGTAGAGAGCCTTGTTCAGTTTGTACACGTGATTAGGGAACTCTAGATCAAAAAATCCTTCTGGCTGACTAACATAGACCGTTTCTTTCAGTTTTCCATTTAGAAAAGCGGTTTTGACGTCCATATGAAAGACCGTGATGTTCATGTAAGCCGCGAATGCCAGAAAAATCCGTACAGTCTCAAGTCTAGCAACCGGTGCGAATGATTCCTCGTAGTCAATCCCTTCTTCTTGTCTATAACCCTTAGCCACCAGACGTGACTTATTTCTGATAACCGTACCTTCAGCATCCAAATTGTTTTTCCAAATCCATTTCAAACCAATAACATAGACCCTAGTTGGTTTTTCAACCAATTCCCATACTTCAAGACGTTTAAACTAATTAAGTTCTTCTTGCATGGATTCAATCCAGTTGTCATATGTCATGGCTTCCTTAATGTTTTTGGGTTCAGCTTGGCAGACGGTGAGTGCATAAATGCAATGTTCACCGTCAGTCTGAAGGTGTTGTCTAGTTACAACTGGTTGATTCGGGTTTCCTATAATGTTCACAAGAGGATGGTCTTTAGTCCAACGATGTGTGGAGGGTTGATGTTGATATACATTCTGCATATTGGGAGGATTCAAATGGCTTGTAGATGATTCCGCAACATCAGGTGTGGCAGTTTCATTAGCAAACGGATTGAAGAACGCATTCGGATCATAATCTGCAGGTGGGGGTACTTCATTGTTCAGAAGATCATCAGCTGGTTCAGCGTCATTGGATGCAGTTTGTTCAACTGTTGTTGTAGAATCAATTGGTGGTGTTTCCTCAATAGTAGTTGTTGTTGCAGGTGTATCAGGTATTGGATTATTATCAGGTTGAGCAGCGGAAACAGTTGATACATCTGGTGCACGTTGATCAATATCATCACTAAACAGAGGAGCAAATAACTTTTCCATTTGTTGACGAGTAAGCTGGAGGCTTGGTTCAGCTGATGATGGGGTTTGGGGGAAGTTTAGACGGTTATGTCCGGGTTCCAAGCTGTTTTGCTCAGAAGCCATTTCTGTAAGCTCCTCGAAATTAGCATGAATCGTTTCCATAATCTCCCTTGTACGACAATTCCAGATCCGGTAACCCTTAGAGTTTTCACAGTACCCAACAAAGATGCCAATGTCAGCTTTGGCTTTGAGCTTACCAAAGTCATCATGATCATTATTTGGGTAACAAAGAGATCCAAATACATGAAAGTGTTTGAGATTCGGTTTACGATTGTGGATAAGCTCATAAGCTGTTTTGTTGTGGCGTTTAGTAATCATTGAACAGTTCTGAGTGTAGCATGCAGTTGACACGGCTTCAGCCCACAAGTAATCCAAAAGTTTTGCATTTATCAACATTGTTCTTGCAGCTTTCACTAACGTATGGTTTCGTCTTTCAACAACTCTGTTTTGTTCTGGTGTTCGTGCAATAGATGTTTGATGCTTAATTCCCACTTTCTCATAATATGCACGAAGAGTTTGATTCACAAATTCAGTTCCTTTGTCTGTTCTAATTTGTCTGACTGTGTTCCAGAGCTGAACTTGAATTTTCGTGAGAAAGGTGATGATCATCTGTGGAGCTTGATCTTTACTTCGAAGAAAATAAACCCAAGTCCATCTTGAGTAGTCATCTACAATTACCAAGATGTAGCGTTTGCCATTAATCGTCTGCATACGCATCGGGCCACACAAATCCATGTGAAGAAGATGAAGCACATGCTGTGAGCTGTGTTCCACCTTTGAAGGAAAGTGAGCACGAGTTCTTTTCCCTTGTTCACAAGCTGAGCATAGGTGATCTTTAGAGTACCGAAATCTTGGGAGACCTTCAACAAGTTTGTATCGTGCAAGATTGGTTATGGTTTGAAAGTTTAAGTGTGAGATTCGAAGCCCATGATAGCTGCGAAGTGATCATTCCCGAACCTGACAGTGCCAATGAACTTTGAAACAAAGTTTGATAACAGTTTGAGATTGCCTGTCATGTGTAGGGAACATCCGCTATCAACAATCCAGAGGATGATCTGTATCACCTGCATTACAAACAGACGACACAGATGGAATAGAAGTAGATGTGGAACCCGAAGAGTTAGAGGGTTCCAAAGCAGTTATAGTAGAAACACACATGTTAATGATTTTAGGAATCCATTTAAATCCCAATATATTATGTAACCATTTCTGCCATCTCCAACTAGTCTTAGCTTTGATCTTAGTAAATGCACTAGGTGATAAGTTCTTCCTAGCAGATGTAGGGGGTACTATGGGTACATCAATGATCGTAGTCGGAACACTAGAAGGTGGTTTACCTAGCACAGACTTAGAAGCATTAGTGGGCCTAGAGGTATTCCGTTTCCTATTATTCCGCTTACGATTCAAGATAGCCTTAGCAACACATTTATCATGACAACCAGAAAACATGCTTTTACGACAACCAACACAAGAAGCTTCAAACAAAACATTTAAAGTACTTAAAGATTCAGCATTCGTTACATCACTTTTTCCATTACATTTGTCAGACGCAATATCTAAAGTGGGGGCAACTTGAGTCTTATTCAAAGTCCTAAGGTGTTCTTCTACTTCAGAGGTCTTTATTGTTCTTTTCTTACGTCGCAACTTCCTATTCTTCCTTGTGGTGCTCTTAAGCTGTGAAGTGCTAGCATTGGGAAAAGAGGCAACTATTCCTGTTTCTGTAGAGGGAAGCATATTAGTTTCTTGTGATTTGTCATTAGATGTTCTAGAGTCAATTTGAATCTATCTAGGTGCAGTTACGGCTGTGTTAATGTCCCTATCTTGTTTAAGTTTTACCAACTCTACTTTTAGATCATGGATAGTGTGTAACAAATCTAGATTTTCAGAACGAGTTTTTCCATCTCGTCGTAAAACATCTTTGGTATATGCAAGATGATCATCAACATCTTTTGACGCTTGAGCACGAGTCTTTTTGAGTAAATCAAATATGACACCATATTCCTTTTTAAGTTTTGAAATTTCTTGTTCATATTTTGAAATTTGACACTTCAAAGACACGTTTTCATTATCCACTTGCTCAAGTTTTGGATTAAGAGTTTTTGTATGCAACTGATTAATTTTGTTTTGCAAAGCGAGTTCTCGATTTTGACAATCTTTTTGACACCATTGAAGATGACGTTTTGCATTTGAAAGCTCGTTAATCAATCGTTCATTTTCAACTTTTAAAGACTTGATTTGTGACACAATCGATATTCTCAACATTTTCAAATGTAATCAACAGAATCACAGAGATATAATCAAATGCATATGCAAATGAATGTAATAACACAACATTTATGGTATCAGTACAGATAACATCTTCCAAAAGTCGATCAACATCTTTTCTTAACATTTTTTTTACGTTTTGTATTTGAAATCGATGTTTCTGTTTGCTCGAAAACACTTTTCATAAGTCCAAGCTCCTTGTGAAAATCCCTTTCCCAATATATTGCACACATTTTCAAATTCAGAACATGAGGTAAAATTCTTTTCTGAAAAATATCTCTTTGTTCTCTCGCATGAGGCGATTGAAAATGTTCAACTTTTATTTCAGAATTGATTTCAATTTCACGTTCCAAAAGTTTGATGTCCGATTTGAATGTTTCAAAATATTTAAGAATTTGACATTGATCGGGTAATGATTTGACTTCACTGAGTGAAGGTAAAGGACCATTAATTTGTGCAGTATCGGATTGGGGACCAACATTAGAAGACTCAGAAATAGGCATGATAACCCAAGGTGTGTTAGAATTATCCCTGTTGTAATTTAAAGTGATGGCTTTTCAATAGTTAAATGGTTTGTTATAAACAACATTTTCTAATTTTGATCGACTCTCGCCTTCTGCATCTAATTCCTCCATACGATTATATTCAACAACACTCATAATGGAATCATCAATTCTATGTTCTCACCGTAAACCCGAGGATTTGGTTTGAATGCCCTATTTGAAAACTTTGGTTTGTAATCAGCAAGATTCGGTCCATATCCATTTGGATTTGGTTTAAAAGTAAACTTTTGAATAGTTGTGATTGACTCACCATGTTTATAAACAACATTTTGAAACTCTTTGATTTTGTTTTGTAAGTCGAGAATTTCTTCAAGATAGACATCTATTCGTTTCTTTGAACGCTTTTTGTACTCACAGAACTGTTTTTGACAAGTTAACAACTCAGACTTGGCTTTTTGATTTTCCACAGAGAGAGCGTTAAGTTGTTGTTTATGATCCTAATTCAGTTGTTCTATTTGAGACAACAAAGCATTTTTGGATGCAACTAGATCACGTATCTATTGTTCCAATGATTTTTTGTTTTGGTAAGATTTAGCAAAAGCGACTTCAAAACCTTTTTCACGTTTTTCTTGTGTTTGAAAAATGTTGAGTTGAAATTTTAAGCATTCATTATCCTTAGTCAGCAATGCATTTTTATCATGTAATTTCTTATTGATGCCTTTGCACATTTCCATTCGAGATTCTTGGTCCTTAAGTAAGGTCATGAGCTCAATATCTGGATTAGACAAAAGATCAGCTTGTTCAACGTGAGTCTCAACATGATCATTATTTAGATCTTCAAATATAACCACGGAGTCAACTTGATTATCAGTATTAACCATAAGGTCATCTTGATCGTCAAATATAACTACGGGATCTATTTGATTATCATCGAATGAGATGTAGACGGCTCATGTTGAACACTCGATCCTCGTCGGATGCGATGTTGGCGGAGATATCGCACCGAATGAATATAGTTTGATCCGGTACCTGAGACAAGCCGTCAATGTCATACACTAGGCATGTGTCACTCATGTGGAGTTCTTGCATGTTTGCCATCAACATCACTGCTGCATTAGCCTGCAAGTCCTCCATGTCATCATCAGAATCTGCATTTGCCATGAAGCTCTGTTCTTTGTTGGTAAGAGTGCTACTAGCTTCATCCTTGAGAGCCAAGAGTAAAGCCTCTTTGTGATAAGCGCTGCCTCTTTTCCTCGGCTTAGGGCATGCATTAGCCAGATGACCCTTCTCATTACAGTTATAACAACGAAGACCATTAATACCAGTCTGAGCATTTCCCTGATCAACCACTTGAGCTCGTTGGTGTGGAGCACCTATGTTATTCCTTCCATTAGCATTAAACCCTTGACTACTACCTATCTGACGAATATTACCACGATTCTGAACTTCAACACGTCCATTGTT
This sequence comes from Chrysanthemum makinoi, assembly GCA_910596185.1. Taxonomy (NCBI): domain Eukaryota; kingdom Viridiplantae; phylum Streptophyta; class Magnoliopsida; order Asterales; family Asteraceae; genus Chrysanthemum; species Chrysanthemum makinoi. The sequence goes on from OU343217.1 coordinate 134,963,694, forward strand.
AACAACAGCCTGATTCCTTGTGTCTGATGAGGTACGAATGCGATTGTTGGATTTGTTTGAATATCGGCCGAAGGCTCTAGAAATCATGACAAACCCTTGTTGCAATGCATCGAAAGCTTCTGCATCCTCATTAGATTCACTGTAAAGTGCTTGATCATTGTTGTTGTTGTATGGAACTAATTGAGTTTCTTGAGATTGTTGCTGTGACGGATCATATGGTGTAATTGTTGCAGTTGGTTGTGGAGGATTTGTGAAGACAGTTTGCAAAGTAGGGAATTGAGGATAACACGTTTGAGCCAACAAAGCTAGAGATTGATTATCCGGAAGTGAAGGCGAAACATGGAGTTCACGGATAATCCTTTCTTTGTCAACTTCCTTTTGGTGGGGCTTCAAATAGTCGTACAGCAATCCATATGTAGCACGATTAAGATTCTTCGCTTGACGGATGAAAATGACATACTTTTCCCAATCAGGACCAAGACTACTAAGGAACTTAGTGTTGACTGCAATTCTTGGCATGATGATGTTATGTTTTTCCAAGTCATTGATGATGTCAGAGAATCTATGATGATATGACTCTAATGTCTCCCCTGGTTCAATCATGAAGTGTTCATATGCTAAGTAGATTTTGGATTCCATGTCTTCTTGATTGAGTTCTGTGCCTTCCATGAGAAGATGAATATGCTCCCACATTGCTTTAGCAGTCTTCTGAGCATCAACACTACGAAGTATCGTATTGGTGAATCCCAAAAGGATATATTGCATTGCAAGTTCATCAGCTTCCATGTGTAGAAGTTGGTCAGTAGTGAGTTCAGTGAGACTGACAACGTTGGTGACATCATCTCTTGGTGGATTAGCATTTGGATCTCCGAGTACAGTGACAGTAGGCATCTGAAAAGGACCTTCAAGGATGACCTTTTTCAAGAACTTTCCATGTGGCTTCTTTAGATCACAAAACCTAAAGAACCTTATCACCCATTGATCGTAGTTTCCGGGAGTGAGCATTAGAGGTCTATCAAGTGATCCAGCCTCATGAATGGATTGTTGGCTACTTAAAGCTTCACACATCTTTGCAAACCAAGACGATTCCTTCATAGCATACTTGGATGGATGCTGATTTTGAAAGTGTGTGTAAGGTTGTACTTGAAGACTAGGTGGTGGTTGAATCATTTGTGGTGGAATTGCTCCTTGAGGAATTTGTTGTTGAAGTTGTTGTTGTTGTTGATAGAATTGTTGTTGTTGATAGAGTTGTTGTTGTTGAGGATACATATGAGGGAAGTAGCTAGAGTATGGTGTTTGAGACATCTTGAAACTTGTGTTGATGATGGATCTTTGTAGTCGAATGAAACTTAGTTGATGAAGTAACCTTATCTGTAGAAAACCAACTTATGCAAAGAAAACACCTTATGCGTAGAAAACCAACCTTACGCGTAGAAATAGAACTTACGCGTAGGAATAGCGTACGCGTAGATTAGATGAAACCTTATGTAACACCCCCAAAAATGGTTTGCAGCGGAAGAAAAGGTTTTTGGGATGCTACTCAATTGGATCATAACACAAAGTGAAAAATAAAGATTTTTCTTAAAAGATTTCATTTATTGAAGTAAAATAGAGTTTACAAAGGTTGATTTGTTGCGGAAAAATGGCCCCTTAATAAAATGTGGTCCCCATACGTAAATCAGAGTCATCTATGACCATGCCATGCCAATGCCCAAGCGCCTTCAGAGTTAGCTATCGCCTTTTTAATACCTGAGATAAACATGCTTAAAAAGATCAACACAACGGTTGAGTGATGTTCATAGGTTTAGTAAATGGTTGAACACAAGTAAGAGATGATAATTGCTTCGAAGACAATTACCATAGAAAACAGAGATTATTATTATGCACTAAGCTCATGACACCAATACTAACTGCATACACCTAATTACCGGTGTAAGTAATAAAATTGCCCCCCAGATGTAATAGCCAATTACATAGAGATGATCAATATGGTGCTACCGGTTATTTCCGATAATCGAGTCAGGGTCGTCAATTCCCATAGTACTATCCACAATATTTGCGTTCACTCGCAAGTGATTAATAGTTCATGATGAAGGGGACTTTTGACAGGCAACTTAGGCTATAATAATAATAATCATGCAAGCATGCATTTTAAAAAAAGACTTGTGTTCTAGTTTATAGCATGTATCTCCCCCAAAGAGTTTATAAAACAGTTAAAAGAGTAAATGTGGGGCTATGAACTCACCTTAGTGATACGGTAGGAAATGCACAACAATAGCAAGTACGATATGACAACGGCTTCAAAACGAAACCTAGATATAATATGGCAAGCCTTAGATAATATATTCCGTTACTGACCCTAAATGGTAATGTTTGAAAAATGATTTGCTATGAGACACTCATATCGTTATAACTGGTGTGGAAATGCTTATAGTTCAAAAATTAAGGGTTTTCAAATACTTTCTCATGTGTTTGTGTTACGTAGCTTGTGTGGACGTTATTGACGTACATAAAAATGTAGTTGTGAAAACATTTCTTAAGTATTGGATCTTGGAATAGGTGTAGGAAAACGTATACGAAACTTTCGTATAAGAGTTGACTCGAATATTGGGTCAAGTATTATCGATGTGGGAAATAAATACAAGTCGTATTGTATTTATTAGATTTGTTAGATTTCGAGGTGTGAAAATATATGTACAATATATATTTATCGATGTCATGGTAAATAATATATTTTTGGAAAAATATAATATTTATAGTTACGCCGATGTGGTCGTCAAATAAAAGTATGGGTTAAAGAGATTTATTTAAAAGAAAAATGGTAAAATATATAAGTTTACTAAACTTATAAAAGTTTTAGGGTGAAAAGTGTCAAAGTATTCAACCTTGAGGACTGAAGTTGTAAAAATAATACAAGTTTTAAATCTTATAAAAGTTCTTTAAGAAAATGTTAAGTGGTTCGAATTGGAAGGGCTGGAATTGTAAATATTAATATAAATTTACACCTTATAAATGTGTTAAGAAAAGTGGCATATTGCTCGACATTTAGGGGCCAAGGCTGTAAAAATCACTTTTTTAGCAAAAATACCAAAAATCACAAAATCAGCCATGGGCAAGATTTGAACGTGGGAGTCTGGGACCTTACATGTAAAGTACAAGCGACACTACCAAGTAAGCTACTAGGCTTTTCATGTTAGGCTATGCATTTTTATCCATCTTATTGTCTAAACGCTGCGTTTCCTTTTTGTGTTAAATTTACTCAGTGAGTGCCATTAATTATCGAAAGCTTTGCAAGCAATTTTTAAATTGTATTTCCTCTTCTTCTCCAAAATATATATATATATATTTATATATATATATATATATATATATATATATATATATATATATATATATATATATATATATAAGCTTCCTTGTTATCATGTGAAATCTAAGACTCGCGAAGAAAAACATTTCGTTTGCAAGAGGGTTTGAGGTTGGTTTGATGTTGATCTCGTTTGGTTTGGTTGAGGTATACGAGACATGTATACCTATTAAGTGTCGATAATAACCAAGTTTCCTAACCACACAAGTTTGTAACGATACCAGTAGCATCTAAAAAAAAACATATTACGTATGGTTTTTATAAACCAAGTCGTGTATAAAGGACGTCGAGTAATGTACTAAACGTGTCGTATATATCTTGTTATGTATGAAATAGAGAGGAAAAACACTTACGACACCATAAATGGTGGTGAGGAACTCAAAGAGAAGAGAAGTACGACCGAAGATACACGACTAGTATAACCCGTTACTCTCCAAAAACGTTCCCCGTAACTATAATAACCCAAGCAACCTTTGTAACTTCTTTTTCAACCCCGTAACTATAATAAGTTGAGAATGAAGTGAAGTGTGATGAAAAGGGAAATGTTGGAGTGTGGTGGCCGGTGCAGCAGTGGACAAGGGAGGAGGAGGGATAAAAGTGTGAGTGTGAAATTGATGAAGGTTGGTGTGTGAATGAGATTTTGAGAGTGTGCGAGAGACGAGCAAGGAGAGAGCCAAAGAAAGTTTTACAACCCCAAGTGTTTCATGTTTGAAATTATCCTAACCATGTTCCTTTCTTCTTGCCTACTATCGAGAGTGAGATAGAGAGCAGTGAGTGTGTGGTTTTTACAGTAAAGATATGTAAGTGAGGTTGTGAGTTTTGTGAAAATGAGTGTGTGAACTCTCCCCTTGGTTCGACAGCTTTTATAGAGGCAATTAAGGAAGAGTTTGAGCCTACTTTCTTGATGTGGTTCGATCAGTTAGGAATGGTAATAAAGGAAAGTCTTTGGTCAAGATCTTAAAATGTAAGGTGGTGTGTGTCAATCCTAGGAAAAGGGACAATATTGGTTATATGTCATTATCAATTACATAGATTAATTAAGATGAGCATGTGAAATGGGTGTGGGTTTTGTTTCATGTGGCAGTAAAAGAAAAGAGGGAAAAGGACGGATGCATGACATTGTCATTGTATTTGTTTCTTACACATAGGGATGGAGAAGAGAGTCACATGCAAGGTGTAAGTGTTTATCAAATGTGTAAGTTATGACTAGGGTCTTGCTTTGGTTTGGTCTTCACGCAAAGGCAAAGAGGAAGGTAATGAGTTGTGTTTCATACTAGCATGTGTTATCAAAAGTGTGTGTTTTGCCTTGGTCTAAACCAATCGGTATGGAAGGTGGGAGAAGAGATGGGTCATGTCAAGTTGTGTATCTTGGGGACATATTATCCAAGGGTTAACATAGTCAAGTGGTCAAAGTATGGATTTTGCAAATTTTTAATTTGTTAGTTTATAGTCCCTATGTTGTTTGGTTTTGGCGTAAAGCAAAGAAAAAAATGTCGAGTCTTGTAACTAAAAGAGGTGTTGTCCCAATTGAGGTGTTTGTTTTGTTGTACGTTAACAAGAAAGAACCAAACATGGTTATTAGTGAAACAAAGCAAAGAAAATAGAAGTTGGGCTTTGCGTTGTGTTGAAGTGCGGCCCAACAAAGGAAGAAAGAAAAATATACAATGGTCTGTTTGGTTGTGAAATGTTCGGTCCAAAGAAAAAGACTAGGGGTCCGTTAGGCCCAAAAGAAAAGAGCCAGGTTTGAGCGTCTCGGTGTTTAAGTTTAGTGTTGGTAAGCAAGTGAGCTACTTAAGGTGATACGTGAGTTACGTCTCATAGTAGTTGACGAATAAAGTTCGTAGATGCAATAAAAAAAATATATAACTCGTAAAAAGGGTTAATTAAACTTTCAAATTAAATTACTTTGTCTTTAACGATAATTAATGACTCGAAAATTTACGGGTTGTTATAGTACCTACCCCTTATGGGAACCTCGTCCTCGAGGTTAAGTTAGTGTTAGTCGCTTATGTGATAAAGTAAGGATTTAAAACTTACTAAACTTGTTTGAAAACGTGGCGTGAGCAAATTTGTTCGAATACGTGTTTATTTAAAAGCTATGTCAACATTTCAAAAAATTCAATCTCTTTGTTTGTGTTAGGTAGTTAGGTAAAAAGTTTTGTAACCTCGAAAAGGATTATAATTTTAGTGGGATAGACGTTTACATATGATATAAGTATGAAAATTTTTGTAAAAGTTGACGTTTTGATATTTTTCAGAGTAGGAAAGTTTGATAACGTTTGACCAGAAAATTCTAACTCGTAAATATAAATGTTTTCAGAAAAATGCTACCACAAGTTTTATCGTTGATAAAAAATGCAATCTAAAGGAAAAGAAAAAAAAATATCCTCGAAGGTGAAAATGTCATAGCAGAAGATGTGGTTGGGTACGTACGTTTCAATAAGTTTTAAACGTTTTTAGGCAGGATTCAGTTGTTGGTTATGCTTCTCGAATTTGAAGAATACAGAGTCTTTAAAATTTTAAGGGAGAACTTGATGTATGTAAATAAAGTTGCTAAATTTCAGCTTTTGTGATGAAAACTTGTTAAATAAGGTTTTAGGCGACAACATGGAATCGGTTCCAAGTTGGAGGTTTTTATGTAAATTCAAAAGTTGTTTCTCAAAATAATTTCAAGTACCTTACCTTTTGTAGATGATGAATTAGTTTTGCTTCTTAGCATTTCTCATTATTGTTTTCAAAACAAAGCGCTTATCTTTACTTCGAAAATTTGGTTTATTTTCAAAAGTAAATATCGGTTATCCTTTAAAGTTTTTCAAGAGAGTAAATAGTTTATAAGGAAATTGCAGTAAAGTTTATGAAAAGGTTTGTAAAACTACTTTATTGAGTAAGAAGAAAATACTTTTATTATGATCAATCGTAGTTTGTGGTTTGGTATTGAAGCAACAATTTGGTAAGGTGATTTTTAAAACAGCTCATAAAGTAATAGAAAATGGTTTATCAATGGTAGTGAAATATTTTGGTAAGACATAATTCAGTTTATAAAATAACTCGTGAAATAATTTGTAAAATAGCTTATAAGAAAGTACTTTATTGTTTGTCAAATAGTAGAAGATTTCTTGGTTCAATTAATATCAAGATGGTTTATAGGGTGGTAATAAAATAGTCAATAAAGTAAAGGCGAATAGTTTGTGAGGTAAGAGTACCAAGCTTTATGGTTTTAAATCGGACAGTGGCTAAAACAGCTCACTAAAAGGGTAAAATAGCTTATAAGACCGTAATATAACTTGTAGGAAAAATTTGTAATATAGTTTATAACTTGCTATTGCAATTGTTTGTTGTTTCATAAAGTAGTAGTAAATTAATCGGTTTATCACACTATGAGAAAATAGTTTGCAAAGCATTAGTAAGGTCATTGTTTATAAAGTATTAGTAAAGTCGTAGATTTTTGGTTTAATGGCACAATAGTAAGACTTTTTGTAAACTAACCGTGAAATGGTTCGTAAAATAGTTGAAAGTAGTTTGCGTTAGACAACGACGAAGTTTATTATTTCATAAGAGTGTAACAGGACAGACAATTGGTGTTTCAAATGGATGAGTGGAAGATTAGGGATCCGTTCCCATAAAAAGTGGCTTGAGTTGCAAGTTAACTTCTTGCTATGCTTTTAGATCGCTTTAGTCGTTCGTTTATTGTTTATGTTTAGCGAGGGGTTTCCTTTGTAGATGTCGAGGTGTGTTGTTCCTAGAATGGCTAGGGATGTAATCCAGTTCATCGATTGAGTACGAGTTTTGGGGTAGAGGTGACACTGTTACCGCAATGGATGGCGAGATGACTTCGATTTCAACATCTAAGAGAATGATAATAGGGTGGGATGATGGATACATGGGTTGCAATGACCCAGTAATAGAGGTTTAATGATTCCGTAATGAAGATGATAAGTCGATGGGATGGGAAACAGAAGACATCGTATTGTAGCGACCCAAAAATATAATCTAAACATAGAGTAATGTCGTGTGGTAATTAAAATTTTAGTTAGTCGTGCAAAATTTACTAAGCAAATCTAAAATATAACCTTTAACTCGCAGCATGCGACATTTCACTGGTTATGTATTATCTGCTAAGCAAATCTCATACATAACGTAGGCACGGAGGGCGCGAAGTGGTGGTGTAAAGTGGTCCATTTCAACATGGATCACTGTGGTGTCCTTGTGCGAAGAGGTAGTGTGCATCATCTTCCAGGCAAATCTCCATGCACGTTGCTAGTAAGATGTAGACGCGGAGGCGTAAGGTAGTTGTGTAAAATGGTCAATTTAGAGAGTGTAGTAATGAGAAAGGCGTTCCACTTAGGAGAAAAAGTATTGTAGTGAGAAAATATTGGGACGTCAGTGTGTGATGTGTAGGAGTAAACCTTTATAACTCTTATGATGAACACACATGAAAATTTTACCCTTTTTAGAAGTCAATCAGGAGGTCAACTAGACATAACACTATTATAACTACTTTCAGTATTGCAACATTCACCTCTGAGTCGGACATAGGTGATCAAGCTATGTCCCACTGTCCCTGGTTGAATATAGGTGATCAGGCTATATTCACCCGAGGTTCAATGAATCTTGCAATGCTTAGCTTAGTTATACTAGTAGCATGTCCTAATGCCTTTAAAGTTTATTATGAAAGATTGAACAAATATTTTATTTATGTGGGGGAGAAGGCGTAGCGCAGTGATACGTAAACATACGTGTTAGTGCAAATATTACGATATTTAATCTATACAGTCTCGTTTGTTTTGATTGATGACAAACATGTAACTTGTAATACATAACGTAAAATGTACAAGTTACTTGTAATCACACTTTGTCTCAACATACATTCAACACCTCTCGATGACTCAAGTCCTCATATGTTACAACACAGGTTCGTACATGTTTGTTATGTGGCATTATGATCAAACCCATTAACAAATCATTTAGAATGTTTAAAATACGTTTAGAGTTACTAAGTATTTTAATAGGTTAACCATTCTATTTCGAACCTCATTTTACATTTTGCATTTACAAGTATTTCATACAAATACTAAAGTTTACTTACACTTGACAAAATATATTTTATTTTGACAAGCACTCTTTTACAAAAGGTAACTAGACATTTTATTAACTAGTTACATAATACATTTTACAAGTTTACCTTGATAAACTTTTTAATCTAAAAATGGAAATACATGTTACATCATGTCATGCATCATCTTTGAAATCCTTGGAAGATCACTTGAATATTTTGGTTAGATTGACACTCAATATATCAAATGTGATCTTAGTAAGATTTGGTAATATCTTGGAAAGATTTGAAGAAAGATTTTTAGATTTTATGTCGTGCACCCACGACACCAAATTGTATAAAGGACGGAACCCTTTAAAGGGCTCCTTGGTCCGTGGACGCTCCTGACCACTTTTGGCTATAAATAGAAGCCCATTATTTTCCCATTTCTTCACCACTTCAAATCACATCTTCTCCACCTTCTTGCATACATTTAGATCAATCATTAACAATGTAATAACATACATTAAACATCCTAATGATCATGATCATAATGCTTCTAACATTCATCTTTGTTGTAAGCATACTCTTTGATCAACCAAGGAAAGTTTGGAGATTTAGCCATCCCCACTTACCACAAGTTGAAGATCTATCACAAGAAGTTTAGGGAACTTGTGATCTTCATCATGAAGGCTTCCTATCAATGGAAGTTCATTTAGAAGTAGTTATTCATATCCATTAGACATTTGTGTCATGGATCATTAGTGTAAACATCATTGCATCATAACAACACTTTCACCAACCTAGATTAGATGGTTTATGTGTTTGTGCCATAAAACACAAGGTTTATTATGTTGGGCCATAAAACATATTGGGAGTGGTTGTACCCTTGTAAAAGAACTCGACATCTAGCTTAGTGTCGGAAATATTGTATAGGCGACGTTAGGTTGGTTCTACCTCGAACTAGAACCCGTTATTTAGCTTTGTACCGGAAAAAGTGTGTTTAACGATTGTAAGGTTTACTCCGCCGAGAAGGGAGCTTGTTGATTTAGTGAAGTAACTCTCGAGTTGGGTACTCGAGGAGTGGAGTAGGGCGGAAAGGAGATCCATGACCGAACCACTATAAATCCTCGTGTTCGGTTTGCACTTTCCTTTCTTTATCTCTTTACTTTTATACTTGCACTATACTATTGTTTGTGATGTGGTTTGATGTTCATCATTGTGTGACAACTTGGTTTACCATACTTTATATTAGTCACAAACAATAATTGGTACTTTCATATTATAACAAGCTTCATAAGCGATTTGATACTAAAGATCTAAAGTTTTTAAACAGTAACGTATTCACCCCCCTCTACGTTTCCACAATTGGTATCAGAGCCATGTAGCTCTTATTTTCAAAACAAATGGTTTTAAAATAGAGTACGATCCATGTATCAAATTACCATTGAAGCGAAAAATAATATGAAAAATGTTTTGCTTGTTATACTTAGAAATTTTGTTGTTAAATGTAACTTTGTATACAAGCTTGAAGGTTTTCTTGAAAAATAAAATAAAAAGTTTGTTGAAAGAACTAGTAAGTATTGTATTGTGTGCTTATAGAAAATTTACTAAGAAATATGATTTTAAAGGAGTGTTTGGGATAACTATAAATTTAGTTGAAAAATCACCTCCGTAAATGTTTAAGATAAGTTACACAAGTAGATATGTTGTTAAATATGTGTATTATATGTTTACTATGAAATCTAGTAAGTCACACACGTTTTCTCTATGTCAAATACTAGTTTTGGTGAATCTGTCTCAGAGGACCACGGCACCAAATCTTATAAAGGGCGGATCCCTTTATTTGGTTCCGTGGAATCCGTGTGTATAGTATGCGCTTTTGGGCAACTTCAAAAATCATAACTAATTAACCGTAAGTCCGTGCAAGTCGAGCCACCTATCATTTTAAAGGGAATTGAGTCTACTTTCATTTAAAAATACTCTCATAGCCTGAGTCTAATTTTAAATAAGTGAAATATACCAAATACTACAGTATATCTAAAATATTGAGTTTCGCTTTAACATAAAAACTCAAATTTTTGAATCAAGCAATTTAAGTTGGTATTCTTAGAACTTTGATACAACTTCCTTTGAAACTAAATAATTTGGTAATATGTTTAAAGGAAACTAATCAAGCTTGGTATACATCGTCATATTTAAACGCAAAATGACGAAAAGTGTCTTTCTTGTTATGCTATACTAAATGACCACTCGTTTATGTTGTTTGCATATATGTTGCTTGCTTACTTTTCAAATTGTTGTTTACACTTGTTTGTTTGCATAATATAAGTGTCAATCTTGCCATGTTTTTATTCGTTTGTTTGACAATTTCTTGTTTATGCACAATAGGTTATTTGATAGATTTTGTGCACTAAGTTGGAAAATTATTTTACCATCGCTTGTAGAATTAGATCACTTCATTTGCATAGGTTATACTAACATCTCGCATAACTTATGAAATGTCATAACTCACTTAGCAATAAGTACTAAGTAAATTAGTCAAGTACTTTGAAAATGAAGGTTTTAAGAGAGTGTTTGGTACAAGGACAAAAACAATGTTGTATGATGTAATTTATATGTTTTCACTTCGTAGGATGATAAACTAACTTAAAACATTGATGTATGCTAACTGGTTCATGCAAGGGGATAACACACGGGTGTTATCAAATTTTACCCATTTTCACTTATATGTGAAAATCGTTAGCCCTTGGTCAAAGTCTATGCTCCACTATGTTTATATATGTGTTATTGACTTTTCCTAACTAGAAATGATTAATGTCACATGTTTTAAGCAAAAATTCGGGTTTCGAAAAACTCCCCGACACCTAAAAAATGGGTCTGTGAAGTTTTCTGGTGTCCACGGATTAGACGGCACCAAAAATTTGGTACCGTCGGTTATGCATTTTGGTACCGCCGTTCTGCAGGCCAAAGCGGCACCAAATTAAGGGTTCCTGTGCAAAAAATTGGTGCCGTGGATTCTACTGGTAAGTTGTTTAATTTTACTAAATCTAATTTACCAAATTTTGTTTCTAGGATAGTTGTTAATGCATATCTTTCATACCTCACTCAACACATCCTCAATGAATTAACTTAGGATGTTTGACATGATCTTAGACACTTCCATCTCATTAGAAACTACTATCTTTGTATGAATTAACATCAAGTGCATGAATCCTTAGTTCCATAAATCGACACATTCAGGATGGTCATTTTCACACCTTCATCACTTTTCCTTAAGCTTAGAATTTCTCAAAGCAAAGTCAAAATGACTAAATCCTCAACCTCAAATAATTCACTTAAGAAAAACCACTAGGATTAGCATTCGATCTTGTTGCTTCATTAACTTGAACTCTTCATCCTCAGACTCATTACCTCACAATATCTCATCACCCATTCAAGATGTGAACTTTCTAAACTTAAGTACTCCAACTCCACCACCAAAATCACCCACCATCATCCAAAACACCTTCACTACCAAAGTCTCCAAAACTTGTACTTTGTGCAAACACCACCAACATCTCCTCACCCGTTTGGGGATGACTTAGATGACTTACCAAGACTAACAAATCTGGACTCATTACTTGCAAAGATATCATACACAAATCTATCATATGACTATAGATATTGTTTTGAATCTACATGTATTGCCTCACTTGGTTAAACATGAAAATAATGTGTCATCCTTCAAGACGATAAGTATTTACATAGAGTCATAACTCACATGTATGTTAAAGACATACTATCAAGTCTTGTTATCCTTGAGTTCAATCTAAGCTTTATAATCTCAACAAATTAGGATTGACAACTTAAGTATTTCATCCAAAATATTCAAGCATATGCGACTTACGATTGTAGTCATTAAAAGTCAAATCCGAAAAATCAACACCCAAGTATTTTAACAACACATGTTGAAACACTTATCCAAAACAAACAACACACTATGCCACTTATCCCTCTTTGACACCTACTATCCCTCTTCCATCTTTTGGCACCATTAAGCGTATTGCTCATGAACTTCCAAGAGCATCCTTTAAATCAAACGTGCCCTTTGAAGGTGAACCTATACCTCAACCCCTAAGCTTCATAGACATAACCAAAACTTCAAGCACTTCACCTACTAGTTGTAGCAACCAATGAACCATAAGAATTAGTATCCGTACTTTTTATGTTCAACATCTATGGACAATCAACCAAAGTATTCACATAGCACAACAAACCCCTACATCACCACATCCTTTTTTAGACACACTAGAAAACCTACCACCTAGATCAACCAATCCACCATCCTTACCATCATTTGAATTTGTTAAGTGTATTGCTCAAAAAGCCCTTGTGTCCAACACTTGTACTGAATCAAATGCACGTTTGAACAAACTCAAACATTCTTTCCCACATATAAGGACTTAGATAATTCATTATGGCTAGAACCTCAACTATCAAATAAGCATGGTGCTCTTGGTAATTGTTGTCAATTTCCACTAGGTATAAGTAGTACTACCTTCACAAATTATCAAAGTATTAGTAATACTTTGTCATTAAACTTCTGCATAAATTTCGTTAAACCTCAAATCAACATTTTAACAACATATGTTAAAATGCAATCTCAAAGGCAACATCATACACCCCAAGCAACAATGACTCTTGAGGAGTATACATAAGAAACTCGAGTGAATTCCTCTTGTCATCATCTAGTGAATATAATCTTGAGACCAAGTTTATTTAGATAGGACTATCCAATTCAAACACTTTGGCTTCATATCTTCATTTAGGAAAACATGATGTTTTGAAAAACATTATGCCTAAGAAATCATGCGTTAAGTATTCATCTTATTAAAAGGATATTATATATCCTATGCATCATTCTCTCCTTGCGACATATATGGTTATGTTACAAGAGATTTCATTACACCTCATTGGCTAAATGATCTTGAAACGAACATCCAAAAGTTCTATGAACTAGCATATCCAATTCATCTTGTCATACTTATTTTCATAAGCATGATAACTTTATCCCATGGGATAATCTCATTTGTTGAAAGATACTATTTGTATTCATTTCCTTTCAAGCGTACATCATAACCTAACCTTGCTCAAACCTTGTGCACATCAAAGGTTGAAACTACACATCTCTAGAACATACACATGATCTATTGAAGTTAGTAACCTTATTTAGATTCTTGTCAAATAAAGTTCCAAAGAACTTTCTTGAGAACATTCTTAATTTAACATATTCCATTCCCTAGTCTTAGATAATCAAATCACTTTTAAAGTATACACTTCAACATAAAAGATGTCATCCATTAGATCATACAATTAGCTTTGTAATTTGAACAAACCTTAGATTCTAAACACAAGATTAAAACACATTGTTTATCAAACACACCATTGTTAAAATTCATGTGTATAACATGACGTCTTCATCACTTTAGTTATATTGCATATTAGTTAAGTCACATTAAGCTAAGTATTGGTAAACTATCATCTTTTATGCACTTTAATATGCAAAAGTAGGAGTTCCCATCTTTCTAACATGAGAATGACTACTTGAGAACCTATTGCACTAGAAACTCAATTTGACCTAACGGTTGAATTGCTTCCTGGAGAGAAGTTAGGTATGTGGAATCACCCGTAAAAATGGTCGTGTTTAGCCTTAATTGAGCACCGCTAGTAATAGTCTCATATTCATTCTCCAACTTGAAAAATCTGTATTCCTACACTTGCCTAAAGTAAGTGTTAAAACATTGATAGTTTGCCTCGCCTTAGGAATACTAATCAAACAAGTAGTATATATGACTTTTCTTTTAAAACCACTTGCATTGCACTTACATGTGTTGATTACATGTTCTTGTTTGATATGATAAGTTGATTTGAAATTATCTTAGTGTTTGATAACTAGTCAAATGTGTAAAGCTTAGTAAAACCACTTGCATTGCACTTACGTGTGTTGATTACATGTTCTTGTTTAATATGATAAGTTGATTTGACATTATCTTAGTGTTTGATAACAAGTCAAATGTGTAAACCTTAGTACGGTTTTATCTTTATAATGCTTGTATTCTTGTTTCATGCTACTAAACGTTTAAACCTAAACTTTATTTGCATGATACTTACTTTTGAATTAATTTTAGCATGATTAACATGTTACTTATGAAATCATAATATGTCATTTTGATACGTGATAATTTTGATATGATATGTTTGTGTTTGAAAGCTATTAGTTGGCATTCATTATATCTATGTGTAGTACGATCCAAATGATACATGTTCCAAATTGTTATGTCTTAAACATGGCTTGCATGAATCTTTCATCTTGTTTCTTTTTCTTCTTGTCACACTATTTGTTTGGTACGTGTGCACATATAATATGTCAAAGTGCTTTTGGTATGACAAACTTTTAGAAGCCTTTTTATCTTACAAATTAATAACATAGATTGTTGTGTTAATTTATAAGCCAAGTATGCTTAAGCGTCTAAGTCTAACGACAAAACAATCTCAAAATGAAATGTCTTGAATAAAGTTGTATTCTTGCATAATATGATTGTCTTGATGCTATCTTGTATGGTGATTTCTTGTCTACTTAAGTGCAATGTGTTGTTTTTGCTTATATAATATGTTATCATTTGATTTCTATCATGTTAACATCCTTTGTCACTAACAAATTTGTTTTGTAGGTTGATAACAAATTATTTGTTATCTCAATTGGTTCTAACTTTTATATGCTCATTTTTCATAATCCCCTTTATTGCTACGTAGATTAGTACTATGCTTTATGGGACCCCTACACTTGCATATAGTTTAAAAGCATATAGAATTAAGTTCTAGAGGGTTGGCTTTGCATTTTTGTCTTTCAACCGACCTCTTTCCAAATCTCATTTTTGCTTCCGCTTTCCAAAAATCACCTCCATCATTTTTTAGTTATAACAATAGTCTAATCCTCTTCACTTCCTATTAGGAAACCACATGCCTCATCATACGATCATCTCGTATTAATCGAGAATAGGTACATGACTTTAAGGATGAGGTTCATTGTATGCTAACCATCATCCAGAAAAACATCACTAAGCTCATCTCTTTCGTTAGCCCGAATAACCTCCTAAACACTTTGTTGTCATTCCTTATTTGATACATTACACATTATGTTGGATGTTCACCAATTAAGGGGGAGAGAAATTCATTCACATAATTGTCTTTTGTCAAATTTTGTGTCTCTTAGACTCTACAATACCAACACATAGGTAAACACCACTTAGCTAAAACCGGTTCATGAAACCACAACTAGTTCAACCTTTTTCGCACCAATACCTCATCAAGTGAAAAACGCATCATGTGTTTTTACAAAACGTCTTCATCTCCACATATAGGATTTTCCTTAAACTAGTACCTTACAAATTCACTATCTAAAACACCATCATAGGATCTTATCCTTTTCTCGCTTATCATGCATGTCCTTGTCAGTGCAAACGATATATTAATCAAAACAGCCATCTCCAACACGTTGGTCCATCCAACTCTCACTCATATGATGTCATTCTCATCCTCATATAGGTACTCATTATTAGTATTTTCCATATTGTCTTCACTTCTTTTCAAAGTGATAATCATCCATGTCGGTCAAAACCATGCTAATACTACCTTTCCCATTGTCACCTAGAATAGGTCATTTTTATAATTCGTGTCAATCAATGAACGAATTTATCTTCCTCACTTTTATTTCTTTTGGTATCTTCATTTATATATTCTTAGATAGAACGCATTATTGATTACTCTTGGGTTGAAGCATATGAGAACTTGCTCAAAACAATAGGTTGTTAGCATCAATAAATCATTCAAATCATAACCCTTATGCATCATTGAAATGCAATGTCCATTCATATTTCTCTTAGCTTTGGTCAAACGAAAGGATTGCATGAGTCTATATTTTTTATATTTGCTATACATATGAGTTTCTAACTCCTTAATAGCTTCCTACCTAATCACCACCACCTTCCATCACCACTTTTACTAATCATCACCACCATGGATTAGCGAAAACTTACTTTTGTAAATCTCGAGTCATCTACCATCACCACATGAATCCTACTAGTAAACCGACACCAACACTAGCACCACTAGTGGCACACCCGGTGGGAGACTTCATATCTTTTTTTCTAGGAACTATTTTGTACGTCTTTTATCATATTATATTCTCATTTTTCTTGTGATTGTAATTAGGAGACTACACTTCATGAGACCTTTGATTATATCATTTATCACATATATACATCTTATTTTTCTTTGTGAAAAAGATGAAATATATTTCACTAATGTTCTTCATTGTAGGTTCATTATCATATACACTCGATTGTATATAACTTACTCATCTAAGGATGAAGTTTGTGTTGATCCCAGTTGAGCAAACGATCTAATATAGAAACTGACTTAGAATAACAACTTATTAAGTATTATGCGGAATTTAACACTTAACCTTAAGAAGAAGAACAGTTAACATTCAACACCTCAATATTATTTATTAATACGAATACTCTTACAGTATTAGGGTTTTGCAACCTTGAAGTGTATCGACTTTAGATATAAGACTTATGTTTCTAATCAAACCTATAACCTCCTTTTATAAGCCAAGGAGTCCTATACATTATACAATACGTAACCTACAAGATAAATATCTTTTCCATATTTATCTAACCGACTATACAAAACACTAGCAGTGGTTACAATATATCATCAGTGATTACACATTACTACTAGCCGCGGTTGTCTTCATCCGTGGTTACACTCTTCTGTCCGTGGTTCTATCAAGTCTGTCCGTGGTTCCAGTACTTAAAGTAATTCTTGATGCAAGGAACCTAAAACCCAACAATCCTCCCCTAAACTTGATACATTCCAACAGAATTCTCAAGTTTCCTTTAAGCTCAAAACATCTGAAATGGAGGATGTAGCCAAACACTTATGAGATTTAAGAATTGTCTCATACTTCTTCAACAAATCATAGGCTTGACCATCATAGGGTAACAGATCTTGATAATACCGGTTTCAACATCCGAACAATAATTTCTGGATACTTATTCAACTGAGGATATTCACCTTCTACAAGCATGTGAATAATTTTTCCAGAAACAGTTAAAACATGAACTCCACAAGTTTGATATAAAAACCAGCTTGTTACAGTACCATTGTAGAGTCCTTTCCATTCAGGTTCATCATGAGTTGGTTCAAATAAAATTTTCAAATTATAATAGACCAGTCTCTCATGATTATCAGTTGGATGCACTTCACCAAACTTGTTCTTGTAAAGTCTCTAGAGATCCATCAAATCATCCCTTTCAAAATACTGAAGCATTTGTGAAAATTTATTATACTCATAAACTTCATTGTTGAGTCTTTGAATTTTCCAAACTCCTTCACTTCCATCATTAAGCTTAAACTCATAAGAAACAATTTGATTAACATCTACAGCTTCTTTTAATCTTTTAGAATCAGATGTTTCTTGAATCTCATATTTTCTCTTTCTTTTACTTAGCATCCACTCATCATGCTTCTTTATCCACTCTTCTTCCTTCTCAGAATTCATTGGACAGAAATCATCTACATTAATCCTCATACATCTCTCATAAATTTCCAAAATTCTTTCAAATGAACATTTACTAAGATTATCATAAACATAAATGCCTGAATTCTTAATAATTTTCATCAATACATTCCTCATCTGAGCCATAGTAGGAGGTTTCTTTCTTATAACATGTTTCTTTGTTTTGCTAACCTTCCTTGCCCATTCACTCATCTATCTAGCTTTCTCCTCATCATCCAGCAATGCCCATTCTTGTGCAGTAAACTCATCAAGAATTTGTAAAGAAGCTTGAAGATAGTTTCGTTCTGAAGTGGATGAGCATGTTATTTCTGTTACTGAGGATATCATTCGAGAAGTTTTGCAGTTTGATGATGCTGATGGGGTTGAAAATCTTTCAGATGTTGAGATTGTTCTTTGGTTTAGAGAGATTATGATATACACATAGAGGTGAAAAGGTACAATTCTTTAAGAGTTTGTTTTCACAACAATGGAAGTTTTTTATTCACACCTTGTTGATGTGTATGAGTAACAAGACCACAGGTTTTAATGACTTTCCTTCAAAAATTGCTACTGCTATTATTTGTTTATCTGAGGGAAGGAAGTTTAATTGGTCTAGGATGATTTATGAGGGGTTAGTACAAAACATTAGGAAGAAGGGTAAATAGTATTTGTATCCTCGGTTTGTTCAACTGATTGTAGCACATCAAATTGTTAATCCTATTGAACATTCTAGAGAGTATGAAGTACATCATATGCTTCCTAAGGTTTTTGCACATATGAGGAATTAGCCACAGAATGTACAAATTAGAGATGTTCCTTTATTTCCTCACATGCTTACTTTGCCTACTGCTCTTGATTTTGATGAAGGTCTTGACACTCAACTGATTGTCACTGAATGTACACCTCCAACCACTGATACTACACCTCATATCACTGAAAGTACACCTCCGACCACTGATACGACACCTCAAATCACTAATAGTACACCTATTGTATGGACTAGGAGAAAGAAGGGCACTAAGCTTCCTCAGGCTAGTGCTAGTGGTGTTGCTCATGAGGCATGGTGGTGAAGGTGACATGATTGGAAGGGCTTCCACTTCTGATACATGCTTAGATGCTGATCAGGATAGTGGAAACATAAATAAGACCCAACCATTGGCAACTCCTAATGTGGAGAGTTCCTTGGAACTTAACACAGTTGGAGGAATCCCTAGCCACTTGGCTAATATAGGGTGCATAGATGTTCAGGCTGCGATGCTATGTTTTCTATATCCAAATATTCACCTCTCGGAGCAGTTAACACAGCTCGAAGTGATGAGGATAGGTTGGAACCGGAACATGAATTGACGGATTCGAGTTTGTACAGACCGACTTTTCCAATGAACCACCCTCGGACCATTCACACAGGTCGAAGAGGGGAGGATATTCTTGAACGCTTAAATGAATTGACGGCCAAATGTACCAAAATGGAGGAGACGATCTCGAATCTCAAGGAATTGGCTGGGTTTCATGAAAAGGATATTCGACGCTTGAAGCAATGGGTTTTGGTTTTGGAGAAGATAAAAAGGCCTGGGCTTGCTGCTTTGAGGAAGCTAAGGAAAAGAAGTTGCACTTCTCTCCACTCAATTTGGAGGATGTATCCAAACAGGGGAGGAGTGAAGGCAAGCATTCAGGGGAGGATGTTAATGTATTTATGGAAGAAGATGTTGATAGTGGAGATCAAACATTTGTGGTATCTGATAAAGATGGGAATGAGGCAGTTCTTGAAAGTGTGAAGAAGGTTGTAGAAGATGTAGTACTGAACACAAACACGGATGGTATGTCTGAAACCACGGTTAGTACAATTCTAACCAATCGATGCTGTAATGCATATAGCAACTATAAACACTACAACTATATCTTCAGTAATCATACCCACTGCTATTATAACCACTTCCACTGTTGTAACAACTCTCTCTATATTACCATCTAAGCCTAAAGAAGTAGAGAAAGAAGCTGCAAGTACATTGATTAATCTGAGAAAAACATCATCTATTTCTACACACATCATTGCACCTGCTTTATCTGTTCAAACTACTGCAACTAAACCCAAACCCAGAGGAAAAACTTTAGTTATTGGTGAACCACTGAAGAAGAAGGTGATTCAATCTGATGTTGGAAAGGGTAAAGGTATTGCAAGTACCGAGTTGAAGTTTAAATCTAGAGCAGAACAAGAAGCTTTTGATTATGAATTTGTAAAGAATATGGTTGCTGAAGAACAAGCAGCTTTGGATAAAAGAAAGAAAGAAGAGGAGGAAGCTAGTGATAAATGGTTAGCTATATGGTATAAATCAGCAACAATCTCAACATCTGAAAGATTGTCAACCCCATCAGCATCATCAAACTGCAAAACTTCTCGAATGATATCCTCAGTAACAGAAATAACATGCTCATCCACTTCAGAATGAAACATCTCCACACCATCAACTGTTGCAAGTGTAGCATTCTTCCAGAATTGATGTATGTAGGCTTTAAGAATGGTGGGTGTAACAGTTAAAGCATAATGAATGGGACTGTGAACTAAGAAATCAATCATTTGATGAAATCCTTCAGAACGAGCATTCTTGGTGAGAATGGCAACTAGGTTATGTGAAGTGGAATACTTTTCAGCCATTTTGATTAAGGAAAATAATGATGAGTTGGTGAATTTTGCAAAGAAAGTGATTAGGTTAAGGTTGAGCGCCAATTGGAAGTGGTTTGAGAAACAAATAAATGATCCGTCCGTGATTTGGGGAGAGTGATATAGATTCGCCAATGTTACCAAACAGCCCCTGTACTATCCAAAACAAGACTCCATGCTATCCGCGGTTTCAGAATACTATCCGTGGTTACAACAGACCATCAGCAGATACATGAGATCACTTCTTCCAAATGATCAAGAGATATAGCAAGTAAATCAGCTCCTTATGCACCCAAGACCTTCATACCGGTAGGACAAAAACACAAAATCAACACAGAGTATAAAGTTATTGTTGTCAGTGGTTAGGAAGAGCTAAAAGTGGTTCCAAAAGACCTATCCCTGGTTAAACTGGTAAGTCAATATAGTCAACTTCTAGAACTAATATTAGTCCAACTCCCAAAAATCTCATTAACTCCTCAACCACATTAAACCTGCCCCGTATTTACTTCCATAACCCTAAACCCCACTTATAAAAAGAACCCAAATCTTTCATAACGCACACACCAATCAATATCAAAACCCTAATTACTTCAAAGTCTCCAAGCAACTGCAATCACAATGTGGAACCCTAGTTGGAATAAACCAGAAGTAGTCAATCTAACATCCTCCTCATCCTCATCATCATCTTCATCATCAAGTGAAGAAGATAACCCATGGCAGTTCTACCTTCCTCCACAAGAAACAAGACCAAGAAAATCTCCATTTCTTCCATCATCAGAAGATGATAGTGTGGTGAATCCAAGTAATGCATCTGAGGACTTTGATGATTCCTCAAAGAAGAGATCTTCATACTCCCAACCTTCAGCATCTCAACCCCAAACAAGACCACGAGCAAGAAACCCACCACTTCCAAAAGACAGAGAGGTGGTTCTTGGTCTTCAAGTACCAAGTTATGGTGCTTCTTCACACATCGTAAAGGGGAAGGGAAAAGGGAAAATGGAATGATGCTTTTTGGTGATATGACTATGTCCTTCGTGCTTCATCTAATGTGGTCATCGTCATCATCAACGTTTTCATCAATCCATCCTTTCCATTTTGATCCTTAGCATCCTCGTCATAGTAGTCATGCATCTCCGACCATTGAGATAGAAGGAAGGAGTGGTTATGCAAGACTTCACAAACGCATATCCAGCATCTAGTGTGAAAGATGTGAGCGATCATGCATATCCAACAACCTGTTAGATGTTGGAATAGATGAGATGAACTAGATTAGGATTAGTAGATCATGTATAGCTCTGTTCTTTTAGTTGCATTTGATGTTGATTGTACTCTGTAAGTTGTAAGCTGTTTCTCTAATGAATGAATGAACACTTTGCATCACTACTTCTTTTACTTCTATAATGATCATTCTTGTAACTGCAAAATGGTTAGTGAAAAACAGAACAACTAGCAGTGGTTTGAACCAAACTATCAGAGGTTAGAAACAAACTATCAGTGGTTAGAAACAAAAATAGCAAAACTAAGATTTCATAATAACAGTACAGTACATATACAAACTGGTACAAAACAATTTGAGAATTTAGAGATTAATCATTCCAATACTAACAACAAGATCCTGAAACCTCCCCACATCAAAAGCTTTGGTGAGAAGATCAGCAACATTGAAATCGGTATGGATTTTTACCATTTGAATCAACCTTTTCACATTACAATCTCTAATAAAATGATGTCTTATCTCAATATGTTTAGTTCTAGAATGTAAAATAGGAGTTTTAATGATGCATATTGTACTGTTATTATCAATGTAAATCTTAGTATGCATAAAATTGTACCCAAAGTCCAAAAATTGATTCTGAATCCATAGAACTTGACCACGCAACTAGCAGCCCACATATTCAGGTTGTAGAATTTGCCACAATAGTTTGCTTTTTACACCGCCATGAAATAAGTCTGCTTCCCAAAAACTGACATCCTCCAGTTGTAGACTTCCTATCAAACTAGCACTAGCATAGTCACTATCTGTGTAGGCCACCAAGTCAAAAGGAGAATCCTTTGAGTACCAAAGGCCCAATTTAGGATGACCCTTAAGATACCTAAAATTTCTCTTAACAGCATTCATGTGTGATGAATTAGGTGTGACTTGAAATCTTGCACACACACATACTGAGAACATTATATCCGGCCTAGATGCAGTGAGATACATCAAAGATCCAATCATGGACCTGTACAACTTCGGATCAACTCTGGTACTTCCATCATCAGGTAGCAAGGGTTTCTGAGCCTCCATTGGTGTACTAGCACTTTTCACATCCTGAAACCCAAACTTCTTCAAAACATCTGCTACATACTTGTCTTGACTAATGAAGATACCATCAGTCCTTTGTTGAACCTGTAGCCCCAAAAAGAAAGTGAGTTCTCCCATAGAACTCATCTGAAACTTATCATGCATAAGCTTCTCAAAATCTTTGCATAGCTCATTATTGGTTGAGCCAAAGATGATGTCATCTACATAAACCTGAACCAGTAAAATATCATCTTTGTGCTTTCTTATGAACAAAGTTTTAACAATCAGTCCTTTTTTAAACCCATTGTCCATCAAATAAGTGGACAGGCACTCATACCATGCCCTAGGAGCTTGATGCAAACCATACATAGCCTTCCTCACCCTGTAGACCTTGTCAGGATGATCGGGATCTTCAAAACCAGGAGGTTGACAAACATAAACCTCCTCATCAATTGTGCCATACAAAAATGCACTTTTAACATCCATCGATACACCACAAAGTTTTTAAATGAAGCATAAGCTAAAAACAATCTAATAGCCTCAATTCTTGCAACTGGAGCAAATACTTCATCATAATCCAAGCCTTCAGTTTGTGTGTATCCTTGAGCAACCAACCTTGACTTGTTCCTCACAACAATACCTCTTTCATCCCTTTTGTTTCTGAACACCCATTTTGTCCCAATGGCCCTCTTACCATTTGGAAGTTCTACTAATGTCCAAACCTCTTGAAGTTTGAACTGAAGAAGCTCCTCTTGCATTGATTCTACCCAACCTTCTTCAGATAATGCTTCTTCAACTCTCTATGGTTCCTTTTGAGACAGAAAACAAGCAAACAGGCAATTTTGCAGATCTTTATGATTGTTTCTTTTGTGAAGAGATCTTGCAAAGAACCCATGTTCGGAAAGGGTTCGTGTTCTTAACCTTGTTTCTTGTTTGAACTGGAGTATTCAAATTTCCAAGTATTTGTTCCTTGGGATGAATCTTGTGTATCCTTGTGGAGGTAACAGGACTTTCATGAATGACATGTTCCAAATTAGTTAAATCAGCATTAAAGAAATCATCCATGTCTTCATCATCAGTAGGAGTATCAATTTCAATCAAAGCGGGCATATCAGGATCATGTGGATACTCTTCTTCACCATGTAATGGCTTTGCATGTGGTCCAAAGAAATTACTACTATCAGTACTTACAGCCGGGATTTCACTTGTAATGACAGTGGTAGAAGTTGTTGGCTTAGCAGTGGTTGTATTAACTCTATCCGTGCTTATGTTTGGCTTATCCGTGCTTGCAGACTGCTTTTTCCTCTTTTCAATTTCTTCTACCAACACTGAATTATCGTTCAATAACTCATCCTTATCTTGATGATGAGCACTATTGCCTCCAGTATTCAAAACATCATCATCAGTAGGACCTTGCTTATCAATGATGGGTGAGACAGAACTAGCTTTCCACTTTTCAAACAAATAGAACTCTTGAGGAGAATCAGCTTCCTTAGAAATTGCTTCTTCACCGGAATTCTTTTGAGTACCTGCATCAACATTAGTGGAAGTTCCTGCAATGATAGGCTCATAATTCATAGATTTGGTTAGCATATCAATGTTAAACCTCTGGTCCTTTGGTCTCAACACTAGGAGTCTTTTCACAGAATTGAACATGTAGATTCTCTTCAACAATTCTAGTCCTCCTATTGTATACTCTAAAGGCTTTACTATTTGATGAATAGCCTAAAAAGTATCCATCATCGGCTTTTTCTTGAAACTTGCCTAGGTAGTCTATGGTATTCAAGATAGTAACAGGACACCCAAAAGGTTTTAGGAATGCAATCATTGGCTTCCTATCATGTAACACTCATAGGGGTCTTGTTATGAGGCTTTACTACCTTACTCATATTTTGCACATAACATGCAAAGTGCCTACGACTTCAAAAAGGTAGTTGGTAACTTAGACTCGGACAACATAGTCCTAGCAGCCTCAATTAGTGTTCTATTTTTCCTTTCAACCACACCATTTTGTTGTGGTGTTCTAGCAACACTAAACTGTCTTTCTATGCCTTTCTCTACACAAAACGATTCATCAATGCATTTTTAAACTCAGTTCCATTATCACATCTGATTATCTTTACTTTATGATTCACTAGATTTTCTATCTTAATAATGAAACTCTTGAGAACTTCACTAGTTTCACTCTTAGCAGCCAAAAAGTAAACCTAAGAAAATCTACTATAATCATCAGTGATAACTAGACAATACTGCTTATGGTTCAAACTCTTGACAAAAGTAGGTCCAAATAAGTCCATATGAAGCATAAACAGTGGTTGTGAAATGGTGTTGACAGTTTTGGACTTACAAGAAGCTCTATGTTGTTTTCCTTTTTAACAAGCCACACACAGTTCCTTACACTCAAAAACCTTAGAAGGTAACCCTCTCACTAAGTTCCCTTTAACCAGTTTATTGATTGTTTTGTAATTGAGGTGACCTAATCTTCTATGCCATAACTTAGACTCATCCACGGATGCTTTAGCAAATAAACAAGTTAAGGACCTATTAGGAATTACATCTTTAAGATCAAAACAATATATATTTTCCTTCCTAGGTACCCTAAGTTGTATAAACTTCTCATCGGCATCTTAAACTCAGGAGACAACACCACACACTCATTTTCACCAAAAAGTACCCAGTTTTTCTTATCACACATTTGAGAAACACTGAATAAATTGTACTTAAGTCCTTGTACCAAGTAGACTTTTTCAAAGTCTAAATTTCCTGATTCGATTGTGCCTCTTCCAAGTATCTTTCCTCCCTTTGGATCATTTCCAAAAGCCACATATCCTCCATCAAAAGCTTCAAAATCTTCCAGGTTGCTCCCATCCCAAGTCATGTGCCCAGAGCAACCACTATAAAAAACTCCTTTATCTTTTAGCTCATCTTGTAGATTTCCCTGCACATGAAAGTAAACAAGTTAGTTCCTTTTGTGGACCCAAGCCAATACTGACTTGGGTCCGCCCTGTGCATCAATATAATCAAATTTGGTTAGGTCCATTGATGCACAATTGACATGATGTAAAACCTTGGTCTTAGGTTTCCATTGCCAACTAGCTGAGGCCTTAACAAAGATAAAATGATTCCCAACCACTGTACGGTTATCACCTTTGGAATTTTTAAAACTTCTGTGTGGTGAATTTTGGCTTATCAGTGGTTTGATTTTTCTTAGCCGTGTTTACACTTTGCTTAGCAGTGGTTGGAACCCATTTGGGAGAAGCAGTGACAATTGATTTTGTATTCCCATTCCTCATTAACACTGCTTTAGGAATCATGTTTCTGTTAGGATGAGGGTTTGTTTTCTTTGAAAAGTTTTGGTGATTTACCCTCCTCCAATGATTCCAAACTTGTGGTCTGTTTTTATTACAATTTCTCAGTAAGTGTTCAAAACTACCACATACAAAACAAGCCTTTTTAACACATTGAAATTCATCACCTAATCTGTTAGAAATTAAACCATTTAAGCTTCTTTGATTACCCCTAGGTTTATATTGTTGCATCTGGTTCCTAGGTATTTCCCTGTACTCTACTACTTTCTTGGTAACTTTAGCTCCAAATCTAGGTACAAGATTAGCTTGTCTAGTATCAACTTTCTTAATAGATTCTAACTTTTCAGGTTGTGTTGATACTTTACTTTCTTCCTCAGAATCTGATTCCCAATCATCAATGATGGGAGCATCAATGGACATATCAGAACTTATCTTAGGTGTCTCAGTCTTACTTATTCCTTCAACAGGTTTGTTAAAACTGAATTCACTACTAAATGACAGTTCTTTAGCAGGTGGTGCATGTTGCATAAGAGTAGGTGGTGGCATATTGTTGTATCCAATCCCAGAACCCTTTTTCATTAGATGACTCTCTATAGATTTATGAACTAGATCAGAAGCAAATTGTGTTTTAGCTACCCTAACAACATGTTTTTCTTTTTCATCTAGGGCCTTTTGTTTTCCACTCTCTGCTAGTTCAAGTTTCTCTTTAAGCATTTTAATCTCTCTATTTTTAAGATCAATTTCACCACCTAATATATTGATCTTATCGACATACTCAAACTCACATTTAATACAGTATCTAAGCTTCTCTTCCACACTCTCTAGACCAACCCTATAACCTAAGTTATCCATAGTTAGTCTTTCTACTTCTTTCCTCATACTCTCAGTGATAGCCTTTTGAGATTCTAAGTTATCATTACATGATTTAAAAGAGCAAGTAGACTCATTAGATACCTTAGAATCTAAACCAGAAGATGAAGCATAAGCCATAAGAGCAAAGTTATGCTCTTTTGAAGCTTCACTAGCAAGAAAAGCTGCATTGGGTCCTTCTTCAATCTGATCACTCCAATCATAATCACCAAGACCATCTTGAGCCACCAATGCTGAAGAAGGAGCAGACTCTTCAGTGATCTTCTTAACACCTTCAATCCTCTTAGGAGCTCGACATTCCCTTGCAAAGTGACCCTTCTTCTTGCAGGTTGAAGCACTCCATCTTGCTTTTGTCGAACCCCGCTCTCCTTTGACCATCATACTTAACTTGTCTTCCAGTCCTCCTCAAAAAATTCCTTGCTTGGAGAGTTAACATTGCCATTTGCCATTGAAGATTAATCTCTTCTAGATCATCGGGATCAATTTGATCCAGATCTTGATTCAACACAGTAACACTAGTAGTTAAATCAGGCAGAAAAGCACAAATTGCACCATCACTAACATTATCACTAACAGTGGTATTGTTTGCAATAGCCGTGGATATACCATAGGCGGCAGTGGATACATCTTGTGGGCTCTTGTGATTAGTGGATACAAAAGCAATGTTTGGATTAGCAGAAGATGCATTAGCAAAGTTATTCTCAGACTCATAAACCTTCAAGTTGTTGAAGAGATTATCCGAGTCATTTTAGGAAAGTCCTCCTTATTCCTCCACACAATTGTATGAATAGCCCATTCAGATGATAGACTCCTAATGAACTTCAAATTAATATCTTCTTGAAGAACCTTATAATCTACAGACTTCAGGTTGGTGATAAGTTTTTGAAGTCTATTGTATGTGCCATCAATCTTTTCTCCACTGAGAGCGGTGAAGGTTTCAAATTGATGCTTGAGCATATTCATCCTGGACTTCTTGGTAGCTTCATTGCCAGCAAACCTTGTCTCAAGAGCATCCAGTAATTCTTTAGCAGATTCATATTGCTCAAAATCCAAAGCATAATCATTGGGTATTCCCATGGAGAGAATACTGTGAGCCTTGATCTCCAGCTTTCTCTTAGCCTTATCAATTTCACTAACAATGGAAATTTCTTTGCCATCCTCACCCTTCTAAGGAAGAGTGTCTCCCTTTTCAACGACATCCCAGAGAGCATAATCAATCATGCGAATGTATTGCCTCATTCGCATTCTCCAGATTTGATACTCACCATGCTTGAGCATGGGTACCTTTGAAGCGGTCACCATGTGAGTTTCTTCAGACATCTTATCTTTCTTGAACAAAACTTAACTTAACCTCTTCTTGATTACAGTTTCTAGATCACAAGCTCTGATACCACTTGTTGATCCCAGTTGAGCAAACGATCTAATATAGAAACTGACTTAGAATAACAACTTATTAAGTATTTTGCGGAATTTAACACTTAACCTTAAGAAGAAGAACAGTTAACATTCAACACCTCAATATTATTTATTAATACGAATACTCTTACAGTATTAGGGTTTTGCAACCTTGAAGTGTATCGACTTTAGATATAAGACTTATGTTTCTAATCAAACCTAGAACCTCCTTTTATAAGCCAAGGAGTCCTATACATTATACAATACGTAACCTACAAGATAAATATCTTTTCCATATTTATCTAATCGACTATACAAAACACTAGCAGTGGTTACAATATATCATCAGTGATTACACATTACTACTAGCTGCGGTTGTCTTCATCCGTGGTTACACTCTTCTGTCCATGGTTCTATCAAGTCTGTCCGTGGTTCCAGTACTTAAAGTAATTCTTGATGCAAGGAACCTAAAACCCAACAGTTTGCATCAATTATTTTTCTTATTTTAGGTGCTTCTTGACACCCTTGAACAAGGATGAATATCCTTTAAGCACTCATATTGCATCGTCTATACACTTGGGTGTATGTGACATATTTGTCTTAAGACAAAGCTTCTATTATACTATTATTTATTTTGAAGGTTCATCTTGACGCCCTAGAGCAAGGGGAGCTTCGGTCAAGAATTTACTGAATGCATCTTATATACACTTTGTTGTATATCACTTACTCGTCCAATGACGAATATAGTTTTGCACTAATATTTGTTTTGTAGGTTTTTAATCATACCCTGACGCCTCAAACAAGGGGGAGCAACCGTCAAGGTGGAGCATGAACGCATTTAGCATCATTCTCACTTTTCAACAAGCATTTGTACTTCGATAAAAAGTGGAGAAAATAGGCTAACATTGCTATGCATTTTTCTTTTTCATATATTTTTCATAATTTTTGTTGCATAAAACTAACCTTGATGTAGGTTAAGCCTCTTTATTTGATCCATGGATCCGCTACCAAACAAGGGATGGATTGAAGTGGACGATTTAACTTCACTAGGGATGATGCAAGCTCGCCTTTTTGGGGAGAAATAAAGTAAAACTCCAAGGACACGCCCTTTTTGTTTTGACAAAAGGGGGAGAAGAGTTTAAACGGAGAAGGTAATGTAAAGGTAGTAAGGATAAAAGTAACCTTTTACATTTTACTTTATATTACGTTTACATATATTTGTCATCATCAAAAAGGGGGAGATTGTTAGTGCAAATATTACGATATTTAATCTATACAGTCTCGTTTGTTTTGATTGATGACAAACATGTAACTTGTAATAGATAACGTAAAATGTACAAGTTACTTGTAATCACACTTTGTCTCAACATACATTCAACACCTCTCGATGACTCAAGTCCTCATATGTTACAACACAGGTTCGTACATGTTTGTTATGTGGCATTATGATCAAACCCATTAACAAATCATTTAGAATGTTTAAAATACGTTTAGAGTTACTAAGTATTTTAATAGGTTAACCATTCTATTTCGAACCTCATTTTACATTTTGCATTTACAAGTATTTCATACAAATACTAAAGTTTACTTACACTTGACAAAATATATTTTATTTTGACAAGCACTCTTTTACAAAAGGTAACTAGACATTTTATTAACTAGTTACATAATACATTTTACAAGTTTACCTTGATAAACTTTTTAATCTAAAAATGGAAATACATGTTACATCATGTCATGCATCATCTTTGAAATCCTTGGAAGATCACTTGAATATTTTGGTTAGATTGACACTCAATATATCAAATGTGATCTTAG
This sequence comes from Chrysanthemum makinoi, assembly GCA_910596185.1. NCBI lineage: Eukaryota > Viridiplantae > Streptophyta > Magnoliopsida > Asterales > Asteraceae > Chrysanthemum > Chrysanthemum makinoi. Next base: position 134,994,034 of record OU343217.1, read on the forward strand.
TAAGATTTGGTAATATCTTGGAAAGATTTGAAGAAAGATTTTTAGATTTTATGTCAGGCACCCACGGCACCAAATTGCATAAAGGACGGAACCCTTTAAAGGGCTCCTTGGTCCGTGGACGCTCCTGACCACTTTTGGCTATAAATAGAAACCCATTGTTTTCCCATTTCTTCACCACTTCAAATCACATCTTCTCCACCTTCTTGCATACATTTAGATCAATCATTAACAATGTAATAACATACATTAAACACCCTAATTATCATGATCATAATGCTTCTAACATTCATCTTTGTTGTAAGCATACTCTTTGATCAACCAAGGAAAGTTTGGAGATTTAGCCATCCCCACTTACCACAAGTTGAAGATCTATCACAAGAAGTTTAGGGAACTTGTGATCTTCATCATGAAGGCTTCCTATCAATGGAAGTTCATTTAGAAGTAGTTATTCATATCCATTAGACATTTGTGTCATGGATCATTAGTGTAAACATCATTGCATCATAACAACACTTTCACCAAACTAGATTAGATGGTTTATGTGTTTGTGCCATAAAACACAAGGTTTATTATGTTGGGCCATAAAACATATTGGGAGTGGTTGTACCCTTGTAAAAGAACTCGACATCTAGCTTAGTGTCGGAAATATTGTATAGGCGACGTTAGGTTGGTTCTACCTCGAACTAGAACCCGGTATTTAGCTTTGTACCGGAAAAAGTGTAAGCGACGATTGTAAGGTTTTCTCCGCCGAGAAGGGAGCTTGTTGATTTAGTGAAGTAACTCTCGAGTTGTGTACTCGAGGAGTGGAGTAGGGCAGAAAGGAGATCCGTGACCGAACCACTATAAATACTCGTGTTCGGTTTGCACTTTCCTTTCTTTATCTCTTTACTTTTATACTTGCACTATACTATTGTTTGTGATGTGGTTTGATGTTCATCATTGTGTGACAACTTGGTTTACCATACTTTATATTAGTCACAAACAATAATTGGTACTTTCATATTATAACAAGCTTCATAAGCGATTTGATACTAAAGATCTAAAGTTTTTAAACAGTAACGTATTCACCCCCCCCCCCCTTTACGTTTCCACAATACGTATAAGTAAGGCAATCCTAGCTAATAGTGAGACTAAGTTGGCAGTAATAAAACACATATCTATTCAAAGATGACTTCAACGAGTCATAAGTGAGGCATTCAGCTTGGCAAGCAGGCATGCGTCAGTCATCGGGTTAAGTTTTTTAAAAGTGGTTATAGTCTAGGTTTTGAAAATTTCCAAGTTCTCTTTAACAAAGGCTCTGATGCCAATCTGTAACACCCCCAAAAATGGTTTGTAGCGGAAGAAAAGGTTTTTGGGATGCTACTCAATTGGATCATTACACAAAGTGAAAAATAAAGATTTTTCTTAAAAGATTTCATTTATTGAAGTAAAATAGAGTTTACAAAGGTTGATTTGTTGCGGAAAAATGGCCCATTAATAAAATGTGGTCCCCATACGTAAATCAGAGTCATCTATGACCATGCCATGCCAATGCCCAAGCGCCTTCAGAGTTAGCTATCGCCTTTTTAATACCTGAGATAAACATGCTTAAAAAGATCAACACAACGGTTGAGTGATGTTCATAGGTTTAGTAAATGGTTGAACACAAGTAAGAAATGATAATTGCTTCGAAGACAATTACCATAGAAAACAGAGATTATTATTATGCACTAAGCTCATGACACCAATACTAACTGCATACACCTAATTACTCGTGTGAGTAATAAAATTGCCCCCCAGATGTAATAGCCAATTACATAGAGATGATCAAATATGGTGCGCCCCGGTTATTTTCGATAACCGAGTCGGGGTTGTCAATTCCCATAGTACTATCCATAATATTTTCGTTCACTCGCAAGTGATTAATGCTTCATGATGAAGGGGACTTTTGGTAGGCAACTTAGGCTATAATAATAATAATCATGCAAGCATGCATTTTAAGAAAAGACTTGTGTTCTAGTTTATAGCATGTATCTCCCCCAAAGAGTTTATAAAACAGTTAAAAGAGTAAAAGTGGGGCTATGAACTCACCTTAGTGATACGGTAGGAAATGCACAACAATAGCAAGTACGATATGACAACGGCTTCAAAACGAAACCTAGATATAATATGGCAAGCCTTAGATAATATATTCCGTTTACGACCCTAAATGGTAATGTTTGAAAAATGATTTGCTATGAGACACTCATATCGTTATAACTGGTGTGGAAATGCTTATAGTTCAAAAATTAAGGGTTTTCAAATACTTTCTCATGTGTTTGTGTTACGTAGCTTGTGTGGACGTTATTGACGTACATAAAAATGTAGTTGTGAAAACATTTCTTACGTATTGGCTCTTGGAATAGGTGTAGGAAAACGTATACGAAACGTTCGTATAAGAGTTGACTCGAATATTGGGTCAAGTATTATCGATGTGGGAAATAAATACAAGTCGTATTGTATTTATTATATTTGTTAGATTTCGAGGTGTGAAAATATATGTACAATATATATTTATCGATGTCATGGTAAATAATATATTTTTGGAAAAATATAATATTTATAGTTACGCCGATGTGGTCGTCAAATAAAAGTATGGGTTAAAGAGATTTATTTAAAAGAAAAATGGTAAAATATATAAGTTTACTAAACTTATAAAAGTTTTAGGATGAAAAGTGTCAAAGTATTCAACCTTGAGGACTGAAGTTGTAAAAATAATACAAGTTTTAAATCTTATAAAAGTTCTTTAAGAAAATGTTAAGTGGTTCGAATTGGAAGGGCTGGAATTGTAAATATTAATATAAATTTACATCTTTATAAATGTGTTAAGAAAAGTGGCATATTGCTCGAAATTTAGGGGCCAAGGCTGTAAAAATCACTTTTTTTTAGCAAAAATACCAAAAATCACAAAATTTGCCATGGGCAAGATTTGAACCTGGGAGTCTGGGACCTTACATGTAAAGTACAAGCGACACTACCAAGTGAGCCACTAGGATTTTCATGTTAGGTTATGCATTTTTATCCATCTTATTGTCTAAACGCTGTGTTTCCTTTTTGTGTTAAATTTACTCAGTGAGTGCCATTAATTATCGAAAGCTTTGCATGCAATTTTTAAATTGTATTTCCTCTTCTTCTAGAATAAAAAAATATATATATATATATAAGCTTCCTTGTTATCATGTGAAATCTAAGACTCGCGAAGAAAAACATTTCGTTTGCAAGAGGGTTTGAGGTTGGTTTGATGTTGATCTCGTTTGGTTTGGTTGAGGTATACGTGACATGTATACCTATTAAGTGTCGATAATAACCAAGTTTCCTAACCACACAAGTTTGTAACGATACCAGTAGCATCTAAAAAAAACATATTACGTATGGTTTTTATAAACCAAGTCGTGTATAAAGGACGTCGAGTACTGTACTAAACGTGTCGTATATATCTTGTTATGTATGAAATAGAGAGGAAAAACACTTACGACACCATAAATGGTGGTGAGGAACTCAAAGAGACGAGAAGTACGACCGAAGATACAAGACTAGTATAACCCGTTACTCTCCAAAAACGTTCCCCGTAACTATAATAACCCAAGCAACCTTTGTAACTTCTTTTTCAACCCAAATATACTTTTCTTTTCTTCCTCCTTTAACTCGACAGTAAGGTAAATAAGTTGAGAATGAAGTGAAGTGTGATGAAAAGGGAAATGTTGGAGTGTGGTGGCCGGTGCAGCAGTGGACAAGGGAGGAGGAGGGATAAAAGTGTGATTGTGAAATTGATGAAGGTAGGTGTGTGAATGAGTTTTTGAGAGTGTGAGAAGAGACGAGCAAGGAGAGAGCCAAATAAAGTTTTACAACCCCAAGTGTTTCTTGTTTGAAATTATCCTAACCATGTTCCTTTCTTCTTGCCTACTGTCGAGAGTGATATAGAGAATAGTGAGTGTGTGGTTTTGACAGTAAAGATATGTAAGTGAGGTTGTGAGTTTTGTGAAAATGAGTTTGTGAACTCTCTGATGAGTGTCTAAATACTCATTATTTTTGTACCATTTAAACTGCAAAAGTATCTGAAAACACTCAGAAATGCATCAAAATGATAAAAATATCACAAATAAGTGTTTTATGTGTTTTAATTGCAAAAATATCAAAATCAGATGAAAAACATATCAAGTTTGCATAATTGGCAGTTTTAGTCCCCCAAGTTTAAAAAGTTGTCAAATCTAGTCCCTGGAATCTGAAAATATGGAGTTTTATCATTCAAGGTCCCTGAAATATTCTAAGTTGTCAAAAATGGTCCTTGAATGAATCTTTGGTCAAATGGCAGAAAAGGTCCCTCAACTTTACAAAAGTGTCAAAAATAGTCCTTGGATATTTAAAAATGTAAAATAATCAAATATGGTCCTTGTACTATTAAAGTTTTTCAAGTTTGGTCCTTGTGATAACTTTGGAATAATGGCAGTTTCAGTCCTTGAAGTTTGTAGAATTTACAACAATGGTCCTTGTGTATTAAACAAACCAAATGGCCCTTTGTGTATTTTGATCCCCAGCCAAAACAAAAGAACCCCTGCCAAATAACCCTGTGAACCCCCCATTGTGAACCCCTTCATATTAATACCACTAGTCAAAATAAGTCAAACCAGCTCACTGTGCATCTCTCTCACACAAAACGCGCCAAAACCATATACACATCAAACCACCCTGGTTTCCACCTTTCCACTTGCTTCTTCCACCTTTCCAGCTGTATAACAACTCCCTTCCACCTCTACAACCTCCCAAACTTCTTTTAATGCAAGAAACCTGCTCATGACTTTTGGCGCCAAAACTCCAAATGGACGAATATGATGATTTTGACCAATCCAATGGTTGGAATGAGGTGGGATATGTTCAGAGATGTCGACAAGAGTTGAAAAGATCTTTATATGAGAGAGAGGAAGAAATGTGAACAAGTAACTAGTGTAATTTTAATTCAGTTTATGTCGAAATAATTAATCTTTAAATTCCAGTATATGTTTAATCTTTCAAGCTTTGTATTTCAAGTTACTAGTGTGTAATAAAACTTTTGTTAACATCAATTTCAGTTTTAAGTTTTATTTCAAGATTATGCAATTTTCAAGTTTGAATTCTCAAAATCTCAATAGGTTCGAATGATATTTTTGGTTGTTGTCTTGGAATCTAAAGCTCATATAAGCTCTTTATATAGCATATGAGAGCTTTTAAAACCATTGAAATCAGTTATAGTTATAAAGCTTAAAAATTCACAAAAATACCAAGAAAATAGTGAGAAAATAAAAAAGCAATGGAAAATGGTACAAGAAGCAGGGTAAAATATGGATTGCTATTGGGTTATAAGCTTTGTGGAAAGCTATTAAGAGTGGTTCTTGTTCTTGGTTCGAAATCTCGTTGGATAATCTCTTGTAAGCTATTTTCTCAAAATTTGCATATTCTAGTATAAGTGTTTTAATCCTGTTAATTTTGGCTTAATCCTATTTAAATATAGTTATTACAAGTTAATAAGTAGATTTATTAGTTTAAAAACTTGTTTTAGTGCTTAATGCTTCACAACAGTTATAATAAAGGGTGTTTGGAATTGCTGAGTTAAGCCTGCTAGAGGCCAGTTTTGTTGTTGTTTATGGTTGTTCTAAGTCACAATAAGATCTAATAGCTTAGTGCGAGCATAAAAACTTGACCTCATTTGATAAAAGTCAAAATCTCCTTTAAATGCACTTAAACAGTTAACTGTTGGGATTTTGAGTTGTAAAATTCACCATACATGCTTAAAAATTGTTACTATAGCTTTAGATAACCTTATATTACCTTATTACATCATATTCAGTTTATAGAATCAATAAAAAGTTCATTTAAGTCAACATAGTTCATTTTATTAAAAAGTCAAAATATCACTTAGACAGTTTTTGAATAAAATGGATAATTTTATATAGGATTCAATATTAAGTTTCATACTTAGTGCTTTTGGGATATTAAAGTTTAGCTGCTCATCTTAATTAGAAAAATATTATTTTACTTATACTTAGCTTATAAAGTGCTTATTTCTTTGTCTCTTTTAAGTCCTATTCTGAAAATCTCCCCTGTGCACAGTTTCATAAGCTCATTTCTCAAGCTTATAACTTGCTTATTAGAAAAGCTTAACCTGTGAAAATTGTTGATTCGGAAGCCCATCGGCCAGCTTTATGTATGAGTCCTTATTTTTCATTTTGCAGCTTATTTGATAAGCCTGCTTATTGCTTTTTGTTTTGTCCAATTCACATAGTACATAGATCACTCAGTGTTTAGTCCATTTTTCATAAGCTAATTATAAGCTCACCTGTGAACACCACAGTGAGAGCTTTAGCTTTTTGAAAAGCCAATAAGCTCAGCTTATTGGATTCACCTTTTGTTTGGACTTCCAATCTTTCCTGTGGGGCCCACAAGGGCTGGAAGTTGGCCAGTTAGGCCTGTTTGATACTCAGTTTTCAACACAAGTGCTTATTAGCTTATTATAGCTTATCAGGTTGTTTATTTGTGCCTTTTAGTTTAAAATAATTAACTTTAACTTGTTTACATCTTAAATTACCTTTGTTTCTAGCTTATTAGCTTATTTGGCAACTTAGTTGAACTTAAAAATCAAATTAAGCTTAAAAGCTTAACTGTTGAGAACATAAGCTCACTAACTGCTTATTTCTAAGTAATTGAATTTTTTCAGTTTTCAAATTAGCTTATTACAAGTTTATTAGCTTATTTCCAGTTTCCTTGTGCTTATTTTTTAGCTTATTAGCCACTTAGCTTAATACTTGTGCTTATTTCATATTCTAGCCTACTTTTGAGATAAATAAGCTTAAACTGAGCTTATTGGTAGTTTTTATAAAAAGTTGTAGTTTTATAAATTGCTTATTATCATTAGCTTAATAAGTTTGTAAAAGAAAAATCAAAAAATAAATAGTTTGCAAAAAGTCATTGCTTTGGGATTCGAACCTGCCACCCACTCACCACACACACACCATACCAACGCCTTGGGTCTTTGACTGGTTATGGTTTGCAACATTTAATACATAACCCCTTTTTGTCTTTTTAGCTTATACGATCTCTTTAGCTTATTTCCAGCTTATTCAAATAAGCTCTTACAACTTTTGTATTTTTCTTAGCTTTGTATTAGTATAAAGTATTTTACAAAAAAGTTTCAGATTTTTCTGAATAGTTTTAGTATTTTTAATCATTTAATTAGTCTAAAATAGTATTTAATTCATAATAAAAAATATAAAAGTCAAAAAAATATAATTCTTTTTTCTAAAATTTTCTTTTGTCATATAGTAAATAAGAAAATTGTTTTTACACTTGTAGGACTTTTATTTCAAAAATTTTACGTTTTTACTTGCGCACTCGCGTAATTTTTATACATAACGCACGTTTTCATTTTAGGTCACATTTTTAGATAATTTAAGTTTACGTTTTAGTTAAAATAGTTTATTTAAGTTATTTTGTTTTATAAATCAAGAAAAACATCATTTTAAAAATAGTGATAACGTTTATTTAATATATTTTAGCTTTTTAATTTTCTTTAATTTGCATTTAAGCCCCTGTAATTTACAAAACTTTCTTTTTAGGTGTAATTATCATTCACAATCCTTACTGATCACTATCCTTAGTGATTATTCGACACCTGAAAGTGTTCAAACACCATTCAGTCTCCGTGGGACTTAACGACCTGTGGAAACACTATACTCTCCAGATCATAATTGTATTGTTTCTGAGCTGTTTGAAGTTTATTACGGTTGATCATTCACAAGTGGTTAGCTTGTGTGATAAAACTTGACGGTTCAGACCCAATCAAATTTTGGCGCCGCTGCCGGGGAGGCTTTAGCGTGTCTTAAACCTTTTCAGACCCGTACTTGCACATATACCACCGTTTGTAAACAGTTTTTTTATAAAGTTATTAAAAGTTATCAAAAATCAAAAAGTTCATTAACACTTTTCCTAAAGTGTTAACAACGCCAAAAATATATAAAACAACAAAACAATCGTAACGTTTTCTAGCTTGTGTTTCCTTTAAGGTGATTCTTAAAGAGATATGATTTGGTTAAACGAGACGATATCAAAAATATTTTCCAAAAATTTTTAAACCCTTAGCACATATTCATACCTACGTCTTTTCAGTGGTACTTAAATATATAAAAATCAACCACCGCAAATCAAGGCAGTACACCTACCAACTGGGGGTGTGACCATAATAAGTTCCCGAACCAAAGATTTAAAACTTGCCTTTGTGTCCTTGTGATTTGGTGTACCTTTTTCAAAGAAGCCATTTCATTTGTGATTATTGGTTAAGTTCACTTGTCGTTTTGCCTCGCATTTGTTTTGAAAACTGATTATTATACTTAGTGCATGCGCTTTCGTTCTTCCAGCTCCACTAGTCCACTTTCAGAGCTTGCAAGTATTCCACGTAGGCGTAGAGGACGTTCGCTCCTTCACCGTGAGGAACGTCTAGTACCACCACCCCCTGTCGTAATGGAAGAAGACAAGCCGATGAATGAGCTTCTCCAAGCACCCATCGAGGGTTACGGAGATGCCATTATTGTCCCAAAACCATCGTGGTGATACCTTTGAGCTTAAAACCGGGTTGCTTAATCTTGTAACCCAAAGCCAATTTTATGGTTTTGAGCGAGATGATCCTCATGCACATATTCGATGGTTCAACAAGATTGCATCTACCATCAAATACAAGAATGTCCCACATGAAGCAATTAAGCTTCTTCATTACCATTTTCTCTAGAGGGACAAGCCGGAATTGGCTTGAGAAACAACCCCCTCGTTCCATTGAGACATGGGAAGATCTAGTCACTAAGTTTGTTAACGAATTCTATCCTCCATCCCGAACTACAAGTCTTAAGAATGAGATAATGAAATTTTCTCAAAGATTTGATGAATCATTCGGTGAGGCATGGGATCGTTACAAAGAATTGCTCCGCAAGTGTCCGCATCATGGTTTTACCGAGTTAATGCAAATGGATACTTTCTACAATGGTTTAAACCAAACTAACCAAGACTCTTTAAATGCCTCCGCGGGAGGTAATTTTCTGAGCAAGACCACAAAAGAAGCCTTGCAAATCATTGAAAACAAGTCCCAGTCCGCCCTTTCCGAACTAAGACATATCGGTCTCGGTCCTAATCTGGACCTTCTACTTTATCTCCAGTGGGTACATCTAGCACCGATGCTAAGATTGACAAACTCACGGATATTGTTCAGGCTTTGGTTCTTACTAATCAAAAGAAAGTCACTTTCACACAGACACCATCACATGGTGAAGTGAAGAAAGTTGAAGTTTGTGTTACTTGTGGTGGCCCTCATGCATACTATAACTTTACTGCCACCGATGGTAGTCCGTTTGAAGCCAATGCTATAGCCGGTACTTCACATCAAGGAGGTAATCAATACCGTCCTCAAAATGAACAAAACTACCGTGCTAATACTTATCAGGGACCACCAGGTTTTAACCAGAATCCTAACATGCAAAACCGGAATCAGAACCAACCTAGAATGAACCAAGGTTATCAAAACCAAGGTAATTTCTATCCCGGACCAAATCAAGGTTTCCAATATCAAGGAAACCTTAATCAAAACAATTTCAATCGAGGGAATCAATTTCATGGGAATATGAATCCTAATCAAGGAAATTTTCAAAATCAAGGCCCTAATCCAAACATTAGAGGCCAGAATTTTCCTAATCAAACTCAAGCCATTGTTCCAACGGACCATCATCGATGAGTTATTGAAACAATTCATGAAATCCCAAGATGAAATGAACAGGTTGTTGGTCAATCGATATCGATCTAAAGAAGTCTTTAAATGATCAACCCTCGGGCTCGGGAAAACTTCCGAGCAACACGATCGCTAACCCGAGGGGCGGAAAGGCGATCACAACCGGAAGTGGTGTTTCATACAATGGACCCGCTATTCCTACTACCTCTTCTTCTTCTTCTCTCCGAAGGTAGTGGAAAGTGTACCTGAGGCTACAAAGGACAAGGAACTTCCTACTAATAACGGAGGTACCAACAATGTCCATCCTCAAGTTATCCAGAAACCCAAATCCAATCCGGAGTTGTTTTGAACCTCCAGTAGCTCATGTTGAAAACCCCAAATCCAAATCTTCTATTCCTTACCCATCACGTTTGAATGAGCAAAAGCTCCGCGAAAAAGCCGGTCATCAAATGGACAAATTTTTTCAAATTTTCCAAGAACTACATTTTGACATAAGCTTTGCGGATGCTATCATGCTTGATGCCCAAGTTTGCATCCACTCTCAAACACATGTTAAGTAACAAGGAAAAGCTGTTTGAAATGGCTAAAACTCCTTTGAGCGAGAACCGCTCTGCAGTTATCTTGAAAAAGCTTCCAGAAAAGCTTGGAGATCCTGGAAAATTTCTCTTACCTTGTGTATTTCCGGGAATGGTTGAATGCTTTGCCTTAGCAGATCTTGGTGCAAGCATCAATCGATGCCTCATTCAGATGGAAGAAACTTTCTCTTCCGGACCTTATTCCTACATGCATGACTCTCGAGCTTGCAGATCGTACAATATCCCGTCCTCTTGGCATTGCCGAGGGCGTATTTGTGAAAGTAGGAAAGTTCCATTTTCCAGTGACTTTGTAGTTTTGATTTCGATCTGATCCACGGGTTCCTCTCATTGTTGGACGAGGATTCCTAAGAACAGGCCGTGCTCTCATTGATGTATTTGAGCAAGAAATCACACTACGTGTGGGTAATGAAGCTGTCACCTTTAACCTTGATCAAACTTCGAGGTACTCCGCAAACTATGATTATGAGTCGGTTAACCGAATAGATATCATTGATGTTGCTTCTGAAGAGTACTCTCAAGAAGTTCTTGGTTATGATCATAATTATTTGAGTGATAATCTCACTCATTCATCTCAACCCATCATTGCCAATTCTACTCCTTCTCTCACTCCGTTTGAGGAAAGTGACTTCATCTTGGAAGAGATTGAAGCATACTTGTCTAGTGATTCAGTTCCATGGGAAATTGATCACGCTCCCATCGACATCGAGGGGGACATACTTCTCATTGAGAAGTTGCTTAATGATGATCCATCATCACTCCCTCCCGTCAAGCTTCATAACAAGGAAGTCAATTCAGTTGAGAAAACTGAAGAATTTCCTGAAATCGAACTTAAGGACTTACCACCTCATCTCGAGTATGCATTTCTTGAGGGTGATGATAAATTACCCGTCATTATTGCTCGAGATTTGAGTAAAGATGAAAAGACTGCTCTCATAAAGGTCTTGAAGTCACACAAGCAAGCAATTGCTTGGAAACTCTCCGACATTAAGGGTGTCAACCCTGAATTTTGTACTCACAAAATCTTGATGGAGGATGACTTCAAACCAGCAGTTCAACATCGAGAAGAGTAAATCCAAAAATCCATGATGTTATCAAACAAGAGGTTATCAAACTTCTTGATGCGGGATTGATTTACCCGATCTCAGATAGTCCTTGGGTTAGCCCAATTCACTGTGTTCCTAAAAAGGGTGGCATAACTGTTGTCACAAATGAAGAAAACGAGTTAATTCCAACTCGGCTGGTAACGGGATGGCGTGTTTGCATTGACTATCGTAAGTTGAATGACGCCACCCAAAAAGACCATTTTCCTCTACCCTTCATGGACCAAATGCTTGAGAGATTAGCAGGGAACGAATACTATTATTTCCTTGATGGTTTCTCAGGTTATTTTCAGATCCCCATTGATCCACAGGATCAAGAAAAAACCACATTCACCTGCCCATACGGAACTTTTGCCTACAGACGTATGCCTTTTGGCCTATGTAATGCTCCTGGCACGTTCCAATGATGTATGATGGCAATTTTCCACGACATGATCGGGGAAACAATGGAGGTGTTTATGGATGACTTCTCGGTCATTGGGGACTCGTTTCAAACATGTCTATCCCATCTAGATAAAATGCTAAACGGTGTGAAGACACCAATCTTTGTCTAAATTGGGAGAAGAGCCACTTTATGGTCAAAGAAGGCATAGTCCTTGGCCATAAGATTTCCAAAAACGGGATTGATGTTGATAGAGCAAAAGTCGATGTTATTGCTAAATTACCTCATCCTACTACCGTCAAAGGTATTAGGAGTTTTTTAGGTCATGCCGGTTTTTATCGCAGATTCATACAAGATTTTTCTAAAATCGCCCGGCCTATGACCCATCTTCTTGAAAAAGATGCTCCTTTTATCTTCTCACCTGAGTGCATCAAAGCTTTTGAAACATTAAAGAAAAAGCTTACTGAGGCACCCATTCTCGTTGCTCCCGACTGGAACTTGCCTTTTGAGCTCATGTACGATGCAAGTGATTTTTCTATCGGTGCAGTCCTAGGGCAACGTAGATCCAAGCATTTTCAGCCTATCCACTACGCAAGCAAAACTATGACTGAAGCTCAAACCCATTACACCACCACAGAAAAAGAGCTACTAGCCGTGGTGTATGCGTTTGAGAAGTTTCGGCCATATTTAATCTTGACCAAATGTGTGGTGTATACGGATCACTCGGCTCTCAAATATCTCTTTGCAAAACAAGATGCAAAGCCGAGATTGCTCCGTTGGGTTCTCCTCCTCCATGAATTTGATATCATTATACGTGATAAAAAAGGAGCTGAGAACCTGGTTGCTGATCATCTGTCCCGTCTAGAAAACCCTCACCAAGATGTTTTCGAGAAAAAGGAAATAAATGAAACATTTCCTCTCGAGACACTCAATGCGGTTTCTTTTCGTGGAAACTCTACTACCCCATGGTTTGCTGACTTTGCAAATTACCATGCGGGTAACTTCATTGTGAAAGGGATGTCGACCCAATAGAAGAACAAATTCTTCAAGGATGTTAAACATTACTTATGGGACGACCCCTACTTATTCAAAATCTGTGCGGATCAAGTCATCCGACGGTGTGTTTATGGACAGGAAGCTATTGACATTCTCAAAGCTTGCCATGCTGGACCCACCGGGGGCCATCATAGTCCAAATTACACCGCCAAAAAGGTGTTTGATTCCAGGTTTTATTGGCCCACAATTTACAAGGATGCCCACGATTTTGTCAAAGCCTGTGACGCTTGTCAACGTCACGGAAATATCTCGCAAAGAAACGAAATGCCGCAAAACTCCATTCAAGTGTGTGAGATATTTGACATCTGGGGTATTGACTTTATGGGGCCATTTCCATCATCTCGAGGAAACAAATACATACTTGTGGCTGTTGACTATTTGTCAAAATGGGTTGAAGCGAAAGATTTACCTACCAATGATGCCCGAGTAGTTGTGAAATTTTTAAAATCTCTTTTTGCTAGGTTTGGAACTCCGCGAGCTATAATTAGTGATCGTGGTACGCATTTCTGTAATGACCAATTTGATAGAGTCATGCAAAAATATGGTGTAACCCACCGTCTCTCTACTGCATACCACCCCCAAACAAGTGGGCAAGTGGAAGTTTCCAACTGTGGTATTAAAAGAATTCTAGAAAGGACAGTAGGCGAAAACCGTGCATCCTGGTCGGATAAACTGGATGACGCACTCTGGGCCTTCCGTACAGCTTATAAAACACCAACCGGGTGTACTCCATACAAGCTAGTGTACGGAAAGGCATGTCATCTTCCGATTGAGCTTGAGCACAAAGCATACTGGGCCTTGAAACATGCAAACTTTGATATTCAGACAGCTGGTGATCACAGAAAAGTTCAAATGAATGAATTAAATGAACTCCGTGATCAAGCATACGAGAACTCTTTGATCTATAAACAAAAGACAAAGAAGATTCATGACTCCAAAATCAAGAACCGCGTTTTCAACGTTGGTGATCGAGTCCTTCTTTTCAATTCAAGATTGAAGATATTCTCGGGAAAGCTTAAGTCCCGTTGGTCTGGTCCATTTACTATTGCTAAGGTTTATCCTTATGGTACTATTGAGTTATCTCAACCCGATGGTCCAAATTTTAAAGTGAATGGTCATCGATTAAAGCACTACTTTGGAGAGGACATTCCACCCGTGGTTGTCCCGGATCTACAAACTTTCCCCATGAACCAATGAATGCGGGGATCGAGTCAAGCTAGCGACTCGGTAATCAAAAACAGTAGCACACACCATATGGGTTTTCACCCATATTTCTGATTTCTTTCTATTTTCTACCACCCTAGTGTGGGGGAGTTGCCCCCCGCTGTTGTATATAAGTATCTCTAAAAAAAATAATAAAAAAAAATAAATAAATAAATAAATGTGTATATATCAAAAATAAAATAATGGCCGTAGTATTTCCCTTTTACGTTCTATGTTTCGGCATAACCGCCGGTACTTTGAATATTGAGGGCAATATTCATTTCTAAGTGTGGGGGGGAATTCTCACGAATTTTATCATGTAATTATACCACCCAATTCCCCCGTTTTTGGCAAAAAAAATTTTTTTTGGAGTAAGTGTTTTTCACTTACTCAGCAAATGGTAATCAGTCCGCCATGTCTAACACACATAAGGATTGGCTAATCCAGGAGCAAACGGCTCTTGGTAAAGATATCTCAAATCCGTTTATGGCTTGCAATTTGCCCAAAATTGTATGGTGTTCACCTCACCATATCTTTAATTAGTGAAAAGTTGGCTAGCCCGCAAGTTTATGGCTTGTGGTAAAGCGTTGGAAAGCCATAATGGGTAATCGACTCACCAAAGATAATATTGATAATTTATCTAAGAGTTGGCTAGTCCAGAAGCAAACGGCTTCTGGTAAAGACAAATCAAAACCGTTGAAAGCTGGTGATTTGCTCAAAATCATTTGGTTATCATTGTACCAAGGTTCTTACTTGAACTAAAACAATTGGCTACTCCAGAAGTAATGGCTTTTGGTAAAGAGATGAAATCCATTAATTTTTCTTAAAACATTGCTAGGGACTAGCAATATCTTAGTGTGGGGGATTGATGAGTGTCTAAATACTCATCATTTTTGTACCATTTAAACTGCAAAAATATCTGAAAACACTCAGAAATGCATCAAAATGATAAAAATATCACAAATAAGTGTTTTATGTGTTTTAATTGCAAAAATATCAAAATCAGATGAAAAACATATCAAGTTTGCATAATTGGCAGTTTTAGTCCCCCAAGTTTAAAAAGTTGTCAAATCTAGTCCCTGGAATCTAAAAATATGGAGTTTTATCATTCAAGGTCCCTGAAATATTCTAAGTTGTCAAAAATGGTCCTTGAATGAATCTTTGGTCAAATGGCAGAAAAGGTCCCTCAACTTTACAAAAGTGTCAAAAATAGTCCTTGGATATTTAAAAATGTAAAATAATCAAATATGGTCCTTGTACTATTAAATTTTGTCAAGTTTGGTCCTTGTGATAACTTTGGAATAATGGCAGTTTCAGTCCTTGAAGTTTGCAGAATTTACAACAATGGTCCTTGTGTATTAAACAAACCAAATGGCCCTTTGTGTATTTTGATCCCCAGCCAAAACAAAAGAACCCCTGCCAAATAACCCTGTGAACCCCCCATTGTGAACCCCCTTCATATTAATACCACTAGTCAAAATAAGTCAAA
This sequence comes from Chrysanthemum makinoi, assembly GCA_910596185.1. Taxonomy (NCBI): domain Eukaryota; kingdom Viridiplantae; phylum Streptophyta; class Magnoliopsida; order Asterales; family Asteraceae; genus Chrysanthemum; species Chrysanthemum makinoi. The sequence continues at coordinate 135,009,617 of OU343217.1, forward strand.
CCAGCTCACTGTGCATCTCTCTCACACAAAACGCGCCAAAACCAGATACGCATCAAACCACCCTGGTTTCCACCTTTCCACTTGCTTCTTCCACCTTTCCAGCTGTATAACAACTCCCTTCCACCTCTACAACCTCCCAAACTTCTTTTAATGCAAGAAACCTGCTCATGACTTTTGGCGCCAAAACTCCAAATGGACGAATATGATGATTTTGACCAATCCAATGGTTGGAATGAGGTGGGATATGTTCAGAGATGTCGACAAGAGTTGAAAAGATCTTTATATGAGAGAGAGTAAGAAATGTGAACAAGTAACTAGTGTAATTTTAATTTAGTTTATGTCGAAATAATTAATCTTTAAATTCCAGTGTATGTTTAATCTTTCAAGCTTTGTATTTCAAGTTACTAGTGTGTAATAAAACTTTTGTTAACATCAATTTCAGTTTTAAGTTTTATTTCAAGATTATGCAATTTTCAAGTTTGAATTCTCAAAATCTCAATAGGTTCGAATGATATTTTTGGTTGTTGTCTTGGAATCTAAAGCTCATATAAGCTCTTTATATAGCATATGAGAGCTTTTAAAACCATTGAAATCAGTTATAGTTATAAAGCTTAAAAATTTACAAAAATACGAAGAAAATAGTGAGAAAATAAAAAAGCAATGGAAAATGGTACAAGAAGTGAAGCGGGTAAAATATGGATTGCTATTGGGTTATAAGCTTTGTGGAAAGCTATTAAGAGTGGTTCTTGTTCTTGGTTCTGAAATCTCAGTTGGATAATCTCTTGTAAGCTATTTTCTCAAAATTTGCATATTCTAGTATAAGTGTTTTAATCCTGTTAATTTTGGCTTAATCCTATTTAAATATAGTTATTACAAGTTAATAAGTAGATTTATTAGTTTAAAAACTTGTTTTAGTGCTTAATGCTTCACAACAGTTATAATAAAGGGTGTTTGGAATTGCTGAGTTAAGCCTGCTAGAGGCCAGTTTTGTTGTTGTTTATGGTTGTTCTAAGTCACAATAAGATCTAATAGCTTAGTGCAAGCATAAAAACTTGACCTCATTTGATAAAAGTCAAAATCTCCTTTAAATGCACTTAAACAGTTAACTGTTGGGATTTTGAGTTGTAAAATTCACCATACATGCTTAAAAATTGTTACTATAGCTTTAGATAACCTTATATTACCTTATTACATCATATTCAGTTTATAGAATCAATCAAAAGTTCATTTAAGTCAACATAGTTCATTTTATTAAAAAGTGAAAATATCACTTAGACAGTTTTTGAATAAAATGGATAATTTTATATAGGATTCAATATTAAGTTTCATACTTAGTGCTTTTAGGATATTAAAGTTTAGCTGCTCATCTTAATTAGAAAAATATCATTTTACTTATACTTAGCTTATAAAGTGCTTATTTCTTTGTCTCTTTTAAGTCCTATTCTGAAAATCTCCCCTGTGCACAGTTTCATAAGCTCATTTCTCAAGCTTATAACTTGCTTATTAGAAAAGCTTAACCTGTGAAAATTGTTGATTCTAGAAGCCCATCTGGCCAGCTTTATGTATGAGTGCTTATTTTTCATTTTGCAGCTTATTTGATAAGCCTGCTTATTGCTTTTTGTTTTGTCCAATTCACATAGTACATAGATCACTCAATGTTTAGTCCATTTTTCATAAGCTAATTATAAGCTCACCTGTGAACACCACAGTGAGAGCTTTAGCTTTTTGAAAAGACTATAAGCTCAGCTTATTGGATTCACCTTTTGTTTGGACTTCCAATCTTTCCTGTGGGGCCCACAAGGGCTGGAAGTTGGCCAGTTAGGCCTGTTTGATACTCAGTTTTCAACACAAGTGCTTATTAGCTTATTATAGCTTATCAGGTTGTTTATTTGTGCCTTTTAGTTTAAAATAATTAACTTTAACTTGTTTACATCTTAAATTACCTTTGTTTCTAGCTTATTAGCTTATTTGGCAACTTAGTTGAACTTAAAAATCAAATTAAGCTTAAAAGCTTAACTGTTGAGAACATAAGCTCACTAACTGCTTATTTCTAAGTAATTGAATTTTTTCAGTTTTTAAATTAGCTTATTACAAGTTTATTAGCTTATTTCCAGTTTCCTTGTGCTTATTTTTTAGCTTATTAGCCACTTAGCTTAATACTTGTGCTTATTTCATATTCTAGCCCACTTTTGAGATAAATAAGCTTAAACTGAGCTTATTGGTAGTTTTTATAAAAAGTTGTAGTTTTATAAATTGCTTATTATCATTAGCTTAATAAGTTTGTAAAAGAAAAATCAAAAAAATAAATAGTTTGCAAAAAGTCATTGCTGGGATTCGAACCCTGGCCACCCAGCTCACCACACACACCCCATACCAACTGCCCTTGGGTCTTTGACTGGTTATGGTTTGCAACATTTAATACATAACCCCTTTTTTGTCCTTTTAGCTTATACGATCTCTTTAGCTTATTTCCAGCTTATTCAAATAAGCTCTTACAACTTTTGTATTTTTCTTAGCTTTGTATTAGTATAAAGTATTTTACAAAAAAGTTTCAGATTTTTCTGAATAGTTTTAGTATTTTTAATCATTTAATTAGTCTAAAATAGTATTTAATTCATAATAAAAAATATAAAACTCAAAAAAATATAATTCTTTTTTTTAAAATTTTCTTTTGTCATATAGTACGTAAGAAAATTGTTTTTACACTTGTAGGACTTTTATTTCAAAATTTTTACGTTTTTACTTGCGCACTCGCGTAATTTTTATACATAACGCACGTTTTCATTTTAGGTCACATTTTTAGATAATTTAAGTTTACGTTTTAGTTAAAATAGTTTATTTAAGTTATTTTGTTTTATAAATCAAGAAAAACATCATTTTAAAAATAGTGATAGCGTTTATTTAATATATTTTAGCTTTTTAATTTTCTTTAATTTGCATTTAAGCCCCTGTAATTTACAAAACTTTCTTTTTAGGTGTAATTATCATTCACAATCCTTACTGATCACTATCCTTAGTGATTATTCGACACCTGAAAGTGTTCAAACACCATTCAGTCTCGGTGGGACTTAACGACCTGTGGAAACACTATACTCTCCAGATCATAATTGTATTGTTTCTGAGCTATTTGAAGTTTATTACGGTTGACCATTCACAAGTGGTTAGCTTGTGTGATAAAACTTGACGGTTCAGACCCAATCACTCTCCCCTTGGTTCGACAGCTTTTATAGAGGCAATTAAGGAAGAGTTTGAGCCCACTTTCTTGATGTGGTTTGATCAGTTAGGAATGGTAATAAAGGAAAGTCTATGGTCAAGATATTAAAATGTAAGGTGGTGTGTGTCAATCCTAGGAAAAGGGACAATATTGGTTATATGTCATTATCAATTACATAGATTAATTAAGATGAGCATGTGAAATGGGTGTGGGTTTTATTTCATGTGGCAGTAAAAGAAAAGAGGGAAAAGGACGGATGCATGACATTGTCATTGTATTTGTTTCTTACACATAGGGATGGAGAAGAGAGTCACATGCAAGGTGTAAGTGTTTATCAAATGTGTAAGTGATGACTAGGGTCTTGCTTTGGTTTGGTCTTCACGCAAAGGCAAAGAGGAAGGTAATGAGTTGTGTTTCATACTAGCATGTGTTATCAAGAGTGTGTGTTTTGCCTTGGTCTAAACCGATCGGTATGGAAGGTGGGAGAAGAGATGGGTCATGTCAAGTTGTGTCTCTTGGGGACATATTATCCAAGGGTTAACATAGTCAAGTGGTCAAAGTATGGATTTTGCAAATTTTTAATTTGTTAGTTTATAGTCCCTATGTTGTTTGGTTTTGGCGTAAAGCAAAGAAACAAAATGTCGAGTCTTGTAACTAAAAGAGGTGTTGTCCCAATTGAGGTGTTTGTTTTGTTGTACGTTAACAAGAAAGAACCAAATATGGTTATTAGTGAAACAAAGCGAAGAAAATAGAAGTTGGGCTTTGCGTTGTGTTGAAGCCCGGCCCAACAAAGGAAGAAAGAAAAATATACAATGGTCTGTTTGGTTGTGAAATGTTCGGTCCAAAGAAAAAGACTAGGGGTCCGTTAGGCCCTAAAGAAAAGAGTCGGGTTTGATCGTCTCGGTGTTTAAGTTTAGTGTTGGTAAGCAAGTGAGCTATTTAAGGTGATACGTGAGTTACGTCTCGTAGTAGTTGACGAATAAAGTTCGTAGATGCAATAAAAAAATAATATATATAACTCGTAAAAAGGGTTAATTAAACTTTCAAATTAAATTACTTTGTCTTTAACGATAATTAATGACTTGAAAATTTACTGGTTGTTATACCTTAGCTTAAGCGTAAACCAAAGGCTTAATAGTAAGAACCTTATGCGTAAGATTTCCTTAAGCGTAAGACAAGCTTATGCGTAGAAAATGCTTATGCGTAAGATGTTTACTCGTAAGCTTTTATGCTTAGGCGTAAAACTAGGGTTTTACCCAAAAATCCTTTACACTTATACCAGTGTAAAAGATATCCAAAGTCGAAGTGTTTTCAGGCTTATCCAAGAAAGAAAACACTGAGTAAACCAATAGCACTGAAGATCAAACCTTGAGTAGCTTACGCGTAGACTATGAATCCTTACGAGTAAGACTAGGGTTTTACTATGCGTAAGAATTGCCAACTTGCACCAAAAACTGATTTTATGCCCAAAAGTGTTTCTAAACCAGATTTTTATGATGAAAAAGCTTCAATATCACCAAACTAACACCAAATTGTGAAACTTGATGATCCAAAACTTGTATTCACCTTACGCGTAGAAATGACTATACGAATAAAACCAAGTTCAAAAACAATGAAACACACGTAAAGTTTCAAACTTTATGCCAAAAACTTAAACTTTATCACCAAATAACCTTTAAAGTACAAGAATCTTGAGTTTTAAAGTGAAAAAATTAAAGCTTTTTGCGTATGAAAGATTTGGAACGAGAAACCCACGCGTATACTTCAAAAACAAAATGTTTTTCACCCAACTAGATGGTGAATGATACCACTGTTAGGTCACCATGTTTATAACACAAGCATCAATATGAAGAAATGAGGTACAGAAGTGATCGGTTGAACAAGACACAAAACACACGAATGAAAATAAGAACCTTTAGGCGTAGGAATTTAGTGAAATGAACAACAAGCTTCTCAAATGAGAGTTACAAGATTATTTATAGGGGAAGGGGTCTAGATCAACACATCTAGTCCCTTCCTTTCCTTATTGGGCTTTTGCATAGGCTCATGGGCTTTCTACATGAGCCTTGCCTTAATTACTAACATAAAAACCTTAATTAAGCTAACTATTACATATTAATTACTAACACTTGAAATCTAGTTTAGGAGTGATTCTAACACATTTCATTGAACACCTTTTTCATGTCTTTAATCTCTGTATCTATGCTCTTTTGAAGACTCTCAAATTATTCTTTTAGTAGTTTAAAGAAAGGCATGACCTCAGTTAAATAACACTCTTTAGTTTGCTCAAAACCCCTTTCCCCTTCAGTAATCCCTGTGGGTGTAATTCTCTTCTTACACGTTTTCTCAAAATAAACAAATAATTGATAAACTACATATAGGCTGATTAATGTCTTGCTTTGAGTAGAAAGAGTTCTGGGCACTAAATGCATAGGTGTATTTGGGGGATACACAGTGGCTGGAGGCATTTTCCTACAAGGAGGATTCTTCTCAATAAGATTATCAATTTTTTTTATCAAAATATTTCTTCCAAAATACTTACTCAGGGGTTAATTGAGTTTGAGGTTTAAACTTATTCAAGGCTATCTAATTTTCTTTAGTGTAATCATGGGATTTAAGCATTATATTATTCTTTATACACCAAGGATCATTTAACTACTTTGCCATTTTCTCCCTAGAGGAATCTTCTAATTTTCTATCCTCTTCAGTGCTTCCAATACATGATGGTGTTTGCCTAGGCTTAAGGATCTCATTACCATCATAGACTACCTTTTGAGCAGCTCTAGCTATTTTACCATACTCGGGATTGGGTTCCTCTACAAGGGGATTATTATGCTTATCGCTTAAGACTTTATGCTTAGTGATCATGTGAGTAGTCTGAATGGTGTTCCCTTGTACGTACAGTTTGTTTTCAAATTTGTTTTTCAAAGTTTTTAGGTTGGAAAAGTCATTTAAAAGTTTTGATTCCTTAGGAGTAAATTCCTGTTTATGCACTTTTACATTTTCTTGAAGTTCTTGCTTTTGCTTAACAGTTTTATTGAGCTTTTCTTGTAAGGAGTTTAACTCTTGTTTTAACATTTCTTCCCTAAAATTACTTTTTCTAATAACTGTACGTATTTGGTTATCCATCTCCTGCTCACGGGTAGTCAGTTCAAATTTAGCACGCTGTTCATATATGGCAACTTGTTCTTTATAGGCATTTAGTTCAGAGGTTATGGAATCATCAGGAGCACATGCAGTGTATTCATAAAAAATATAGTCATCATTGACTGCAGAAGATGCATCACTTGGTACAATTTCACTTTCATCTTGTTTCACATATTGATCATATGGGACAACATTGCTATTACCCATATTTTCAATATTTGATTCAATGATTTCAGTTGATTGTACTTTGTCGTGAATCTTTTGCCCATCAATCTCATCGTATAATTTTAATACCTTTGATATGATCGATTCCTTGGAGGGACTGGCCTGTTGTGGTGAAGAGACCTTTGGAGAGACCATTGGTGAAATGCTAGCCATGAAGATGGTCTGGGTAGTTGGTTCATCATCGACATCAGAGTCAAACGCATCATAGTCTGCAACTTGAAATGCATTAGGATTGTTCTGACCCATGCCCTGCACTGGCTGTTCATCCACATCAGCATCATAAGTTTTGGCATTTCCCTCAGCTAGGAACAACAATTCTTCCTCATTCAATATTGCTCCACTATCTTGAGCTTGCACTAGTAGCATTTTGTCCCTAGAGTACTCTGCATTTTGTGGACGTTTTGGAAGAGTGCAGTTCCTTGCTATGTGTCCTTCTCCACCACAGCTGTAGCACTTGATTGACTTTCTTGTCCCTGGGCCATGTTCCTTCCACGATTATGATTACCTACATATCCTCCACCTATATCAGCATTTCCATAACCAGAACCAACCCCAACATTTCCTTGCTCATTATGTGGAAGATAAGCGTTCTGCCTTCCCTGCACGTTTTGCACAACTACCCTTCCATCCTTAACAGTAGCATAATTGTGAAGATTAGAAGCAATTCTAAGATGATTGTTGGTATGTGGTGTAAAGTTCAGGTTTTGCTTAACCATTAGAGCCAGTTGATTGACAAGTTGTTCCACGAATGAGTCTGAAGGCTTATAACTTGAATCTGGAATAAGTTTGTGGCTACCATCCCCAGTCGGTATAACTTGTGATACTTTGGTAGTTATTCCCACATTAGTGTAGAATGCGGTTGAATCATTTGAAGAACTTGCATCACCAGTACTGGCATTAAACTTTTCCATGACCATTCGTTCAAAAGCAGCATGCTTCTCATTTTGGAGTAAATAAGCATACAATTGCTCGTAATTGGTGTTCCTAAATCATTTGTTCAGTTTGACTGCATTGACAAATTTGTGTCATTCGGGATTCATGTTGTTCACAAACTTTGAATTGAGCTGAATATTTGGTATTGTCATTTTGATATTCCTCATATCATTCACAAGCTTGTGGAATCTCACATAATATTCAGTAACACTTTCCCCTGGTTTCATTTTAAAGTTCTCAAATTCATCATAAAGTTGAGACTCTCTGTCTTCTTTAGTCAATTCTGAACCAGAGAGAAGCATCTTAACATTGTCCCATACAACCTTAGCTTCAGTGTTATGATTGATCAGCTTGTAAATGTCCTTAGGTAAACCTTGAAGTATAATGTTTGAAGCTCTGATGTCTGCATCGTATCTCTTTTTCTCCTTATCATCAAGCTCATCATACATCTTTGGTCTATCCAGTCCCAATACAACTGAACCATCAGCAGCGGTTTCAAGGATATCTCTAGTAGTTTCAATTTGATATGGTCCTTCATCAACTGACTTGAGTATGTTAAATCCGTTCTCCTTTCCTAGGCAATACAGTCTAATTCTTTGAGCCCAAGAGTCTTAGTCGGTTCTATCAAGCATGGGAGGACGAGTATCGGATCCTGCAGCTTGAACGTCATCAGCAACGGAAGATGTGATTGTAGACATGATTACAGATTCCACGAGATTTTACTACTCTATAATTAAACCGAGAAATAGATTCTTTGATGGGATTTTACTAAATTAAGAGAAAACCGTAAAACGTATCACAATGATGATAAGTCTCAAAAGACAAATCGCATACAAGACAAATTGCACATTTGACAAACCACTTCAGTCAACTCGCTTCCTACTCAAATCGCTTATCAGACAAATCGTTTAAGTGTCAAAACGCTTAAGTATCAAATCGCTTTCTTGACAAATCACATTAAGAGACAAATCGCTTAATGTTGACAAAACGCTTAATAGTCAAAACGCATAGCACACAAATCGCATAAGTTAACAAATCGCATAGTACACAAGTACACCCACTACTTCCACTACTTTGTCATTTCTTTTCGTTTTGTCTCAATAGACAAACCGCATACTAGTCAAATCGCTTCACGAATTATGACAAATCGCATACAAAATATGACAAACCGCTTCAATAAGCATTCATTAAAGAGACAAATCACATAGTTTTTAGGACAAATCGCATAGAAGAAATCCTATTCGAGACACGAATCGCATACATGAAACTTTCAAAAACACCACTTTTCAATCCAAAAACAATCCAACCACGATGATTCAAGCCTTCCAAATCAAAACCAAAACAATTATAATGATTCTAAACACAAAAGTACTATCAAAATTCAAACTTTAACACTAGAAATGATCCAAATGATGTAAACTACTCTAAACTCATTCAAACCCAAAAACCTTATGAAAACCACTAGAAATCCGAGAACATGAAGGATGAGTGATCAAACCATGGCTCTTGATACCATTTGTAATATATTGGTTTTCATAAACACATAACATAAAACAAATAGGTCGAATAGTTTGAGGTTCTAGAGAGAGAAAGTGGAAGAGAGTTGGGAACTTAGTGAGACAAAGAAAAATGATATTATGAAAAGCTCCAACCCTTTGCCTTGCTAGGCAAAGGGTATTTATAGTAGGTTACAAGACATGCCTCCTGCGGGCTATGGATCAGGCATACAGTGGGTAATGACCCGTCCGTCCTCCACGGTGTGACTTAACAAACTACTTTCTAACACTAAATGACTACGACTACGAGCTTTCTAATGAATACATATACTTGAGGTGACCGACTCTTTAACTACCGAATTTTCTAAATCCTAACAATAATGAAAAACATGTAATTTGTAATATATAACATAAAATGCGCAAGTCACTCGTAACCATAAGTTGTCAAAGCTGACATTCATCAACACCTCTCGATGTTTTGAGTCTTCTCATGCTTCAACACTTGTTTGAACATGTTTGATATGTTGTATTATGATCAAACCATTGAGAATGTTTAAAATATATGTTGAAGTCATTAAGTCTATTTTACATTTTATACAAGGTATGGACATGATTTTACAAACTCATATACATTGCATAAAAATACTTTCGTCATCTTGGAAAATCTCTTGCATCATATCCTAAATACTTGCACCATTTTTGTAAAACCTCATTAAATGATTTATGAAAATAGATTTCCACTTAAGGAAGTGATTCAAAATTTAGTTCACCTAGTTTACATAAACCTGCTATTAAGGGAAAGTATATTTTGTTTTAGCAAAGAGATCAAATCACTTTGGTTTTCGAAAAAGTAAACTTCCATAATAGCACATAACAAACTTGCATAAAAGACTTGCATCAATTTATAAAACATTACAGTATAAACTTTCAAAAAAGTTTTATTTACTTTCATTAAATAAAATATTTTATTAAATCACAATTGACTAACTAGCTAGAATCTTCTCTTTTTGGGATTAATTCGAATGTGATCTTGCATGGAATAGATAACTTATCTCAATAATACATGAGGTCTTTAATAGCCAAAAAAGCTTACAAAAGTGGTAAAAACGACTAGGGTTCGGTGCTATAAGATCCTCCAAATTTACACACACAATAATGGAAACAAAGCTTTTGTATTTATATATTTTTAGTTGTGACGTCGTCACGTTATGGTTGTAATGACGTCAGCTCACCGTCCACTTAGGGTTTCGTTTTTCCAACGCCTTGTTGTGACGACGTCACCTTATGGTTTCGATGTCGTCATGCCAAGCCTTCTCCACAACTTGAGGAGTCACGATTCAGTCACCATGTCACACATGCAGGCCACGTTGCTGAATTTGTCATTTTTCTTCATTCTTTGTCCAATCGAGCCCAAGACTTGTACTTTTTTGGCATTTGCTCTCCCAAATACCTACAACTCAAATAGAAGAAATGTTGGGCAATATATGATCATGTATGCATGAGTTTAGAGGCAAAATAAGCGTATGAAATTATATCTCATCACTTTGAGAAGTAACTTTTAGTATTTAATAATGGAACACTATAATTAGTATCATAAATGAATACAAAATATGTAGTATGTTCTTTATATCATCTTGATTAACTAATTTCTATATTTGAATGTTTAAATTATTGAATACTTTATAAAGTATTCTAAATCTTTATAGCCGATCGACTTATGGGAATAAGATTGAATTTAGACTAATATGAAATTCTGGTTATATTTTACTGTTAGTAAAATATGTATTCAAAGCTGATGAATATTCTGTTGGAACCAGATTCGTATGTATTTATGGTAAATAAATATTGAACTGAGCAAGATATACTATATGGGTCGGTGTCAAATAGTAAGTCTTGAACAATGGTCAATCTTCATGTCCTTAGACCTGAGATATATGTTGACATTTGATGTTTGATATGTTGAATTATTAGGAGCAGCCAATAAAACTTCATTATCGTCTTGAATCATTTAATCCTGTATAAAGCTTATAGCATACCTCTAAAGATAAAAATAAGAATACTTATATGTAAACAGGAATATGACATTAAGTTTGTTTGAATTACAATTGGATTAAAATTAGTATATCTTAATATCCATTTATTTAATTAAAATAATCATGATTTTAATATATTTTTTTAGATCACTTGATTGACATCGCATATTAGTAACATGTTAGGTTTTTTTGTTTCTTTTTATTTTTTAAGTATTTGAAAATACGTATGACTTACCATCAATACCATTTTTATTATCAGAAACTCATAAATAACATAAAATCCACAAATATACAATCAGAAACATACCAAATAATTTTTATATGTTCTTTTGATAAGAAAAAATACATTCAAAAACGTACATATGATTGTCAGGCCACTGTACAAATTAAGAAAACATGTATCATATTGAACACTTTCTTGTGTTTTTCTCATGTATAATAAATAAACGATTAATATTTCTAAAAAAACAAAAACATTTGGGTTAGAATAAATTTTATATTCGCCAGCAATCAATAAACAACCTGGAATTTATATAAATATTATCGAAAACATACTAAATAATTGTTGTAGGTTGTTTTGATAAGAGGTTCATTTGAAAGCATGCATGGGATTGTCACACCATTATACAAATTCAGAAAACCTGTATCATACTAAACACATATTTTGCAATTTGAATCATGTATAATGAATAAACGAAACATAGAGTTATCAGTACCTTTTTAATACATTCATATTATAAAATCAATAACATATCACATTATTCAGAAACCCATATATAACATGGAATTTACATATTTTTGTACCAGAAATATCATAATAAGATAACATCTAAATATAAGTATATAAATAAAACATAATTATTTACGACCAAAAATTGTTGGATTATTAGGAGCAACCAATGAAACTTCATTATCATCCTGAAGACGAACTTTTCATTTAATCTTGTATAATAAACAAAATATCAATATAAAAATACTTATATTTATGAAAATTTACTTATTTTCAAAGTATTTGCAAATACATATGATTTGCCATCAATAAAATTTAAATTTATCAGAAATCCATAAAGAAAATAAAATCCACACATATACAATTAGAAACATACCAAATAATTCATTAATAATAAATAAACGATTATTATAAAGACTAAAATAGTAGGGTTAGAATAAAATTTATATTCATCAGCAATCCGTAAAAAACTTGATAATATACTAGTAGGGTTAGAATAAAATCTATATTCATTAGCAATCCATAAACAACCTGATAACATATAATCAGAAACATACCAAATAATTCATGAATAATAAATAAACGATTAATATATCTAAAAAATGAAAACATTAGAATAAAATTTATATTTATCAGCAATCCATAAACTACCTGATAATATATAATCATAAACATACCAAATAGGGTTAGAATAAAATTTATATTTATCAGCAATCCATAAACAACCTGGTAATATACATAAATATTATTAAAAACACACTAAATAATTGTCGTGGGTTCTTTTGATAAGAAAATTTCCATTCAAAAGTGTAAATGAGATTGTCACACCATTGTAGAAATTCAGATTATCTGTATCATACTGAACACATATTTGGAATTTGAATCATGTATAATGAGTCTGAAATATAATTATTAGTACCTTTTTAACTATATGGAACTATAACCGTGCTATCAATATGCGCCAATAACATCTGTAAAAATGAATAATAAACATTAGGGTTAGCATAAACACACACAAAAGTTTTGTGTGCTCAAGAATTTTTTGTAAGATTGTGTAGGTTCCGTATGAAGGGTATTTATAATAGGTTTCGTGTCACATTCGACTTTGGAAACCATGCAAATCTAAAAGTTATTAAGTTTTCAAATTTTAGGCATGTCGTGCTGAATTTTTATTTATTTATTTATTTATTTATTTATTTTTGCAACATGGTCCCTTTCTGTTTTCTAAAGTTTTTTTTTAACCTTTTTGACACATATGTTTTTTCACAAGTTGTAGTAAAATCAATCATTGACTAATTTGGACTTTTTAATTGGCTAATAGGAAGGCTCAATTGAAAGATCGAGTCTTCCTAGTTGAGAGAGTCGAACATGAGCTCTTTTTTTTAATAGTTCTTTATTTACTTTTAAGTGAACAAATAATATACATGTTAGGAAATAATTTAAAAAGAACAAAGTTAGTGTGACACATAAGCAACATTGACAAAAAAATGCTATGTAATAGTCATAATACATTTTCATGATATGTAAGAAGAAAGTTTTTAATTACTTAGACCGAACAAAGAAACAAAATTAAATAACTATATTTAACATAATAAGTGGTGAGCATGTGGCGGATTTTAGTTAAAACCAAACCCCGAATAGAAAATTTTGGTTTTTGAATTGCAACCGTTTGGTTTTATTTGTTTCTTCTTCAGCTTTTTCATTAAATCCATTCGTTTTCTTTTTTTTTTCTTTTTTCTAACTTTTAGATATTTATGAACCATTATAACTCCTAATCTATTTCGTTATTATTTTGTTTTAATCTCAATCAATAAAAAAAATAATAACTAGCAAGTTTCTCATCAAATATAAAAATTGTGTTGGCACGCAAAATTACTTGATGAGATTAATATTAGCATAACATCAAACAATCCTAACTACTAGATAAAGTAGAAATGACAAAATAAAATTGTTAATATATATAACCTCTGAATAAAATAAATTGATAAGGTCACTCCCAATGGTCAAACCACATCATCTTTTACCTCAGCGCAACATCAACTTTCTCTCTCCATTTACTTCCCTTCACTTTATCTCACTTTTCTGCACCAATGGTCACATCCCCCTCACCTTTCATTAAAATACCCAATACACACTCACAAATCAAATAATAATCATAATAATAATAATAATAATACAAGAGGCCCACAAATTGCACACAAACCTGTTCGGTAAGGCTCTCACCGTTCGTTCTCTTTTTTTGATCTCTTCACGAACACCAACTCAACCCCAATGGAGGTGACGCGTGACATGGATACAAAAACACCCTCACGTAGCATCACTAGGAGTACCCAACCTGGATCTCTACTCGAGATAAGATTTTTTTTCCTCAAGTGTGGTCTGTAAGTCCTTGTATCGCTCCTTTGACTATTTTGTATTTATCTTTGCCCGTAGATTTTTGCTAGGATGTTTATAAATTCACAAATTATCGTTAAAAAAGAATATGTCAAATGAGCCATGTCCACGTTCTAATGACCAAAGTTCTTACTTCAGGATAATGTGAACTGATTTGTATGCCGCTAGAGCTTACGCTATTTTTGCATTAACTACACCAAATGTTAAAGTGCCAACAATGGTCACACCCCCTCACCTTTCACCTCAGCACCATCTTAGATTTCTCTCTACATATATAATCAAAAATATAAACTAATATGGTAAATTTCACCCTGCCTTAATCTCTGCTGATGAGGTGTTTTATACGTTTTTAAGGGGTCATTTAGTCTCTAAATCCATGCATATTCGATCATTTATTACCCTAATTTTTTTGTACTCTAGTCTTAGTTACTTGGGAAGCAAATTCTAGAAAATGGTATATTCAGGCTCAATTAGACGTAAAAACGAAAAAAAACAACAACATCAGGAAAAACGCTAGAAAAAGTTATTGAAGATGTTGCAGTTTCAGAATTTGCAAGTGACAGTTCAGGCGATGGAGACGGCCTCGAGCTGACAGCGTCATGACCAAGAATATGAAGAGCGATGGCATCACAAGTCATAAGGTGACGCGTCAGATTAAGTCGGTGCTAGATCCGAAGCCCCAATGACGGCAAGCTGACGGCTTCACAATTAACAAATGACGTCTTCACAATTGTATTCCTATATATATTTTCATATTCTTTTCATTGTAAAGTGTGGAACTTTGTAGGAAACTTTGTAGATAAATCCTAGTCCAAATTTCAGTAGTTTTTAGGCCATTTGGCCACAAGACTCATTATGTATTGAGGAGATAAGTTGTTTAATCAATCATTCAATTATGCTTATTTGTGATTGTTTGATTTCTTTATATGCTTTTCTTTTCATTACTATGCTAGGCTAGATTTATTATTATTTGCTTACGATTGCATGAAACCTAGTTATTGATTATCGTGTGTCGATTATTGTTTTAATTAGTTCTGATTTGCGTTAGGAGTAGGAAAACTGACTAGGTCAGATATATTACTAGCTTGAACGTCCAACTAAACGCGTAGTTATTATTAACTTGATATTTGTTGTATTTAATGCGTGAATTGTGTTTGCATTGTAGAAATTGAGAGTTAAAAGGGCATTCTTAGGCGCCTATCAATAATAACATAGTTCATAGAGTTCGGGAGTAACTAACCCTTAATTGATATTAAGGAATACAACGCTCTAATTAAACAAGGACGTGACAATTCGACTAATTAATAAAAGATAACAAGGGAGTACTGGAATTCTAAGTAAATACAGTTTACCTCTGATACGCAGTTCACCAATTTACTCTTTTGCATATTTAGTTTAGTTTAATTTAGTTTCATAATTAGTTGTAAAAACAAAACTACTCCAAAACTTGAGATTTTTACCTGCTTTTTATAAAACATAAAATACAAAAATAATCATCCCTCAACTCTTAGATTTAATTCGTCATACACTTCGATCCTACCTCACTATTCCCTAGAGAATGATCAATCCCGTTATCTTACCTGTACTACACTACAACGGTTAGGTACTCTGCCTAGGAGGATTGTAAAACTTTTGTGTTTAAAATTATCCGCATCAAGTTTTTGTCGCCCCTGCCGGAGAATAGTTTAGGTTTCGATTTATATTTCGTTTAGGTCTACTCACTAGATTCTTATCAAGTGATATTTTTATTTTTATTTTGTAGCTTTCTTTTCTTTGTGTTTTTGTTCGTTAAATTTTTTCATTGATTATTCCGTTTGCCATTATGGAGAATGCGAATCCACCATAAAACTCACCACGAAATTCATGCACTTCACTCAAAAATGATATCTTGATGTTCAGACAACATCATAATGAACCTTTCTACAATGCATGGACTCGTTTTAAATATTTACTTCAAAAAGTTCTTCATCAGTGTTTCGAATTATTAACTCCACTTAAAATCTTTATAGTCGTATCGACCATGATACCCAAATGGACCTTGACTATATAACAAATGGGGAACTTTGGGAATTTGGTGCTGAATCAACATAGGAAACTATTGAGATTCACGTCCAATTCAAAAATGGAACATGGGATCCGATAAACGAAAGTGTAAATCTATTTTCAATTTGGAAGGATCAATCGTAAGGTTTGTTTGAAAATGAGATGATTAGAGTTAAAATACCTAGGTGCATGGTGTGGTTAGATTCTACTATAACACATAATGAATACATAGGTGATCTAGAAATAATGGAGAATGACTTGCAAACTCCAAGCCCACAAGCCTGTGGCTTACCCGAAAGAAGTAGAAAAGACTCTAGGAACCCCAATAGAAGTAGAACCTTTGGACCAAATACAACTAGAGGATGCACGTTTGAGTACTTTTAGTCATAATCTTTCTCTTAATTCTAGGGAAGGTCCTAATTTTGATGAACCGAAGCGTCAACCAAAACCCTTACCCAATTCCCCATCATTCGATATAAATCTAAGAGACGGAATAGGCCTCGATTCACCCATCAAACCATTTAGTTCGGATAGTTATAAGATAAAGGTAGAAGACTCTAAATCATGTGGAGTGGAAGCTAATATAGGAGTGAACCATAACCTTACATACTTACAGGACCCATATATGAATGATCACAAGAATTATGGGTTCAAACAGGTTTATTAGGTCAAGATGGATCCCTAACTAATAATTTATTGAATTTAGAGATGATAAAATATGATAATTTTCTATCAGAAAGCCTTAATTTACCTATTGACTCAAATGAATTAAGTAAGGTAAAGATGAAAGAAACACACCCTTTAAAGTACAAAATTCAACCACCAATCTCTCATCCTAAGGCTTTGTTCCACTGAAATAGTGTGTATCGCTACTATTAACCGCGCTTAAACTTAAGTATAGGGAAAACGTACCTTTTATTCGTTAAACAAGGGTAGATTAAGGCTCGTGACTCGAACAAAAACAAGCGCTTCGTGGGATGCAAACCATGTTTAATTGTTTGATGTTTTTAATTTTAGTTTTGTTTGTGTCATATATGCCCCATTATAATTTTTTAATTTTCATGTTTCAAATAATTTGTGAAAATGCTTTATTTTTTTTAACTTTGTATTAATTGCATATAAAGGCATTTTACAAAAAAGATAGGTGTCGGGAAAATCATATTTAGTTTAAAAGAACGAAATTCAAACATGATAAATTTACAATTTGTAATTAACATATACTATATCTTGTTTGTGTGTTTGTTAGAGTCAAATGCTTGTATCGAGTCACAATAAATGTTTTATAGGAAATTTATAGGTTTTAAAACTTATAATTTTCTATAAAACAAAACCAAACAATCTGTCAGATCACCCTGACGTCGTCACCCTTACAAAGTGACGGCGTCAGGTACAGTAGCAATAAATTTTTCCAGATTTTTGTTTTCTGTTGAAATTTAATTTTTGAAAATTTTCAGAAGTTTTAAATTTCCAGATTCCTGTAAATATTTATTTTACAAGCATTATATCTTATTCGCTTTCTAATTTAATTTTATTATATATAGTGTTTACCGCCGATTTTATGCGAGGTTTCGTGTTCATTTTCTTAAGATTTACAGGTTATATTGGACAAGAAGCATATTATTGGACAATTTTATCTTCTTGGAGGAGGATTTTACTGTATTTCCGTTTTTCGTTCATATCGAGCTAATCAGAGAGAGTACTAGTTTCTTTCATCTTTTTTATTTTTCCCTTTATCAATTTTGGCACTTTTAAGAATATTGAGGACAATGTTCAATTTAAGTATAAAAAGGGTAAAAAGAAACACCTTAGAAACTAGTCACACATTTATTATTTATTTTGTTCTTTAGTATATGTAATAAACCGAAAGAAATACTTGTAAAGGTAATTTTAGCACAAATTAAATTTTTTTTATAACATTTACGAGTGAAACTTTACTCGTAATAAAGTGTCTGATGGATATAAGTTATATAGCTAGCACAAAAAATGTGAGTGTCCCCTTTAGATATGTAGGAAAAAACATTCACCTTTAATGCATATGAGTGTACCGATAGTATATAGATTTCACAACTTGCTTTAGTGATGCATTCCGAGATCCCTAGTGAGATCACATTCGTGTGGTTAGGATTTACTAAATGATAAGAGTCATTAGGATAACCATTGTTTAAACCTGTTTATAATAATCACATTGGTTACATTGGTCAAGTAATTACCCCGCACCCTTGCTATGTACTCATTTTTAGTATAAGATACCCCTAGTAAACCCCTCTGAGCCTATCCTTTTAGTGGTTCTCGTGATATTTTGGTGGATTCTGAAATATTAATGAAGAACATTTCCTCTTCGAACTATCCATCCCAAATGCACTAAGAAAACTCAAGGCACTACTCGTCTATGGTCACGAAATGATATAAAGGCCAAGTTCTAAAGTATACAAAACTACCGACACACTCAATATTTGGTGGATTATGTAATATGAGAAAACGAATATAGGCTAAACCTTACCAATGGATATCAAGGGATGTTGTATGCTCGACAATGATCTACTCTAGTTTGGTTAAGAAAAACATGTCAAAATTTTAAAAATGGCATAATTTTTCATAAACTAAAAAAATGAGGGCAAATGAAGTTCAAGTAATAGTTCTACTCCCGTCCCCCCACTTAAATTGTACAATTTCCCTATTGTACGAAAAAATTTAAATTAAAGAGAGAGAGGTAGAATTGGAACGAGAACTTTCCTAAAATTTGCTCCAAAATGGTAGAAGGATCACGTGAAAAGACGTGCCTTGACTTTGTCTCAATGAGCAAACTTCAATTCTCTAAAATCAAACTATTACCAAAAGCATAATTCTAAAAATACACAAAAAACAAAAACAAATAAATACCTAACTCAGTTTCGTAGGAATCAGGGTTGCACTTAGTGTATGCAACAAGCCTTTTAAACCACTTGGTATCCCGAGTAGACAAATGAAATCTCGTGAGAGTTTACAGAGAACACACCCACAAATTTCATTTAGTTACTATTACAAAGTTATATGAAAGTATTTTTTGCTACAGGAGGATTCTACGGTGTAGACTCATTAGTTGAGTCACGCCGTAGGAGAGTTGACCTGACATTTTTGCTGAAGTCTGGGGAAGGTTACGGCATAACCTACGCGATAGGTCTACGTCGTAGAAACTCTCTGATGCCCCTTCCTCGAAAATGTACAACTCAATGGTCGTTCTGAGCCTTCTTTCATCCTTCATTGCTGTAGACACCTGCAAAAAGTAACAAGAAACAAACCAAATCAAACTATACTAATAAAAGGAAGAAGATGGGAAAAGACAGGTTGCTCCCGACAAGCACTTTTATTTATTAACATGTCTTTAAGTTAGACTCAAAGCCATCGGGCTTACGGCTTTTGAACACCTTTGGCGGTGTCCATTTCCTCTCTTAATATCTTCTTAAATTTCTCCCCAATCATCCTACTAACCGGTAGTTGTATTTCTTTCGTCTTTTCAATGCATATAAAGTTTCCTATTCCTTCAAACGTTGTCACACCCCCAAAATGGGTCGCATCGTAAATGTTATTCCGGGGGCATGACATTCATGGTACAAAGTTACAGTTATATCGAGTGACCTACATGATTCGTTTTGAAATACACGTTCGATAAAGTTTAAACAAGGTTCTAAATCATTTCAACTGCAAAATTAACAATAGTAATTGTGGAAAACTAGAAGGGGGGGGGTTGAATAGTTTTGCCAATTAAAACTTTCTTTTAAACTATTTAGATCGACTAATGTCAATCTATTTGGATGTGTGTTGGATGTTGATAAAAAAACATATAGAAGTATAAATATGAAATGAAAAGATAAGAGTAAGAAGCACAAAACCACAACGCAAGTATTTATAGTGGTTCGGCTACAAGGACACCTTCCTTGCCCTACTCCACTCCCCGAGTCACCTACTCGAGAGTTCGTAATCACTACACAACACCAGCTCCTTATGGTGGAGAAACCTTCACAACGTTGCCTACTCTTTTTCCAGTACTAGGCTAACCATCGGGTTCTTTCACACCAAGGTGAACCACACCTATCACAACGTCGCCTACCCTTTATCCGGTACTAGGCTAAGTACCGAGTTCCATTACAATGTAGGAACTACTACCCAACACTACACCATATAACTAACCCCAAAGGAGCTCTACTCCTTATAATGTCAACAAGGATAACAATATCCTTTGACCCAATACTAATCTATCTTGTACATCGAAACACACCATATCGAATGTACATCTTAGGCACCTTTCACTAATGACTTCAACTAGATCTTCAAGACACCCTTCACTAATGTCTTGTGACTTGACTTCTAGGCACCCTTCACTAATGCCTACAATACGGACGATCGACACCTTTCACTAATGTCTTCGTCTTGACACTTGAGACATCTTTCACTAATGTCTTCAACACTACACTTCTTAGAAGAATGAAAAGAATCATCAACAAGAGGACTTCAGTAGTCTTGATGATGAGGAAGCATGGCAACTCATGGACTTGAGCTTGCTTGACTTCAAAGGTGGTGATCTCGCCTTTAAGAGGAACCTAGAGATTCACACAAAAACAAAACTACAAACATAGATCACTTGGATCTAGGGTTAGAGAGTTTTTAACTCAAGGAGAAAGTATGTGAGAAAGGGGTGAGAAACAATGAAGAAATGGCTCACTATTTATAGAGAGAAAATGCCTACTGTTCCCCGGATCCCACGGATCCCTCCCACAAGGGATCCGTCTAGCATCAAGCTAGGGATCCGTGGGACGCTCCTATTTTCCCATGGGTATTTTGGTTATGGGTCATGGGTTATGGGTTGATCCATGGGTCCTTTATTAGATACAATGTATCTCATGAGTGCAATGCACCTAGTCAAATGGGTATGGGTCAATACCATGGGTTATGGATATTATCAATATATGACATAAGCATGATGTCATGCAATGGGTTATGGGTCAAGCTCCATGGATATGGGTCATGGACTTTGGGTTGTACCCAACTACATTCAATGTATTTGGTCAATGGGTTATGATACTTAGGTTTCTACCCATTTATATTACCCAATATACTACATACTAGTTATGTGTATATATTACCCAAATATGTAAACACTAGTTGTTGTACATATGTAATACTAAATCATAAAATCACTTATACTTGTTTTAGTATTTTACGTGAAAGCGTAAGTGTGTTAGAAAACTATTGGTTCAAACCATTTACGTATTTTATTTGTTTTGTTAACATGATTTTACGTTTGCTATCGATAAAACATTAGAAGATCGTAAAATATAAATAAACGTTTTTACGGCTTATTTGTATTAACAATCTCCCCCTTTTTGTTGGTGACAAAACATAAAATTATTTTAAAGAAAATCTAAAATTCGTAAAAGTTTGAATTTTTAGTTTTTACTTTCTTCTCCTCCTTTTTGTCGAAATAAAACGAGCTTCGAAAGAAACTAACACATTGTTTTAAGAAAAACATGTGAAAAATAGAAAAGAAAGAAAAAGTAGAGAGCAAGTAACGGGAAAAGATCTCGTCTTAACTCCCCCTTGATGAGTCCATCCCTATGTGAGGGCGTCAAGAAAAATAGTACTAAGCTAGTTCGTTTGCAGCTAAGTTTGCAAAATATTTCGTCTATGACGAATGTGCTCCCCCTTGATGATTAAAACTTTGCAAAGGGACGTCATGAAATGTAATCCTAATATTTCAAGTAATTTTGCAATGTATTGCTTTGACACAAGGCTCCCCTAGCTTTAGGGTGTCAAAGTCTTCATGTGTAAATTGAATTACTCCAAAAAAAAGGTTAGAAAACAAGTATAATGTATAATTTCCTGCAAATATGACTCAAGTTAGTAGAAAAGTAGTTTTCTGTCTCACGGATCCCACGGTTTCCTCCTTGTAGGGATCCGTCTAGGCAAATTTAAGGGATCCGTCTGGCTGATGATTAATTTCAGCAATGGTGATATAACAAGTTATGTTAATATCAAAGTGAGATATGTATTATACAACATAATCATATACTCAGAAATATAGCAAGTAGCATGTATTTTCATTTAATAAAACTAGAGATATGATATACATGACTCTAAAAACTAAGAAAATGATCGATACATGACTTGGAATTACTAGACTTCTCTAAGTAACGCTTGATACTAGGACACCACTAAAATCCTCTAGCTCAAGTTTGTTTAGGTTTAATCTCGTCGAAACGTTTGAGGAGGTGATAGAACATGAAACGTTGATCTTCTCGTACTTCATGTATCAAACTTTCAACATGTTGACAATGATAACAATCTTTGTCATGGCTAGGTAGTGGTGGTGGAAGAAATTAAATTGCTTGATGCGAAGGATCAAGTGAAGCAGGTTGTGGAGCCTCAAACGACGGAGGGATTCGTGGAGGCGCATTTGAAGATGGCTCGACCAAGAATGATGGTGGTGGTAGAGAAGTGTCAACTTCCATATGGTCGGGTGGTTGACTTTGATAATTTCTCATAATCCAAATGGGATTATATGATGGTGACGGCGAAAAAGAAGCCGGAGCTAGTGTTGACTCAACACCTTGATTTTGTACCATTATTCCTCCTAATGAGGAGAAAGTTGCCGGTGGAGGAGGATGAGACGACCTAGGAGGCAAATCCTCTAAATTGTAAAGGTGTGGTGATGATAGTGGAGTTGTGAATAAGATAGCTCTAGGAACCAATGGTGATGGTTTAGTGGAGATGGGATTGTTTGGCCTAGGAGGTATGGTGGTTTTTGGCATAGGTAGTTTTGTGGGCACTATCCTTTTAGGGATTGGTTTGATTGGTGGAGGAGCAATCCTTGCATTTGTGAACTTGACCGGAGATGATTCGGGTGAAGAGATTTCGTGTACAACACGAGCAATTTTCTTGGGTGATTCTTTGGTGGATAAGTTGCTACTTGGAGTTTTCCTCATGATGAGATAATTTCAAAAGGTTTGCAAAGGTTTCTATGTGCTAAAAATGAGGATGAAGATGATGACTTTAGAAGTCCTAACAATGTGGTTTATAAAGCAAGGGATTTGGCAAGTGCATTCAAGACTTAAGCCACTAAAATTCCTTGGAATGTGATGATTAACATGCACAAGAGTCAACTTCAGAGTTTGTACTGATCTAGGAACTCATTTAAGATGAGATGGAGTGTTTAAGTTAGTAAGATGAACTTGAAATGATTGTTTTAGCTAGAGTTGGCATGAGTCTGTCATACGGATCCCACGGTTCCCTCCAACGAGGGATCCGCCTAGGCTAATCCTAGGGATCCGTCTATCAGCAGCTAAGAAAAGATAGCAATGATGTTTGTAAGGTCTAATGCCTATTTCATCTTGAGTGTTTCAGTTTATCTAAGTGTCTTAAATGAAGATATGCTTAAGTACTTGAGGGTAATGAGTGAAGTAGCTAATGATTGCCTTTTATGGAAGAAATTGGAACTTTCATGAGTACCAATGAATGAACAAAGATGACACTAAAGATTTTGAGAGTGTCAAATGGAGCTAAATGATCCTAGAGATCAGATAGTGACTTAGGATAATGTTTTGGAGAATATCCTAAAGGCTTAAGATGGAAAAACTAGAATTTGATCAATTTTGAGGTAAGGATGATTATGATCAATTTTGCCATAATTGAGAGATTTCCAAGGCTAGATGTGAGGGATCATGTGAGAGATGATGAGTGAGCTTGAGAGCGGAAGAGTAATGGGTTTAAGTGAGACTATAGATCTACAAGCGTCTTGAGTAATCTAGGTGAGTTATTTGTAAGTAGAAAAAGATCTACTTAACTTGATAAGGACTTAATTTGCCTTAAGGCACTATGTCTAGCTTAGTGTGAGGTGTTCTAAGGACCTGATTGAAATACAATGATTGCAATTGCATTTTCTGTTTTTTGGATCCCACGGTTCCCTAAGAGTAGGGATCCGTCTAACACAATCTTTGGGATCCGTCTATCTGCTAAGCAGAACCTTTACTAAAGGTATGCAATGATTTTGACAATGCATTATATTTCAAGGTTAGTTAAAGAGGTTCTAACACTAAGATATCAAATGTAAAATGTTTTATTTCATGAAAGAAATTGGATTACATTGATAAAGCATGAATACTAAGGATTGATTCTATTTGAAAGATTTCTAAGTTCTTTGAGCGTTTTCGCTAGAAGGATCATCAAATGGTTGATGTGTGTTTGTTGATTAAGGAATGAAGAAAGTCTTCATGAGAGATATGTTTAGAGGTTCCATCATCTTGTTCACAAGTACGTACAACGGACTTTGAAATTGAGGTTGGAAGTACATGATGTTATGATAAAGGCACGTCAAGAACATTCCATAAGGGATGAGTTTGTTCTTGGACCCTTTGAAGGTTTACAATTCGCCTTGCGAAGAAGTAGGCGATATTGTATGGTTGTTGTGTTAGCAAACAATACATTATGTGAGCACAACAAGCGGGAAGGATTTCTCCATTTCCCCTAAGACTCCAAACATTTTCTCGTAGGATGAGTGCGAGGTCCTTGTACTCTTCTTGGATATCCTTTGTACAGATAATGTTTGGATCGGAGTAATAGGGTCAAGGTTTGCATATTGTGCGAATCAAGTCTTGTGGGGAAGGTATGTGTGAACAATATGGACTATTTTCTTCACGAAAGTTGAAGAGAGAATCAAGAGACCAATCTTCGGTGAAGGTACATTGTCCATGATTTGGAATTCGGAAAATTTGAGCAAATTGCCCAAGGGTTAAAACAAACTTTTGGTTTTTGATCCAAAACCAAAGAGATAGAGAACGATCCTCGTTACGAACGAGTTCGACTTGACGGAAGAATTCCAATACAAACCTTGGACATATTTTCTCGTTAATTTCGAGAAGACATTCCAATCCTATGGTTCGGAAGGAGGTATTGATACCTTCTTCGAATTGTAGAGAGGTGTCTACAATACGTCCTTCATGGAAGTGACGGTTTTCGAGATTATTGAACCCACGGACATGATTGCCAGGTGTGTTGGGCTCAAGGGAGATGTTCGGAGTGTAGAAGCTAGTGAGTGAAAAATCAAACTCATATTCATGCGACATAGTGGAACCTATAGAGAAGATGAGTTAATAGAAAGTGATGTTTTGTGGTCAACCAATGATTATCTAATGTTTTTACTAGATTTTTATTAACAATGGTTTTTAACAACAATGATACTTAACTCATTTAAGGTTTGACATACTAGTGGAATATTACTTTTAGAAAGAAAGCAGTTTTTATTTTGCATGAAAAACTGTTATCCAGAAGTATGGTTCCCTTTCATAAGGGATCCGGCTAGTCTAACTTTTGGGATTCGTGGATCTGTAGTAACAGAAGCAGATTTCTTGATAAAAACACAAGTTTTTAGATCTTATAGTTTTATACCAAGATATGTGTTTTAGCCTACATTTTCTTTTAGCATGCATACATGGCTTTCTAATGTATCACGAGAGAATGAAATAAATCAAAAAGAAATGATAAACACATTATGATAATAATAACCTAGATAACTAGATTATTAGTAATATTTCATTTCAATGCTAAGAATGATAAAAAGGATTGAGTATATAACCCCAATGTAGATTAACAACACAAAGTATATGTCTCCGTATGTGAAATTCATCATACGGAACACAAGTGCGATGAGTGTTAAGGCGATGAGCACGAGGGCGATGTAAACCATGTTGATGACGAACCTTCTTGGTTTCGGTTTGAGATGAGATGAGATGAGAGGAAGATGAAGTTTTGAATGAGAGGTAATTTTTTGAAAATGGAAGATTTGAAAAAGTGTGGATTTGATAAAGTGGGCGACGGATGGTTTATTTATGGGGAAGGAGGAATTTTTGAAAATTTTGTTTTGTTTTATTATTAGAAAGATATGATTTTTGGATTAAATGAAATAAAACACAAGTTTTATATACCACGACTTTAGACGAAAAAATAACACGTATGTGAGAAAAGGCTTCCTAATGAAGCTTCATGTAATACATGTATATGCACAAAAGATAATCATATAAATACCTATGTAGGCATACTTAATTATCAAGCTAATGTCATTTTAGAGATAACTAGAAAATCATACCTCTAATGCACTTAGGAATGTCTTTACAAATGACACAACAAATGTCAGTAGACAATTCCAACTCCTTTGTGTTTAAGATACCTTCTTAGGGAAGGTATTCTTGTTACCAAGCGATTCCTATGGCTTGGTAGGTATGAGCTTTGACTAATCAATATGATAAAGAGGATTAGTGCATTGAAATAAGAAATAAATAATAAGAAAAATGTTGTCATCTAATCAACATCCAAACAAAGAGTTTTAAAAGACATGGTGTTTGTTTTTATGAAAAAACCTTCTTTGTAGTTTTCAATTAACCATGGATCGTATAAAGTTTTAAAGTACAATATACTTCAAGAAACTTGGTAACGAAGCTCTGATGCCAATTGTGGAAAACTAGAAGGGGGGGGGGGGGCGTGAATAGATTTGCCAATTAAAACTTTCTTTTAAACTATTTAGATCGACTTATGTCAATCTATTTGGATGTGTGTTGGATGTTGATAAACAAACATATAGAAGTATAAATATGTAATGAATAGATAAGAGTAAGAAACACAAAACCACAACGCAAGTATTTATAGTGGTTCGGCTAGAAGGACACCTTCCTTGCCCTACTCCACTCCCCGAGTCACCTAGTCTAGAGTTGGTAATTACTACACAACACCAGCTCCTTATGGTGGAGAAACCTTTACAACGTTGCCTACTCTTTTTCCGGTACTAGGCTAACCACCTGGTTCTTTCACACCAAGGTGAACCACACCTATCACAACGTCGCCTACCCTTTATCCGGTACAAGCTAAGTACCGAGTTCCATTACAATGGAGGAACTACTACCCAACACTACACCAATTAACTAACCCCAAAGGAGATCTACTCCTTACAATGTCAACAAGGATAACAATATCCTTTGACCCAATACTAATCTATCTTTTACATCGAAACACACCATATCGAATGTACATCTTAGGCACCTTTCACTAATGCCTTCAACTAGATCTTCAAGACACCCTTCACTAATGTCTTGTGTCTTAACTTCTAGGCACCCTTCACTAATGCCTACAATACGGACGATCGACACCTTTCACTAATGTCTTCGTCTTGACACTTGAAACATCTTTCACTAATGTCTTCAACACTACACTTCTTAGAAGAAAGAAAAGAACCATCAACAAGAGGACTTCAGTAGTCTTGATGATGAGGAAGCATGGAAACTCATGGACTTGAGCTTGCTTGACTTCAAAGGTGGTGATCTCGCCTTTAAGAGGAACCTAGAGAATCACAAAAAAACAAAACTACAAACATAGATCACTTGGATCTGGGGTTAGAGAGTTTTTAACTGAAGGAGAAAGTACGTGAGAAAGGGGTGAGAAACAATGAAGAAATGGCTCAGTATTTATAGAGAGAAAATGCCTACTGTTCCCCATATCCCACGGATCCCTCCCACAAGGGATCCGTCTAGCGTAAAGCTAGAGATCCGTGGGACGCTCCTCTTTGCCCATGGGTATTTTGGTTATGGATCATGGGTCATGGGTTATGGGTTGATCCATGGGTCCTTTATTAGATACAATGTATCTCATGAGTGCAATGCACCTAGTCAAATGGGTATGGGTCAGTACCATGGGTTATGGATATTTTCCATATATGACATAAGTATGATGTCATGCAATGGGTTATGGGTCAAGCTCCATGGATATGGGTCATGGACTTTGGGTTGTACCCAACTACATTCAATGTATTTGGTCAATGGGTTATGATACCTAGGTTTCTACCCATTTATATTACCCAATATACTACATACTAGTTATGTGTATATTTTACCCAAATATGTAAACACTAGTTGTTGTACATATGTAATACTAAATCATAAAATCACTTATACTTGTTTTAGTGTTTTATGTAAAAGCGTAAGTGTGTTAGAAAACTATTGGCTCAAACCATTTACGTATTTTATTTGTTTCGTTAACATGATTTTACGTTTGTTATCGACAAAACATTAGAAGATCGTAAAATATAAATAAACGTTTTTACGGCTTATTTATATTAACAGTAATAAAATAAGTATTTACAAAATTATCGAACGGTAATTAAATGTGTAGTCTTTGGAATATGCGATTCGAATGTTCATGCTCTACATAATGTCAATCAACAATCTTGTACATGAGAATACATGCTAAAAGGGTCAACAATAATGTTGGTGAGTTTATAGGTTTAAGTATTTAAAAGAAGTGTGGACCACAAGATTTCAAAAGTTAGTCCATGTTATCACCCTACACAAGTTCTTTGCCAAACACCTGCACGACATCAAATGAAACCGCTTGACCAGTTGAAGCGACCAACCCAGAACGGGGGATTTCCCCCCAATAGATCTATTCACAACATTCGCGCTTAGAAAGTAATTAAAAGTTCATGATTGTGCGGAATTTAATGGTAAATGTGGTAACTTAGACAATTCTTAACTGTTTTATGTACTTGTATCCATATGTAAAACCAAGCATTGTATTCTCACCTCAAAGTATTTGAAAACAAGTATAAACCATGTAAAAGCGGGACTGTAAAACTCCCCTTAAGTGAAATGTGTTGATTTTTTTAGGAAAAATCAAGAAAGGAATCGTCACAACTCATCCGGTAAGCCGCCTAATTAACTATAGGCCGATTTAGAATAATTTGTTGAAATAAATTGATGCACTAAATTATTATCGTTATATCACTCCCTAAGAGTTTGTGTTAGTTTTACAAGTCAAAATAGTTCGACATCTAATACATGAGTATTAATGTTCCTACTATTTTTCTAATAGTCAAAAGTTTATTTATAGACTATATCGCACAATGTATTTTCTATTATTTTTGTGTCATTGGTTAAATGTTATTCCAAGTAGTTTGTAAAATAATATTTATAAGGTTTTACTACGCGCATAAATATTATATAAGTCAATAAGTGTTACAATAATATTTTCTAAGGTTTTTATAGTTCAAACAGACCCGAAAACGCTCTAAAATGCTGATTTATATTTTTAACAGCTCTTTCATATAGAGAAAACATATGCAGAAAATTTATTAACTTTTTCAAAAAGTAGTCCGAACATAATGGGGTCTAGCTCTTTAAATAAGCACTTTCATGACAAAATAAATGTCGCTACTTTGAGTAAAACATAATTCCAGGCAAGTTTCATTTTATAAGTTTTGGCTGAATCAGACCCGAAAGGGGTCAAAATCCCGTTTTAGAATCTGGACAGAATGTTAACTTTTATAAAAAGCTGTCAAAAGTTTATAAGTTTCGTTAATCTTCAATTGGCCATATCTTTCTCGTTTTAAGCCCGATTTTTATGTTCTTTATATCCGCGAAGAGGTAATTAAGTGTACTAACATATTTTTAAGTTTATAACTCGTTAAAAGTATTTTAAATTTACTGTTCACTCGAGTAAAAATTTGGACAACAAGTATTTTTATAAAAATCATTATTCCAACTTTATTTTTAACTATAACAATCTTCTAACTTAATCCCTTCAACACTTTCACCATTTCAAATTCATTCTAACTTAATCCCTTCAACCATATAATTCAATATATCTAAGAATCAAGAAAAGTAATTGTGTAACCAAGCTATAAAACAACTCAACAATACTTGCATATTTAGTATTTGACTTGTAGTATGTTAAGACTATTTGTTTCAAGTGTATGTTATTTATAAAAAACAACTAGTTGGTGATATAACATAACAATCAATATGTACAAACTAAAATGTAAGAACTGAAAGTGTGGAAAGATTGAAACCTTGGGATGATGATGAGGTGATTACAAACACTAATTAACCCAAATAATACCCAAACTAAGCTTTCAAATCAATAACACTTTAACCATTAAACCAATTAAGCACCAATAAGCTATCAATAAGCAAAAACCAAACTTCCTTCCTTGTTTTTACTCTTTAGCGGATAATATAGAAATGAAAACAAAAGTGTAAATTTTCTTTGGTGTAAAAATGATGTGCTAGTTCATCATTTATAAAGTAAAACCAAGGTATGGTCATGGAAATAAAATATATATTAGTACCAAAAGCGATTAATGAGCTAGATGAGAAAATTTCAAATATGTATCGGTTGAGGTTGCTTATTCGGTTAAAAAAAAGAAATAAAGGCAAACCATGTCTCATAAACGTTCTTGTCCATAAATATCTATGATATAATGCATTTAGTATTAGTTTAGGTATTAAATTAGCTAGAAATAAGGTGTAGAGGAACAAAAGGTGGTATCTAAATGGTAGAATAAAGTATAAATTTTTTGTAAATGTAGTTAGTATAAGTATTAGGTACTTAAAATAAGTATCGTTTAATAATTAGGTATTTTAAGATAAATTTATAGAATTTAAGTGTGTATTTTAAAAGGAATTCATCAAATAAGAGTAAATCCTTATTTGAATTTTGTAGCACCCTATGAGGTGTAGGAATGTATAAATTATTAATAGGAGTATTAGGTATATTGTTAATGCACATGATTTATGAAAGCTTTTATTTATTTAATTAAATTAAATAAACAAATATGCAATTTAATTTTATTGAAATAAAATTTGTACTAGTAATGAAATGAGCATTCTAAATGTGTCAATGTATTAAAAATATGTAGATCAAAATTTAATCCGGAGTCATAGTGCACAAGAGGGTATTTTTGTTTCACGCGATTTAACTATAGAGTTATACTTAAAAAGTATTGTTGTAAATTTTCAACGTAATAAATTAGAGTTGGAAAATAACTGTTGACCTGAAAAATTATGTGTTGTTAAACGTGTAATTTTGCACCTTAAACATTTCAACCTTAACCTCTTGTGGGTCATATTTTATCCCTTCCATGTCACAACTACTCTTTTCTATTTTTTCCAATCCATCTTCATACCAATACACTTGTGTTTCATGACAAATATTTTCGCACTTTTCCCAGACATCTTGTAAGATATACCTTTTTTTTACCTATTATGAGTTCATATTTATCAAGTAATTTCAAAATATCCCCTTGGAACTCCGAATTAAACTTATCAAAACTTCTATTATAGGGGTCGTTGTCTTCTTCAAGCATATCTTTTCCATCTTAATAATCATCCATTCAATAAACACTTTTTTATTAACCATTTTGTCAACCTTCGTGGTACCAAATTTAGTTCGCAACCAACCGTCAAACGAAAGATCACGCGCCCTAGGCCTCTCTTTTCGATTAGTTATATCATTCTCTTAAATTTACTAATTCTCATATGGTTATCTTCCGAAGGGGTAAGGTTGAGTAACGTGGGGTTTTTCCCTCTTGATCCTTGTCCACTTCCTCAACTGAACACGGGAAATTATTACGTTTCCCAAGAGGTTCTTTCGTAACATCTTCTTCTTTTTCCACACCTTCAACTCTAGTTACGACATAACCCTCTTCACGAACAAGATTGGTGATACAGCGCAAAATCACGTTGGAATATTCTAACAATGGACTCGTTAATAACTGCATTTACATACTTCATTTTATACCAATCTTGAAAAGATAGATTCCCGAACTCGACATTCTGCCTTTCTATGCCATGGATGCAAGCCCATTCCTTAGAGACTCTTTTAAAACTATCACTGGTTCACAATAGTGATTAGTCTAAGTAACTGTAACTGGTTATCAATCTTGGTCTTTCCTCAGCACTCTGTTACCTGTTCTTGCTCATAACAAACAAAATCGTCTCCATTGCTTTTGTCAGAATTAGACCCATAATAATAGTCATATTTTAAACATAAAGGTGAGTCATAAGAAAATAAATCATCTGCAATCCCTAAGAGGTCGAAAGGTTCTTCCTCTTGAGATGCCTCAACCATACGAAATTTTTAAGTAGATCAAGGAGAAGGGCATAAAGCTCTATCCATATCAAATGTCATTTTGTCTTTACCTATTCCTAAAGAAAATTTTCTCTCAAACACCTTTATGTGCGCATGTGATGTTGCTAGTAGTGGTCTTCTTAGTATCATATTATTATTTGGGTGTCTAACCATGTCTATAACCAAAAAATCGGCTGGGAAGATGAATTTACCAATTTTAATCAGCACATTTTCAACTACCCCCTGGGTGCTTTTTTAGTCATGCCTACCATTTCAACAACTGTTTTCGTCTCTTTAAGTTTAGTTAATTTTTAAATAATTAAACAACGAATATTAAAACTTGCACATAGACCAGCTGAAACAAACATATTAAAGTTACCAATTGTGCAAAGGAGCATAAAGCTTCCTAGGTTAGGCTCCTTCTCGGGCAGGTGGCAAGGTAGTCCTTCAACTTTTCCACTTTCCTTAATTCCCTATAAGTAATTAACTCCAAAAAGCTAATTAGTACAATCAGAAATAGGATGAGTTTAATCTACCTCATTTTGCGTGAAAATGGCCTTGCATGTCCCAACTGCCGCTTCAGTCTCCCTAGCTTGGACATCCATCCTTGGAACTCATCCCTCTTCTTTGACGATTCTTTAATATGCTTGTTGATGTTTTCTTCGAGGCTAAGTTTAATTTTCCTATAAGGAGGTCTGTTGTCTGTTCTTGTATAGTATCCTGACGGCTCTACGCAGTACCTAGCTCCATTATTGCCATTACTTTGAAAAAGTCTACTAGCCTCTCCATACTTGACTTCTTCCACATCTTTTACTTCTTTGTTTAAAGGGCAATCTTTAGCTAGATGCGTTCCTCTACAACTATTGCACCCTACTTATATAGCGTGCACATTCTCCTTCTGTTTTTTCATATCTCTACCTAGACTGTCAAGCTTGCTGATAATTGTAGAAATCTCATCCAAGCTACCTCCAACATTTCTACTACTTGCACCGTCATGCCATTTATGGGAATGGTCTGCCATATATTGTATGGCTTCAAAGGATCGAGTAGGAGTCATCCCAGTGATCGGCCCCTAAGAGTCAAGCATCTGTCTCGTAGAGATATTCAGCCCCTTGTAGAAGATATTGATTGTTTGCTACTTGTTGAGGTCATGAGTCGGGCATTTATAAAGGAGGTCATTGTACCTATCCCATGCTTAGTACAATGTCTTGTCTCCGTCTTGCTTGAAGTTGTGAATCTCTTCAAGTTGTTTTGCCGTCTTTGAGGGTGGGCAATACCTTTAGATGAAATCCTTTTTGAGGAGATCCCAAGTGTTGATAGTACCCATGGGTAACCTATCAATCCATCTATTGGCAGCTCCAGTTAGTGTCATCCGGAACACTCGGAGCATGACCGCATCGGGAGAAAAACCTGGTGTATTGAAAAGACTCACGATGTACAAGACCTTGTCCACATGCTCGTAAGCATCGTCGATCTTGCCTCCAGAAAAAGGAGCTTTCCCCAACTCCCGCATAAACTGATTCTTGATTTCAAACTGTACATTAGCCCCAATGGCCGCCGTTACAACTCCCGGACCTTGCTCTTCTCTAGTCATAGCAAGGTATTCCTCTAGGTTGAGTGCGTCAATGTCTACTTCTCCCATTGTACCTAAAAATGATGAAATTTAAACAATAAGATGAAGAAAAATTATCTAAAATTACAAAACTTGAAAAAAATCCTGTTATAGCTCCCCGGCAGCGGCGCCAAAAACTTGATGCTATTTTTCTATATTACCTTTTAATATTTATAAGTCTCGTTTACCTATGATCTATGTTAGCACTAACGGGCAGTGTACCCGGTCGTGAGTAATTTAGAATTTGGTAAAACCGAGGTCGTCCAAGAGCTATGTGGCGGATTCTAATTTAAGTTTTCTATTGTCACTAAAAAGGGGTTTTGATTTGAATTGTATTTAACTAATTAAAATAACGAGAAATGAAATGAAACTATCAGTGGGGGAAAGATCTGCTAGCCTAGTTACTAATATTATTATGCCATAATCTAGTTTCCTCAAAGTGCTTAGTAACGCATTATGTGGTG
The DNA here is from genome assembly GCA_910596185.1 of Chrysanthemum makinoi. Classification (NCBI taxonomy): domain Eukaryota; kingdom Viridiplantae; phylum Streptophyta; class Magnoliopsida; order Asterales; family Asteraceae; genus Chrysanthemum; species Chrysanthemum makinoi. The sequence continues at coordinate 135,043,829 of OU343217.1, forward strand.
GTTAAATGTCACTAGGCTCAGATGGTCAAAGCTACTAGCCTATAATCCTAGACTCCAACTCCTATGGTCAATTCGCCGGTAGCCTAGTATTAGTCATTAAGCGCCAACTATCTTCTAAACCTATTCTTAGTGCTAAAAATACTAAACCAAGGTTTGGTCCACTCAAGGTTCCCGCATTTCTTAAGCATCTCTACTAGTGTAGGTAGTCCTATGGTCAATTCCTACATAAGGGAGATGTAGTCCTTTGGTCAATTCTTACACACCCATTGCAACCTAGCACACTAGCTTTCTATGGTCAATATTTACTAGTATATTGGGAACTACCTAGCTTCAATACTTCCAAAACACAAGGATCAACGATAGGCTAGAATGATAAACACATAAATCAATAAGTAAATGGGAAAACAGAAATCATGGTTGATAACGCTCATTTTGTATATATATTAGTCGCGTTATTTGTATATTTATGCATATTATTTGGTTGTGTTTATGAACATTTTGTGCTTAAAAGGTACGAAAGATGTGTTTGGTTTCAGGTACAATCAAATTAAAGAAGTAATCAAGAAAGACGAAGAAAAGATGATAATTCAAGAGAAGAGACGAATCAAAGTTTTTCGTCTAAAGATAATGATTTGTGTTGAGATTCTTTCCAAGAAAGTGCAATGATTATGAAGCTATTCAATAAATGAAAGAGTCGGGATCAAGAACGAGGAAAGATTGTTAATGATGGAGAAAATTAGCTAAAACAAGGTTGGAAACCAATATGCCAACCCAAGGTTCAACATCCCAACCAAAGGTTGAAGCAGAAACTCAACCCAAAGGCTCAAATCATCAACCAAAGGTTGATTAGGAAACCCAGCCGCCCGGCTGAAGGTTCCAGCCGCCCGGTTGAAGCTACCATAAGTTAGAGAGTTGCATTAAAACTTGTTTTAATCACCATTAATCACCCTAAGTCTGATCATTTGCCTGAATTTATGATTACTGGGGCTTTGTAACAGCATTTGGGTGATGATTCAAGAATAATCAGTTACATTTCATACAACTAATTTTACAATCAAGCCTTACACCATAAGGACTTGATCATACTTTCTATTAACTCAATAAAGCTCTAAATCTCTGGTATTCTCAAGGAGAAGCCAAGAAAGAAGTCAGGAAGCATTAGTGATACTAATTGGAAGAGGCTAAAGGTTCATTGTTCAATTGGAGGCTCTAAAAAGTGCTATAACTTCTTACATTTGTTACTCAATTTTATTCTATGTTTAGGTAACTTTTTCTACTAAGTTTATTATGTTGAATGATTTGATGATGAATGAAATGTTACTTGTGTTGATGTAACTTGTTATGGAGTAATTTTGTGATACTTGTTTAGGAATGTTATAGACTTTCGTGTGAATGTTGAATGATTAGTCAGGAATAAAAGTTATCTCAATAGTTTGTTTAAATAAAATTCGTGCTCTTAAGTTGGTTGATTGGACACTACTAGATTTAAAGGTCGAAAGGATTTCTAATATGGTCTAATTCCAAGAAGTTGGTGCACAAATGGATTGGTGCTTGATAATTAACAACTATCAAGTAGTCAAGTTTTAAATGAACCGGGGGGTATTTAATCACGAGTATGCGCCGAAAGGACTCATAGGAACTAATGGAACTAATCATCTTTTCATACATAAGATTTTACAAAAAAACTAAGTTAATGGGATAACTATTGGCCGAAAGGACATACCCATGAAACTAGTATAAACATGTGATTTTTTTTAATATTTACCCATTGACTAGAAGTCCATGAGAAACTGATATGTGCCGTCTATATATGTTTCACCCAAACATGTTTAACATTTTATCACGATTGTTACTAGTCCTAAACAAGTATCAGTTTGTTTGATTGATTGGATATGGTAAACCATTGTTTGTTTGCTTGATTTATTTGTGGTACTTTAGAGTGTGCCAATCTTTTGTGCTTTTCTCATGCTACGAATTTAATAGAATAAAAGACTACAAAAAGTCTCTTGCACACGAACGAGTATACTTGCTCGTATGCGTTTTCTTAAAATAATCGGTAATAGGAACTTATAAATTTAAACATTGAGTAGAACTTGTGATATATATATATATATATATATATATATATATATATATATATATATATATATATATATATATATATATTATACAGAATCTACATGCATCAAGTTTTTGGCGCCATTGATGGGGACTTAACATAGCTTTGTTTTAATTTTAGTTTAGATTAGTTTGTATATAGTAGCATAGATTTTGTTTTCCATGCATGTTACTTTTTAGGTTGTTTATCGTTTATGTGATTAGTTCAATTTTTACCCGTTTTATGAGTTCTTGAGTGTTTCGATGATTTCATGTTTGATTTGTTTAGCTTGTTCCATTTGAATTCTATGTTTTATATGAGTTTTAAGAGTTTTTCTAGGCTTATGTTGGATAAAATATTAAAAGGTAAAAAAAAATCGCTGAAAATTTCCCAGCAACCTATGGCTGGAAGTCCCAACCGTGTGGCCTGGATGAAACTGAGACACCCAACCAGGCGGCTAGAGATGACCTGTGAATCTCAACCGCCGGCTGGAAATTCCAACCGCGCGGTTAGACAGTGCAGGATACACAAAAAATAATAATCTTTCTTTTTGGTTTTGGATGTTTGAGTTTTCTTTCACTTGATTGTAATTTGTTTACTTATATGATTTCTTTTTTAGGATAGTTTAGATTTACGTTTTTCTAACCCTTGACGTTTGCGTGTAAATTTTTTGTTTATGAAACGTTTGGTTCACTTTTAGCGTTATGGAATCATTGAGTGAAGTCTCAGAATACTTGGAGAATTTTGAAGCTGAATTGATGGATGTTGGGGATGTATTGGAACGAATAGAGAAGATGGTTGAAGTTGAAAAAGTGGAATTACAAGGGAAAGGTAAAGATGTGGAGCTAATGGAGTGTGAACAGAAAAAACCACGAGTGATCACTTTCACTCGGGATAAGCTTAGAGATTATGATGAGCCGGGTATGAGATATTCCACGCCTTATGGAATAGAATGTATTGGAGCATGATATGCGGAATGTCATATTGGTTAAAGTGATAGCTATATCACAAATGTATTTTATGAAAATTTTGGACAAGGAAAGTATGATTTGGACAAGTATGGGATAAGAATTGCTAGAGTTGTTAAGATTGATATTCATGGTTACACTTTGTTGGGATACAGAAAGTTAAAGTACTGAAGAGTTAGAGTCTTTGAAGAATGACAAAGTACTGGAAAAGTTAAAGTATTGCTAAAGAAGAAGTCAAAGTACTGCTGTAGAAGTCAAAGTACTGCAAGGCTAAAAGAACTGTTATATTCGTTTATAGAAAGCTTTGTAATTCTAGAATATTCTTTATTAGATTACTTGTCGTACAAGGATACAAATTGTAAACCGACTAGGGTTATCCTTGAGCCTATAAAAGGACCCCTAGATTGGCATTAGAGGTACGAGTTCACAAGTTTAGAGTACGCATATTATTAGAGTTTTAGAGAGTTCGATATTATTAGAGTTGTTAAAGAAGTCTGCATAACAAGCAGAATTAGAGTTATTAATATAATCGTTGAAAGTTAAAAGTTATATTCTTATTAGCTTTATTAAGTAAATTCCGCATACTTGATAAAGATTACTCAGTGTTTCATTGTTAATAACTTAGGATTTATCCGAGGTTATTAAACCTTAACAAGCTAATTAAGTTAGTCTGGTTAGAGTACATCGATCCAACAAGTGGTATCAGAGCTTGTGTGGAAACTCTGACTAAGAAGAAACAGTTTAAACCTAGTTAAAAAACAAAACCCTAAAGATGTCGACTGAAGCTGTTCCACCCCCTATCTCTGAGAGTACTTGGGATTCAGTGGAAGAATTTGACTGGTGCACAGCTTTTGATAAGGAATATGGACATGCTGCTATGGAGTCTAAAGATGGTTTTGGAAGCTTTGATTGGAGCATGGAGAGTGAAGATGATCCTGTTCTACTTGCTATGATGGCTACTTCACCAAGTTCACCCCCTATCTCTGAGGTATGTTCCAATTGTCATGACTTTTATCAAAAAGTACTGAATAGTTATGTGACTGAAAGAGATAACTATATAAGGGCTAGGTCTGAGGTAGCAGGTTATCAAATAACTTTAGAGTCAATGGAGGCCAAAATTATATCACATGAAAATAATAAAATGGCTTGGGCAGAAAAGTATGAACAACAGGATTATCAGTTGAAATTAAGTGAATGAAAGTTAAACTGTAAGATCTCTGAAATTGAGAAATTAACTAAGGAGAGAGATGAATTGCTAGAAAAGTTTAAGGCTTGGGGACAATCAGGTCTTTCTCATGTCATGTATGTTGAAAAACAGAGAAGAGCTTATATTAAAACTGGCTTAGGTTTTGGTATGGATTTTAATAACATAGAAAACCCACCTAGTGATCAGGATGAATGTGACTTTGAGGATATATCCTCTAGTGATGATGAACTCATTAATTATGTAGACACATCTAGTAATGAGGATTCAGTTAGTGAACCACCTCCTGAGTTTAAGAAAGATAATGCCTATCATGCAGTCCCTCATCCCACTGGTAGTCATCAACCTCTCAGGCCTGATGTTTCTCGTTTTGGAGTAGATAGCTTAGAGTTTAGGAAGAAACTTAAAGGTCAATCTAGGTCTGAAATCTCAAAAGAAACTGTTGAAACACCTAAGGTAGATAACCTTTTCAACAGACTGCTAAAGTACTGCTCCACCTCAAAGTACTGCTACACCTTCAGCAGTACCTTTAAGAAAACCTTTTCAACAGACTGCTAAACCTTTTTGGAATCACAGATCAGAAACTCTGTTTTGTTTGTTTTAGTCCTACTCATTTGATTAAGGACTGTAACTTACATTCAAAGTACTTAAGTAAGTTCCCTAAGAACAGAACAGACAACCAAAAACCAAAGGAGACTAGACCAGCTTGGAATAATTCACATAGGGTTAACCATAGAAACTTCTCACCAGACTATAGGTACCCTTACCAGAGAAGACCCTTTTCAAAACCTCCAGTACCCTTCAATACTTTCCAAGGTACTGCTAAGACAAGACCAGTACTTTCTCAAAGTACTGCTCAGTTTTCACCAAACACCTCTTGGAATAGGAACCCTAGGAGATCTAACTACTATCAATCTAGAAGGCGTTACAACTCCAAGAAAGTATTTAGATCTAGAGACTCTTCACCAGAAGTTAAAACTCAATGGGTTAAGAAAGAAAGTACTGATGATGAACAAACAGTACTTTCAACAAGTACTGCTGAAACAATGATTTTTGATACAAATGATTTTGTTGAAAATAAAAAGGAGGTTTTTGTTGAAAAAGAAACTTTTGCTGAAAATCAACCACAAGTTTTGAACCAAAAGATAATGCTTGATTCTGTCTACAAAAACTGTGAAGATTACATACTCAAGGAATTTGAGTATGTTACTCCACAAGGGCAACACAAGTCAGTAATGGCTTGGGTTCCTAAAAGACACTAACTTATTTATCTTTGTGCGGGCAACCCGAAGAGGAGCTTAAAGATCATCTTATTGTGGATAGTGGTTGCTCTGGAAGCATGACAGGAGATAGGGAGATTCTGTCAGATTTTAGGCCATATTGTGGAGGAAGAGTTGCATTTGGGAATGATGCTAGTGGAGGAAGAATTAGTGGAAAAGGAACTATCAAGACAGGAAGCATAGATTTTGAGAATGTTAGATATGTGAAGGAGCTTAAGTTCAACCTTTTGTCAGTCTCTCAAATCTGTGACAAAAGCATCCTGTGTTATTCACTGACACAAAATGTCTCATACTTTCACCTAAATTCAAGCTTGATGATGATAATTTGGTGATACTCAAAGTACCAAGAACCAATGATGTGTACAGTTTGGATATGAAGAGTCTTCACTCTTCTGAAAGAGCTACATGTTTAGTAGCAAAGGCATCCCTTGAAGAAGCACATCAGTGGCATAGAAGACTGGGCCATGTGAATTATAAGAATATCAACAAATTGGTCAAAGGGAATTTAGTTAGAGGTTTACCTTCAAAGACTTACAAGAATGATCACTCTTGTTTGGCATGTAAGAAGGGTAAACAACACAAAGCTTCTTGCAAGAAGCTTGAGGAAAGGACTGTTAGAGAACCATTGGAGCTATTACATATGGATCTATTTGGTCCTGTATCTGTTACAAGTTTGACCAAGAAGAAGTACTGCTTAGTAGTGACAGATGATTGCTTGATAGATTCAGTTGGGTAATTTTCTTGGGATTTAAGGATGATACTTTTGATGCTATTCATGATCTTATAATAGCACTTGAAACCAACCGAGGCTGAAAGTTAGTGGTATTAGATGTGACAATGGAACTGAATTCAAGAACAAGCTTATGGATGAATTTTGTGCTAACAAAGGAATCAAGAGGGAGTTCAGTATTGCCGAACACCACGCAGAATGGTGTTGCAGAGAGAAAGAATAGGACTTTGTTAGAAGAAGCCAGAACAATGCTTGCAGACTCACACTTACCTATTCAATTCTGGGCTGAAGCTGTAAGTACTGCTTGCTATGTACTTAACAGAGTATCAGTCACCAAACCACAGATGAAGACACCTTATGAGTTGCTGATGGGAAACAAACCCAACATTCGATTTATGAAGCCTTTTGGATGCCCTCTCACTATTCTTAATACAATTGATCATTTGGGTAAATTTGATGGCAAGTCAGAAGAAGGTTATTTATTGGGCTACTGCACCAACAGCAAGGGATTTAGAGTGTACAACAGAGTCACTAAGAAGGTTCAAGATCTTCATGTTGAGTTTTTAGAAGATCAAGAAAATCAAAAGGGTAAAGGTCCTGATTGGATGTTTGATCTTGAAGTTTTGACTCCTTCAATGAATTATGTTCCTGTTAGAGAAGAGAATCAACCTATACACAATGGAGAAGAGGTACAGTATGTTGTTCATGGAGTCCATATTATACCAGATGCTGTTCATAATGAAGAACCTAAAACTGCTGAGACAGAGAAAAGTACTGATGAGCCAAAATCCTCATTGTCTGCTGAGGATCAATCTATTCAAGAAGAACTTAATCAGATGCTTCTTCAAGATGTTTTAGCACATTCTTATACTGACGAACAAAGAAGAGCTTATGAAGAAGCAAAGAAGAAGAACAAGACTGCAGAATACTCTCACAGTACTTTGGACAGTACTTTTGACCAAAGTACTGCTGCACCAGTTACCAGCACTTTGGATGATTTAGATGATCCTACCATGCCTGGATTAGAAGATACTGATGATGAGTTTGAAGATGAAGGTATTTTCTTAGATTCCAATAAAGATGCTGATTTTACTAATTTGGAAGATACTTATGGAGTTCCACAGTCTCCAAACTTAAGAATTCATAAGAATCATCCTACTGATCAAATCATTGGTCCTTCTACTTCTGGAGTGATGACTAGACACAAAGCTAAGAGTTTTACTAAACCTCATAATGCTTTACTTAGCTTTGTCTATAAACAAAACAGACTTAATCATAAGGACCATCAAACATGTCTGTTTACTTGTTTTATCTCTCAAGAAGAACCCAAGAATATTGCTCAAGCATTGACTAAAGAAAGTTGGGGTGAAGCTATGCAAGAAGAACTGCTACAATTCAGACTTCAAGAAGTTTGGGTATTATGTGATCTTCCTGATGGTAAGAAGGTCATTGGAACAAGATGGGTGTTTAGAGTCAAAAGAGATGAAAGAGGGAATGTCATAAAAAACAAAGCAAGGCTAGTTGCACAAGGCTACAGACAAGAAGAAGGAGTTAATTATGATGAAGTGTTTGCTCCTGTAGCAAGGATTGAAGCAATTCGAATTTTCCTTGCTTTTGCTTCTTATATGGGATTTTAGGTTTATCAAATGGATGTCAAGAGTGCCTGTTTATATGGCAAGATTACAGAGGAAGTATATGTCAAGCAACCTCCTGGTTTGAAGATCCTAAACATCTAAACAAAGTCTACAAAGTTGTCAAAGCTCTTTATGGCTTACATCAAGCACCTAGAGCTTGGTATGAAAGGCACTCTACCTTTTTATTGCAACATGGTTATAGGAGAGGAGCTATAGATAAGACCTTGTTTATCAAGAGAGATAAGAAGGATATCATGCTAGTTCAAGTGTATGTAGATGATATCATCTTTGGAGCTACCAAACAATCTGTGGTCAAGGAGTTTGAGAAGCTGATGCATAATGAATTTTAAATGAGTTCAATGGGTGAGTTAACTTTTTTTTTGAGACTTCAAGTTAAGCAGTCAAAGGAAGGAATTTTCATAAGTCAAGACAAGTATGTAGCTGACATACTTAAGAAATTCAATTTTGATGACATGAAGCCTGTTACTACACCTATTAAATCTATCAACTATTTGGGCAAGGATAAAGATGGACAACCAGTTGAAGTCAAGTTATACAGATCCATGATTGGCTGTCTTATGTATCTTACTACATCAAGGCCTGATATCATGTTTGCTGTTTGTTTATGTGCAAGATATCAAGTCTCACCCAAGGTCTCTCACATGAATGCAGTGAAGAGAATTTTTTGTTATTTGAAACAACAACCTAAGTTGGGGTTGTGGTATCCAAAGGATTCACCTTTTCACTTGGAAGCTTTTTCAGATAGTGATTATGCAGGTGACAACTATGACAGAAGATCAACCATAGGTGGATGCCAATATCTTGGAAGAAGATTAGTTTCATGGCAGTGTAAGAAGCAAACAATTGCAGCAACATCATCAACTGAAGTAGAATATGTGGCTGCTGCAAGTTGTTGCGGACAAGTGTTGTGGATGCAGAATCAACTCTTGGATTATGGGTTCAATTTCAAGAATACTCCAATCAATATTGATAATGAGAGTACCATTTGCATTGTGAAGAATCAAGTTTATCATTCCAAGACCAAGCATATTCAGATTAGGCACCACTTCATCAGAGATTGTTATGAGCATAGGCTCATTAATGTTGTCAAGGTGCATACGGATGATAATGTAGCTGATTTACTCACCAAATGATTTGATGTTTCAAGATTTACTCACTTGGTGGTGAGTATTGGCATGATTAATTACTGAGCTACATTTAAGGGGATGACTATTAAGTGTAAATATAGTCCTATGCATTGCTTGAGGGGAGGATATTCATGTTTTATTTGCTGTTGTAAGGAAGAGAATGGAAAAGTACTGCTTTTTGATTTTATGAAAGTACTGCTTGGAAAGTACTGCACACTTGGTAAATACTGTTTGTCTTATTAAAGTACTGTTCCAACGGTAATATTGAGGGGTAACTACTACTAACGGTAACTTTGTTATTAATGGCTGTGATTTTTTAAATCTCACCTATAAATAACTACTCTCTGAATTTCCCTCTCATATTGATATCTTTAAATCTTTTCCATATTTCTCTCACTTTCACCTATATTATTCATTCTATCTCTTATTGTGATCATATAATCATCAATGGCGAATCTTAATACCGTTTCCAAATACAACATGGTGGCGAATTTAGACAAGACTGAAGCGAATGTAATCTTTCATGATATCATCGATTTTCTTACTGGGTCGCCAATTAGTTATGCACTTTTAGTAGAACCAGATATCATTGAGCCATGGATTCAACAATTTTGGGAAACTGCTAGGGTTATGGAGAATGGTGATTCATATATTCAAGCTAAAGTTGCTGGGAGAACTGTGAAGATTACTGAAGCCTCTATTTGTGAAGACTTATTGTTTAATGATGAAGATGGGGCTATTCATTTTGATAAGCAACTGATTTGGGATACTTTTAGGGACATTGGTTATGAAGGGTCCTTAGCTGAACAAACATTCAGGAAACCCTTATTTTGTCCTCACTGGAAGTTTTTGGTTCATGTATTGCTTCATTGTATTAGTGCTAAAAGTACCTCATTGGAGCAATTTGGGTCTAACATAGCATCTGCTATAGTGGGATTGGCTACAGATCGAATTTTCAACTTTTCAAGGCTAATTCTAGATGAAATGCTTTCACACATCACTCATGGTTCAAAATGGTTGATGTATCCAAGGTTTATTCAAGTGTTCCTAAATAAAAAACTTTCAGATGTACCCAAGCCTACAAGTCTTTTACCTGTTGTGGTCCAACAAGCCAAGATTTTCACTTTCATGGCTAGGAAGAGTGATCTATTCACTGGAAAGGACACTCCATTAACTACTTCTATGATGGAAGTTGTTCAAGCTGTCAGAGCTGATGCTGCAGAAGGTGATGACACTGAAGGTACTGCTTCTACACAGGGTACTGCTTCTCAAAGTGCTGCATCACAAGGTACTGCATCTGCAAGTGCTGCATCACAAGGTACTACATCTCTAAGTGCTGCATCACAACGTACTGCATCACAAAGTACTGAAGTTCAAGAAGATGTTGCAGTTTCACCTTCACCATCTCCACAAATATCTGCTCATGAATCTCAACCAGAAGAACATTCACCAATTCGAGGAGATGATCCAGCTACTATACCCCCTGAAGGTTTGGTATTGGATAATTATGTTCTGACAAGGGAGTTAGTCAGATTGAAGAAAACAACTGAGGCTCAGGCTAAACAAATTAAGAAGATAAAGCTTAAGTTTAGAAGACTCAAGAATTTTGTCTGGCCATTAGTTCAACATCACCGTCTATGGGTCAAGTCTCAAAGAAAGCAAGGTAAGCCTGTTAGGCAATTTAAGAATACAACCAAAGGTAAGAAGGTTCAACAATCATCTTCTGTCCAATTGGGGAGGAATTTAGAAGAAAAGAATTTGAAAGAAGATGTTGTTAAGGAGAATGAACCTCAAGGTACTGAAGAATATGTTAATATTGAAAGTACTGAGGAAGAAAGGACTGAAGTTCAAGGTACAAATATTCAAACACAAGATATTGAAGAACAGGTTATTCAAAGTACTGAGGAGCAAGTTATTGATGTTCAAGTTCAAAGTACTGATGATCAAGGTACTGCTGATCAAAGTACTGCTTTTCAAGGATCTTTCAGGCAAGAATTGATTACTCCAAGGTTGTTAGATTTTGAAGAGGAAGCTGGTCCTTCAACTATTATACATGAAGAAGCTGCTGGTCCTTCAACTGTCATACTAGAAAAAGAAGTTGATACACCCAAACCTATACATACTGCAAGTGATGACGAAACCATTGCTGAGATTTTGCATGATTTATCAAGGCCAAGGGGTGTTAACATTCCAGGAGTGCAAGAAAAAGAATAACTAAGAGCTTCTCAACCTGTTATTGATTCAAAGGATAAAGGAAAAGGTATATTGGTAGAAGCAAAGAAGAAAAAGAAACCAACTTTAGCACAGATAAGGGCTGCTCAAATTGCTATGAATGAAGAAGCAGCTAGAAAGGTACAAGCTGAACTGAATGTTGAGGTTGATAATGTAGAAGAAGCTATGAATGAAGAAGCAGCTAGGAAATTACAAGAAGAATTGAATGCTGAAGCTGCTATACCATCACCACTTCCTATTTCTTCTCTACCAAGAAGACCAAATCTTGCTAAGGAAAGGAATGCAATGATGTCTTATCTAAAGAAGAAAGGATATGTTGGTTTGAACAAGCTGAATTATGTTAATATGAAAGAGTTATATGATGCTGTCAGAGAAGAATATAAGAGACAAGTTGATAGTATCAAAGATTATAAAGATGATGATGCTTACAAAGAAGAAGAAAGAAAAGAAAGCTTAAAAAGAAAAAAGAAAAAGAGTAACTGAAGTTAAAGATCATCAGCCGTCAAAGAAAGTTGAATTAAGATCTGAAACAAATGATAAGCTAAGGAATTACTTGAGAATAATAGATTTTGAGTATTCTAAAGATGATGCTGAATTGAAGATGAACAAATCTCCAAAAACTACTTTTGAAGTTGTTGAGTCAAAAGATGAGAATTATCTGATGTTTCACAAAGAAGATGAAAGTTTCAAGGTGTTCAATATGCTATGGGATTTATTGCATATAATTGATAGAGTGGATTTATTCCATTTATATCATGTGGTAAAAGAATATTATGAACATAATCCATCAGAAGGATTTGGTTTAGTCTTGCTTGGAGATCTCATAACTGTTTGGGAAACTGAAGAAACAAGTACTGCTGAGATCTGGAAAAACCAAGAAGATTGGGAGATTACTTGCTGGAGATTCTTTGAAGAATCTGGAGTACATGTTCTAGAGCTAGAAGATGGGACAATGATTTACATGTTAGCTGATAGAAGATATCCTCTTACATCAGATCTCATGAGGAGGATGCTGGAGCATGGAATGGAAGTTGAAGAAGACAATGAAATAGCACTTATGGTTATCAAATTGTTTATCAGATGGACAGATATAGCTGATGATGCTGATGATGAATAACTGGTATGAATCTTAATTGATTAAATTTTTGATATATCAGTACTTTATTCAAAGTACTGCTGATCAAACAGTACTTTAATCAAAGTACTGTTTGCAGTTTTTTAAACCAGTTACTGATTTTGAAAAACTTTTGTTAAGTAATAAATGTTTTGAAACAAAGGTTAAAAGAAATAAATGGTTTTTGAGATGGTAACACCAATAGGTTATCAATCCACCATGGTTACAAAAGGATTGGCTAATCCATGAGCAAATGGCTCTGGTAAAGATATCTCAAATCCGTTTTATAGTTGACAACTTGCTAATAAGTTGTATGGTAATCAACTCACCATGTCAGTATTGTGAAGAGTTGGCTAGCCTACAAGAAAATGGCTTGTGGTAAAGGCTGTGGAAAAACCATTATATGGTAATTAGTTCACCATGATGAAAGAACTAACTAGTCCAAAAAGGTACAACTTTTGGTAAAGACAACTCAAATCTGTTGATAGCTGATGATTTGCTAAAAATCATATGGTTATCAGTGTACCATGATCTTACACATCAAAACATTTGGCTACTCCAGAGTTAATGGCTTTGGTAAAGAGAACTCAAATCCATTAAATTTTCAATGATTCACCTCTTACAGGAGTTTACACACCTGGAAGTGATGAGAATAGACTAGAACTTAACTGAATTAAATGTACAAATTGTCTTATGTTGCTGAAAAGATGGAGCTTGCTGAATGTTGCAGAAAAGAAATAAAATTGTTGTTTGATGCTGAAAAGAATAAATTCTAAAGAATACTTTGATAAATGATGATATACGCACAGAGTCTACAAAGATACAATCCAAAGGCAAAGACACAATCTTTCTTTCAAATATGGAGCAGTTAAAGATAAATTCACAAAGGAACTTGAAGTCAAACAAGTAGAATTCAAGTTAGGGGAGGATTGTTGGGATACAGAAAGTTAAAGTACTGAAGAGTTAAAGTGCTGAAGAATGACAAAGTACTGGAAAAGTCAAAGTACTGCTAAAGAAGAAGTCAAAGTACTACAAGGCTAAAAGAACTGTTATATTCGTTTATGGAAAGCTTTGTAATTCTAGAATATTCTTTATTAGATTACTTGTCGTACAAGGATACAAATTGTAAACTGACTAGGGTTATCCTTGAGCCTATAAAAGGACCCCTAGATTGGCATTAGAGGTACGAGTTCACAAGTTTAGAGTACGCGTATTATTAGAGTTTTAGAGAGTTCGATATTATTAGAGTTGGTAAAGACGTCTGCATAACAAGCAGAATTAGAGTTATTAATATAATCGTTGAAAGTTAAAAGTTATATTCTTCTTAGCTTTATTAAGTAAATTCCGCATACTTGATAAAGATTACTCAGTGTTTCATTGTTAATAACTTAGGATTTATTCGAGCTTATTAAACCTTAACAAGCTAATTAAGTTAGTTTGGTTAGAGTACATCGATCCAACACACTTTTACCATGGATTTGATTATTGATGAGTATGAAGATACCACGGACCCGTCCGTAGTATTTGCAAGAAACTTTTTGGTAGCCACGAAATACACCATTGATTTTGGGCTAGGTGAAATGCTAGTGAAATTTGGGGAACTACAAGATGACAAAGATGTTGATTGGTTGTTGGAACAACTGGAGGAGGCTTGTGAGGATGATGAAGATGGTACCTTGGGAAACACTGAAATAGTTAAGATGGGAAAGGCTTCTCATCTTAAACAAAAATACCTACCCTTTAAAGGACTTATACCTTCACCATCATCACCACCACATTCTACTACCTTACTCAAGGGAGGAACTTCTTCCAACCCTACACCACCACCAACCAAAGAAACACCACCGTCATTTTCATGGTTTGATAAAGAGAAGTGTGTTGAGGAGATTACTAGTAAGTTTAAGGAATTGCTTGATGACAAACCTATTCTTCAGGTGTTGGAGAATTATTCTCACTATAGGAAGTTGCTTGACGAGATTTCTATGGAGAAGTTGAAGCTTGAGAAGAAGAGTCAGATTGAGGAAGAAGAATAAGCAAGGGTTATGGAACAAGGATTTCCAAAGAATTTTAGAGAATCTAGGTAATTATCTCATTCCATTGAAGGTAAATGGAACAACCTTACTAAATGCATTGGCAGATACGGGGGCGAGTGTGAGTATTATGCCCTAAAAACTTTATAAGATTTTGGATCTAGGAAGAGCTATTCCATCCAATGATACCTTGATGATGGCGGACAACACCATAGCTAGAGCTTATGGGAAAGTTAATAATATAAGGCTCCAAGTAGGTTTCCAAACTTACTTGTGTGTTTTCTTGATTTTACACATTCCCATTGATAGGGAAATGCCTATGTTGGGTGGTCATCCTTTCTTGCGTACATGTGGAGCAATTATTGATAATCGGAAAGGAATTATGGAGATTGATGATAGGGTGGTTAAAAAGGTTAATAATGCTAATAACAGAGGTAAGATTTTGGCTGATGAGGATTTAGACGAAGAGGATTGGTTGGATATGTTTGACATTAGCCATGATAGTGAAGGGAATCCTAAATATGGGTCAATATTAAAGATGAAATGGAGAGAGCCTTGGCTATGGATCAATATTTCAATCCTTTCAAGAACATTATTGTCTGTAAGAAAATGGTTGAATTCTTGGGTTCTTTGCCCATTCAACTTAAGTATATTGAGTGGACACTAGAAGGATATAGCAAGTACCAAAACGTTGAGGGAGACAAGGTTTGGCATATGAAGATAGAAATTACGAGCCCAAGTGGTCGTCGTTTTACCCATGGATTCAAAAAAAGAGAAACCGGTCAACAACTTTCTGGAAAGTTTAATTCGGAAGACATTCTTCGTTTCAGAAACTACTTCGATTAAAACAACGTTTAAAGGAAGGGAATGATAAAGCTTATTACTGAGCTTAAGCTCATTTTGTCTATGATGAGTCTTTAATTATGATTTGCATCTAGGATTTTTGATGTCGTACTTGCTTTATTTTTTTTTCTTTGTTATGTTTTGGTGTTTTATAAGCTTTTTAACTTTTATCTATTTTGAAGTAATTTGATTGGGTGATTTTCATTAGTTTAGGTTTCTTTTATTTTTGCTGAAGTACATTGGATTAAATTGAAATGTTTGTGAATTGTGGGAACTACAAAAAGCTCATAACTTAAAATGAGTAGTCGTTTTTTAGTTAATTCAAGTTTCGTTGAAATTTTGAACCAACCCGCAGTTGAAAGACCAAACCCACCGGTTGAGAGTTCATTTTTACCCAAAAAAAAAAAAAAAAAACCCACAAGCCAAACATCTCAATTTTTTTCCATTGATTGTATCATTTGCATTGTATTTCTAATCATTCCATGGCACCTAAGAGGGTAAGTAACACCATCTAATTGTTCTAATTTGCTTCTAATTCGAATTTGATTTATGGGGTTGTGATTTATGCGAATTTTTTATTCTTCAAATTAAGTGATTATCTTTGGTGGGATTACTAGCTCATTATTAGGAGGTTTGATTGCAAGTGAATTGAGATAGATTGATTAAGTATTGAATGCGAATTTGAGGTTTTTAAAATGAGGCTTTATGAAGGACGAATTTTTTGTGTTCTTGATTCAAGATTGATTGGAATTATTGTGGTGTATGGTTATGATATAATGTTAACTTGCTATTTGATTAATTGTATGGACCGCTACTTTGTGTAATCTTGATTTAGTAGAAGATTTTTATGATTAGAGGATTTAGAGGATTTGGAAGATAAAATAAGCTACTAATAAACTAATAGGAAGAAGGAGATTCCAAGGAAGAGATTTGGTAAAATAAAAAAAATAATAAAATTTGTTTTTGAAAAAAAGTTTCAGCAACCTGCGGCTGGGAGACGAACCTGTTAAGACCCAACTGGGCGGCTCAGTCATCCAGACTAAACAAAATCGTGCAAGTTTATTTCTTTGGTTCCACTATTTCTTGTGTGGTATTTATTGTTGTTTTTTTTGCAAAAACAATTGAGAGTAGAACCATCGAGAGGAAAATCCTCGGAAGCAGAACCTAGTTCTATGGAGGAAGAAAATCCACTCATTGCGTTGTATGCTATTCAAGAAGGAAGTAAGAAGAAAGAACTTAGTCCCTTACCGATGACGAGTGAACACTTAAGGTGGGATAAATTAAGCAAGGAGGCTAAGGCATGTTTTAATAGTTTATTGGCAAAGTTGCAAAGGAAAGATTTTGCTATTCTAAAACTCATTAATCGGAAATTGTTTAAGAAGTACAAGATTGATGAGGCACTCGAAGATTATCTTGACTCGAGCTCCGAAACTAGAATTGGAGGAGTTTTTGAGGATTTTTCTTTGAAGAAAGCTTTAATGATTAAAGAAGAAAGAATTTATAGGGAATGGTGTTTAGAGTTCTTTTCCACCCTTTACTTAAACAAATATTTGGAATTGGAAGAAATTTTGGAGGAGAAATGTATTCGGTTTCGTTCATGTGGGAAAGACCATGTGATGAGACTACCAGATTTTGCGATATTGCTTGGTTTGTATGATGCTGTTGACATATCTGATGACCGGTTTGTTGATCATTTTCTGATTTAGCAAGAGAGTACCCGAAGTACATTTGGAGGCCAATGTGGAATATTATCTGAGATCCAAACAGCACGAGGCCGAAGGTGGCAGAGATTCATCATCCAATGGCTAAGCATTTGTGTAAGATACTATTGAATACTTTTATGCACTGTGGTAATAGTCAAGATAAGGTTCATGGGCTGGATTTGTGGTTGATTGAAAAAATAACAAGTAAGTTTAATGAAGATAACCTAGATTTTAACTTGAATATGTCATGGACATTAGCAAGCTATATATCTTAGAAGGCCCCTTATATCACGGAGAACAGGTTTATTAAGAGAGGTCATTATGTGTCGAAGATTGGTAGAAGTTTGGGATACAATACACATGGGGAGACGAGAAAGATTTCGATGTTTTGGAGATATGATGTTCTTGATAGGAAGAGTCTTACAGGGTTGCTTGACCATGACAAGAAGAGGTTAGTTGATAAGATTCCGGATGCGGTTCGTAATCCACCACCATCAACACAGCCGAGAGAGCAATCAGGGCTAGAATCAAATTGGGGAGAGTGGCATGCAAATTTGCCACAAGTTGAAAAGAGAGAGGTTTGGAGAGATTCGGTTTTGATGAGGTTAGGACACCAAATGGATTATTGTGCTCCAATTCTCACACATCTTGGGTAACAAAGTGTTCCACCTTACTCTTTTCCCATGAGGATATGATCCACCAAATGTCCCACCATATCATTTCAATTATACACCTTATCCACTACAACATAAGCCGTACCCTATAATGTCGAGTACATTTCAAGGAAGCGAGGGGTACAATGTGCATCATGAGGGATTTATGGGGTATTATTATTCGGATATGGGACCAAATGTCAGCAGTGGTAATGAGGCAGGAACATATTCAGTAGCATTTCTCGGTGATATCATTTTTCTATTATTTTCCCTATTTCTTTTATTTGAAGTTAATTTTTCACATTAAGGACAATGCAAAACTTAACTGCGGGGGAGGGAAGTAAATAAAGAAAAATGGTTTATTAATTTTTAAATATTTTAGAATTTTTCCTTAGTATTTGTTAGGAATTTGTTTGATTGCCCTTAAGCATCAATTAATTGTTTTTCACGTTGAATCTTAATATATTAAAACAACTTAAAATTTTCCAATGGCATAAAATGGCGATTTGAAAAATTTAGACGTATCTCGATTTGAAGCACTATTTTCTTAGGATTGATAACATTACCTATGCATTTATAGCCGATTCTACCCAAATATGTAAGGATTTGAGCTTATCAATGAAGAATACATTTTTATGCTTAAATTCTGTTTTCTTGCTATGAGTGTGCCGATGATTGAATTGATTCTAGAACTTGTGCTTGTTATACATTACGAATTCCAAAGTAAGGTCACATTCGTATGATTTAGGTAAACTTAAATGACAAGAGTCAACTTAGGATTAAAACCAAATGGCCTTTCATTTTACATTAAATGAAATTAGCTAACCACATCGGTTAGTTAACCACCCATTTGTTAACACTCATTTTTAGTGCTAGATACCTTAGTTCTCCCTCCGAGCCATTATTTTCATTTTGTTACATCTAGAAAAATACAAAAATATTTTACACTTTAAACGTTAGCCTAACCCTTTTTGTTAAGTCTAACGGTGGGTTGCTAGTTGCTTGGAATGATGGATTATTTTTGATGATTATTAGTTAGCCACACTTTGTTATTCGTGTGTACCATTCCAACAAAGATGAAGATTGATCACCTTTATGATTTGTTTTTTTGTGGTAATGCTTATGCGGAGTGTGGAGGAAAAAAAAGATGATAATTATAACTAATCGATTAGCCAATGTGCTAAAACGTCATATAAGTATTTGGTGATCGGTATGTGAAGAGGAGAAGACTGTAACTATTATCATTAACGGGGTTTGCGGATTGTTTGTGACTAGCAACTTAGGAATTAGACTGAATTTCATTTTTATTTTAAAACCAATTAAATAAAATTCCCATGTCTATTCCTTACACCTACCAGATTACTTTATCCATCCGGATATAGTGATGGCTTAGTAACATATTTTTTGCATTAATATTTTAGTGACCATCCGGTTCTTAAGACATCGAATAATGCGCCAATGATTTGAGGTTTGATACCTTAGTTACCATCTGTTGTTCGAGTAAATTAAGAATTCGCGCCAGCGATCTACGACGTTTTTGTATGAATTGATCTAACTTAAGCTTGGTAAAAACCCTTAAGCCTAATAGCCTGAATAAAGTCCTCTTTGATAGAATTACTTATTGCTTATGTAATTTGGATTAGTTTTGATACTCGTTCAATCCTATTGTATGACGTGAAATCACGACCGAGCATTTTAGTGAAATACACCTCCATCAAAGGAAATGAGTATTAGTGAATTATATAATCCATATTCTATTTCGTGATGAGCTTTATTGTGTTATCTAGCTTGATTGAGTACTACGTTTAATTTTTCCCATATAAATATTAAAACTCACTCTTTGATCTTTTACCTTGGTGGGAGCACAATTAGTGAACATTTTTGAGAATCACGATCGATTAGCCACTAGTATTATACTTTCAAAAGATTAATTTGCTCTAGGTTGTTTAGACCTTATCTAGGATTATCAATAAAGCACAAATAACAATGAACAATATATATATATGCACAGCGGAATAATCAAACTATCATTGTTATTATTAAGGTTTCTTCGTCATCATCATGTGTTCTACAAAACACATCTACAGCCCCAATCATAGACGATCAACTCTAAGACGGTTACACAACAGGGATCAATGATCCTTGAGGCTGACCAACTAGTCGACTAACACTATAGTCTAGACGTTTATAAACTCACGCCCTAGACACACACACACACACCTTTGCCTGATGTTTACATTGTTTGACACACTTAAACCTAATTCCCTGTATCTCTTTATATAATAAAGATACTAGGGTTACAAATGACTACAAGGGACTAGATAATAAATACTTCTTTGCCAAGTAGATCATTTGTCTTTCTTTGTCTTCAACAGTCCTTCATCTTTCATGTATTTTCTCTTATCAACTTTAAATATAGTTCCCAACAATCTTCCCCTAGTTGATAATGACAAAACCAAATAAGCACAAACAAGTATGTCATGAAAGATAAAAGAACTTCCCCTTAAACATGCAATCACCAAGAATCTTCAAGTTGTAGCTTCCAAGGACTTCTTCCCCTTTTTGTCATAATCCAAATAGGGAATGTAAGCAGTAGAAACTTCCCCTTGAGTGATGCATGTAGATGGTTAAACATTAAACAATAAGCTTCCCCTAAAAAAAATATATGTTTACCATCTCTTGAATCTTCAATTCTGTAAGCTCCTTGTAATGATCACTTGTGAAGAAAATCAAATATAACGAATTTGATGAAGAAGTAAAATATCCCAAACTTGTGTCTTATGTCTTGTACTATCCACGTGACTTCGAACTTATACCACAACAGAAATATAAGTAGATCGCAACCTCTTAACAAAATCCTCATCGTAAATGAGACACTGAGCACTGCAATGTAACTCCTTTAAGTGATAGTTAACTAGGTCTTCATCCATCCACCCCTTGACCTATGAAAACTAGATTTTGCAAGTCTTCGTCAACATCCTTTAAGCACGAACAAGTTATCTACAAAGTGTTACCCTCACTTTGTGATATGATAAGAATACAAATCTGTGAAACTCAACTACAACATCAAATTAGTGATAATCAACCTTCTTCGTAATCAATAATTCAATAAATCCAAATATGAGCTTTTTGACGTTTAAGAACAAATAACCAAAATCCAAACACCATGTTTGACTTCCCCTCAAGTCCAAAACTCCTCGTGTGTGTGAACCAAAAACCTGTGTGCGTCATCCAAAAACCAATACACTCGAATATTATTTAAAAACATAGTACAAATAGCCAACCCACGTGATATACCAACCCACGTGAGAGTTCATGCAATTTGATACATAGGAGCACATTAGTTTTGAGACCCACGAGTAATCATGCAACCAATAGCAAAATAACATTAAGCTACTTCATATCCAATAGTAGCAAAATACCACGTACTGTCCCACACTATATAATCTCAACTAATTAAAGTCAATCATCCAAGTATACATGCGTCTAGCTAGGACCAGATGTTGAAACCATGATCAATAGGATATCACCGTCCAATTTCAACAAGTGACCAATAGTGGACAACTTAAAAAGATTGAAGCTCATGCACGATGATATGTAATAACGAAACCACTTATTTGAGTATCAACAACAGCTCAGTAACGTACAGCAGTGGAAATCGATATCATAGCAGTGGGAACGAAATGTACTAGCAGTGGTTACAAGAAGCTTGGCAGTGGAAACGCTCGTTCGAGCAGTGGTAACGAGAAAGTGATAGCAGTGGTAACCAAGATAGACTTGTAGTTGTAACTGCTCTTTGTATTAGAGTTTTGATACCTGCTTCTGTACCAGCAACACATTATATTCTAAACATATCGAGTTCTAGGGTTTGCAAGAATAAATGAGTAGCAGAAAGATACCATCCTAAGTTTCAGAAACCCTACTGTACCATCATATTTTTCACATAAACATGACCATCACGACCAATTAAATATAGAGCAACAGTACCAGTAATACACCCGTGATGAAGCACCAAGACTTTAATCTCGACCAACTTCTATCTTCAATAGTAACAATATCAAACTAGGGTTTATAACCATTGTTTGAATACCAATGTCGAACTGATCACAATACGACACCAAAAGAAAAACACCAGTACCCTCACGTACCACAGAATCGAGATCAGTATCTGATGAATAGGAATAACAACAGTATAGACCCAAAGTTGCTTTCTTCCAATAATTAGAGAGCATCAAAAGAATTAAGAGATATATTAGGGTTCATTATCAGTTAAAAACTGATTCACCATGACTAATATAGCTCTTTTAACCATGAAAAATAATTTTAAGGCACAAAGAACCCTAAAAATTCGATCTTGAAAAATTCTGTCAGCAGCCAACTTCTACAGTGAATAACTTTGGCATAAAAGCTCAGATCGACGATCTCTTCGGTATAAAGTTAGATTGGTATATGAAGAACATCCACCTAAAATTTCATCACGATCCAACGGTTAACGAAAAAGTTATACCTGTTTGAAAACTGACCTGTAGAAGTATTACGAAAATTTTTCAGATTCGAATTTTTCTTCTTTTCACCATTTTCTTCGAGAAACCTTGTAGATCCTAGATATCAAGAGCAACCCGCTCTGATACCACATGTTAGAATCGATGCTCTAGGTTGTTTAGACCTTATCTAGGATTATCAATAAAGCACAAATAACAATGAAAATTATATATATGCACAGCTGAATAATCAAACTATCATTGTTATTATTAAGGTTTCTTCGTCATCATCATGTGTTCTACAAAACACATCTACAGCCCCAAACCTTGTGTATATATATTAGTCGCGTTATTTGTATGTGACAATCCGTACTTTCAGGTCATTTCTCGACGCAGTTCATGTCTCATTATTTCAACATTTATAGTAAACTTGGTTTACTTGTTTCAAATTCGCGTAACCTTGGAGGTTTAGCGGCGAATTCATGATCATGACATCACGTACATTTCATATGGACTATGATTAGTCTACATTTCATTGACATCATGAGCATCTCATTAGTACATTCACGACATTTCATTTCATATTTTACGCGTAATTTTTATATTTTATAATCTTTATCGCGTGAGTTATTATTTTGAATATTTAACCCGTTACTTTCAAAAATGATCCCGAGGTATTTTTAAACTTACATTTAGTTTATAAAACTATATTTTTAGTTTTCCTAGTGTTTCAAATTTATTTGGTACTTAAATCATTAAAGTTTAATTATTACGTTGTGTTTCTTAAAAATTTTACGATAATTATTTTATCACTCAATTTTCACAAGGAAAGTATTTTTACAATTTTTATCATCTCATTACATTCTATTTTGAGCTATAAAAAAAACTTACTTACACCAAAAATTACCATTTACCTTATAAATGATTAATACTTACACAAATTCTTATACCTTTTATCAATAATACACAAAATATACAAGTATTAGTTTAAAAAAAAAAAAAACACAAAGTCTACACACCCCCCCCTTGGCCGACAAGGGGGAGAGTGTAGTTATTGATTGGCATGGTGTTGTGTCTTCTAATTATTTCATTCAATGTATAAGTCTTTCACCTCAAATAATTTTCTCATACATCTCATTTCTTCAAGTGTTAAACAAAAACTTTCTCTCTTCTTCTTTGGGTCTTCAAAACCGGTCACACTTCAAAGGGTCAAGGGGATCAAGTTTTTGCAAAAATCAAGTGTTATTTCAACCTAGTTATATCCTTCATATGGTTTTGAAATAAAAACCAAGGATATTTAAGTTTAATCCTTGTTACCTTCACCTCATTACTATCACTAGTAAGCTTGTTTTTATCATTTTCATATTTCCTTTTCATTTTCATATGTTTCTTTTCATTTTTGGAGCTTATATGCATGATATGTGATTTATACCATTTATTTCATGATTTTAGAAGTTATATATATATATGGTCATCCTATAATTATCCCCTTGGTATTGGTTGGTCTTGATGGTGATTAGGAACCCATGACACCCTAAGAAGGTGTATGGTAGGATTAGATTAGTTTTGGAGTTGATTTGAAGGGATTAGAATAGGTTTTGTCCGAGAAAAACTATTTTCGATAACTATATTTTAAGGTTCTGTCCTTGTTTCAATTTTCTGGAAAATCCGACATTTGGTACAAAACTTTGGCCTTGATATTTAGAAAATATACTTTAAAACGAATCCGTGGCCGCTTGAACGGATAAAAACGGACTTATAACGAAGAAGTTATGGATTTTAAAGTTTGGCGACGAAAAATATTATTTCGAAAATTTCAAATTGTTTTTAGTGTTTTTGAGTCAAAAACGAGCCTTAAGCTTCACAAATTATTTCGACTTCTCAAAAATATATTAGTTTACTTCGATACGAAGCTAAGGACATATTAAACGTAGAAAACGGATTTGAAACGACGAAGATATGCACTTTTTCATAAACTTGCCGTAACTAATTTTCTGCACACAATTAGCCAAAACCACCATCTTTAACCCTTATTATCTTTATGTTCGAGACCTTTTGGACGAAAACTCCTGAACTGAAACTTTTAGATATCGATACAAACTTTCCAAAACAGTCGAGTTCGTTCTCTAACGATCGACGTACACTATTTTATGACTAGTTTTCCAAAGCCATTTTTGTTAATTTCACGATTTTTCCGACGACATTGTTTTGCGACGAAAAGTGGTAATTTCTCTAAAAATCATTATAAAACCATTGTAGGATGACATTTTGACGTAAAAACATGTAAAGTGATTTTTGATTGGTCAAGACGTCAAAAGAGTATTTTTCGACGTCGAGTAATATTTTCAAAACTCGTAAATGGTATAAATAACATATCAAGTGCATGCATAACATTACATTGCAACTCATGACATATCATATCATTGATAATAGGTCCGGTTAACGCATCATTAAACCTCGGTGTACTCACTTTTGCCATTATTCCAGTTTATCCAAGTGAGTTTTCATAGCCCCGTTTTACATGCTTTCGATTATTTTCAAACCCACGGGGAGAATACATTGCACTACATTTTTCTTTGTACGATACCAAGTATGTTAAATTCATTACATTGCTTAAGTTACCGCATTTGCCAATTTGAAAGTCCCCATTTCTTGAACATGAACCGTTAATCTTTGGAGCGAGGATGAGTGGATAGATCTATCGAGGGTGACGCCTCCATCCGGGTTGGTGAATCCCAACCAGTAAAACGGATGCATTTCATTTGATATCATTACAGAGTTGTCTGGCAAACACTCTGCAGGGGCATACATGATTGAACAGTCTAGTTTCGGGTCATGGGCTTAGAGCAATTGTAACATTATTTTTACGTGACTTGATGGTCATGCATGATAGATACTTGTGTAGTCGATTAAAACATTTACATAAACCTATGATTTCTCACCAACATTATTGTTGACCGCTTTTAGCAATGTATTTTCAGGTAACTGAGGCATTATCATCATGACATGGTTTAGGGACCTACATTTTGAGTCGCGGCGTCGACTTACATTATGTACATTATGGCACTTTATTTCAAAACATCGTTTGGATTTGTAGCATATTTGTATTTCCGCAAACTTTGTAAACCTTTTGGGACCGATGTTGTACTCAATGTTTTTATTATAATATCCAACGATGTGTTTTTAAAACGACACTTTAGGTCGCTCAATATAACTGTGATGTGGTGCTATGACAGGTCAATCCCCAGAATTCCATTCCGCAAAACAGTAAATTGGGGTGTGACAGATTGGTACCAGAGCTACAATTATAGAGAACTAGGTTGCATCATTGACCCTAGACTATAGCTACATTATCATAGCATCTCATCATTTCATCATAGTACATATTCATTTTTCATGCGGATTCACTTACACTTTATTCGAGATTATTTACTTTTATTTCACATCGGTTGTCACAGACATGTCTTCAGATTCACATCCCATCACCATATCATCGGACTCTAGCTCGGATGATGTCCCAAATAACCCCATCATGGATAATGTTGCATCACATTCCACTGAGATCGTATCTTCCATTGGATCTACTCCAGTCTTTCCACCTATCATGACCGACACTGAGACCGAACCCTTCGAGGAGGGCGAGGTTGCACCCACTCCTCACGTTAGCCCACCTCACGATCCACCAGCACCACTACTAGCACCATCACCACCATCATCACCATCTTCATCATATTTTCTTAGAGATCCTTTGCCTACGACGGACTTGCCGCCCAAAAAGCGTGCTCGTTTTGATATCCCGACACCAGATCTACGAGCCCGAGCCACCCGCTAGATTTGAGTTAGGTGAGAGTTCTAGGGCAGCAATGCTCGACAGCCTTCTACTGAGGAGTTAGGAGCCCGTATTGATAGTCAGCAGATCCAGATTGATAGTTTGACACGACAGTTGGAGGAGTTGTCGGTAGATAGGATTGAGCCCATCGCTGAGGAGGTCGAGGGTTTGATATTAGGTAGGGTTTGTATTGACTTATCTCATCGAGTATTCAGAATAGGCGCTTAGAGGACAGGGAGACTATTGTTGCTTTGCAGGGTCAGATTGATGAGTTGAGGAGTTTGGTGGATAGTTTGGTTACTCAGGTTCGCGATCTTCGTGATAGGGCGGAGCACCATGAGATGCCTTATGTAGACTTTTGTCATTGTATAGTTTTGACCATTATTATCCTAGTCACAAGGTGTGTGACGTAGTTTAAAGAACTTGTTGTATTTTGGTTGTTGTACAAACAAATGTATCAAGTATTGACTCTACTATGTAGGAATGGTTATTATTATCTATGATATCGGTCCATGTAGGCCGAAATTTTCATGTATATTATCCACGTGTGTTGTGATTATATTTGTGATATTTCGTTATTGTTCCGTTGTGATTCCATTTATCTTTATGCATGTTGTGGTTGTGGATATATTTGTATGATGGTTGTTTCTACTTACGAATTCTCATGATTGTTTCATCTTGTGATTTTGAAGAATTATGGCGCCTAAGAAAGCTACACCGGAAATGACCCAAGCAGAAATTCAAAAGTTGGTGAATGATAGCATTGCTAATGCACTAAGAGTCGAAAGGGAAACAGTGGTTGCTGCTGAAGCCGCTAGGCTAGCTACTGCTACTGGTAATGCCGGAGGATCTGGGGTTAAGAAATGTTCGTACAAGGATTTCAAGAGTGGCGAACCCACTAAGTTTCGAGGTACCGAGGGAGCTACTGCAATGGTACGATGGTTTGAGAAGTTGGAATCAGTGTTTTTGCTTTGTAACTGTCCGGATGACAGTAAGGTCAAGTTTGCTACGAGCACATTACTCGATGGAGCGTTGTCATGGTGGAATTCATACGCTCAACCGATTGGAATGGAGAATGCTTTTAAGCTTACTTGGGAGGAATTTAAGGGCTTGGTGACTAAGAAGTTTTGTCCTCGAACGGAAATCAAAAAGTTGGAGACGGAGTTCTATGAATTGGTCACTATTGGTTATGATATCGACACATACATTCGGAGGTTCCAGGAATTGGCCGCGTTATGCCCGTCGATGGTACCGGATAATGAAAAGTTGCTAGAGGCTTTCATCGGGGGACTTCCCGAGGTTATTCAAGGAGATGTGACTTCGTTTGATCCACAAACAATTGAGGAAGCTATTCGAGTGACTCAGAAGTTGATGGCACAAGTGGTGAAGCGAGGTAAGTATACCACCACCAACCGAAACAACAACAACCCCAACAACCGTTTCAACAACAATAATCGAGGCAATTACAACAACAATAGCAACAATAACAAACGCAAGTGGGACAACACTAGGGGTAGGAATGCTACTCAACCACCACCCAAAGGGCAAGAGGTTGCTAAGGCTTATGTTGCGGGTCCGAAGGAAGGAAAAGGATATACGGGGGTTTTGCCGAAGTGTAATAAGTGTTTGAGTCATCACAATCCGGTCGATGTCCAGATCCGTGTGAAAATTGCAAGAAAGTTGGTCACCGCACTAGGGATTGCAAGTGGCCACAAGTTACATGTTTTGGTTGCGGGGAAACTGGACACTACAAGAAGGATTGTAAGAAGGGAAATAATCAAGCAAATCCGAATCAAGGAGGTTTGGCACGAGGAAGGGTTTACGTCATTGGAGGCGGAGAAGATAGGGAGGACCCGAATGTCATAACGGGTACGTTTCTTCTCAATAATCGTTAGGCTTCAGTTTTATTTGATTCGGGTGCCGATAAAAGTTTTGTGTCCAATGCATTTGCACCTTTGCTCAACATTAAGCCAATCACCTTAGATACATCATACATTGTCGAATTAGCTAATGGTAATTTAGTTAGCACAAACACCATTGTCCGCGGTTGCACATTCAATTTTCTTAATCATCCCTTCAACATAGACCTCATGCCCGTAGAGCTTGGTAGTTTCGACGTCGTCATCGGCATGGACTGGTTATCTAAGCATCGCGCAAAGATCATTTGTGATGAGAAAGTTGTTCATCTTCCCTATAACGGCGAAACTTTGATTATTCGTGGGGAACGAAGTGGAACTAGAATTAGTATCATATCGTGCATCAAAACGGAGAAGTACATTAAGAAAGGTTGTCTTGCTTTCTTAGCTCATGTAACCGAGAAAAAGTCGGAGGAGAAGCGACTTGAAGATGTTCCTATTGTTCGTGAATTTTCTGAAGTATTTCCGAGGATTTACCGGGACTTCCACCGCACGCAAGTAGAATTTCATATTGACTTAGTGCCGGAGCTGCACCGATTGCGCGAGCACCGTATCGTCTAGCACCATCCGAAATGCAAGAGTTGTCTAATCAACTACAAGAGCTTCTAGACAAAGGATTCATTAGGCCGAGTTCCTCTCCTTGGGGAGCACCGGTCTTGTTTGTGAAGAAGAAGGATGGATCCTTCCGAATGTGCATAGATTATCGAGAATTGAACAAGTTAACGGTGAAGAATCGTTACCCACTCCCCAATTGATGACTTGTTCGATCAGTTGCAAGGTTCTAGTATTTATTCCAAGATTGATCTTCGTCGGGTTATCATCGCTTCGAGTTCGAAGAGGATATTCAAAACAGCGTTTAGAACACGTTACGGTCATTACGAGTTTCAAGTGATGCCGTTTGATTGACTAATGCACCAGCGGTATTCATGGATCTCATGAATAGAGTTTGTAAGCCGTATTTGGACAAGTTTGTTATAGTGTTCATTGACGACATATTGATCTACTCCAAGAGCAAAGAGGAGCACGAAGAGCATTTAAGGATGATTTTAAGGCTACTCAAGAATGAGAAGTTGTATGCCAAATTTTCGAAGTGTGATTTTTGGAACCACAAAGTGCAATTTCTTGGTCACGTCATTGATAGTCATGGACTACAAGTTGATCCCGCAAAGATTGAAGCCGTAAAAGATTGGGCTACTCCAACAAATCCTACGGAAATTCGACAATTTCTAGGACTAGCAGGATATTACCGAAGGTTCATCAAGGTTTTTCAAGATAGCGAGACCTTTAACCAAGTTGACACAGAAAAACAAGAAGTACGAATGGGGAAAGAAACAAGAAGTTGCTTTTCAGTTGTTGAAGCAAAAACTTTGTAGTGCGCCGATTTTGGCACTACCCGAAGGCATTGAGAACTTTGTTGTATATTGTGACGCTTCGCATAAAGGACTTGGGACTGTTTTAATGCAAAACGAGAAGGTGATAGCGTATGCTTCTCGACAACTTAAGACTCATGAGAAGAACTACACAACTCATGATCTCGAGTTAGGAGCCGTAGTTTTCGCGCTCAAGATTTGGAGACACTACCTCTATGGTACAAAGTGCACAATGTTTACCGACCACAAGAGTTTGCAATATATTCTTGATCAGAAGGAGCTTAATATGAGGCAACGTCGTTGGTTGGAGTTACTCAGCGACTATGATTGTGAAATCAAGTATCACCCGGGAAAAGCCAATGTTGTGGCTGATGCTCTTAGTCGGAAAGAGGGGCCTAAACCTTTAAGAGTTCGATCATTGGGAATGACGAGTATTTCTCCTTTACCATCGAAAATCCACGAAGCACAGATAGAAGCACTTAAGGAGGAGAACCGACCAAGTGAAAAGCTTTATGGTATGCCCGAAAGCGCAAATGGTTTTGTAAAGAGAGCAGATGGAGTATTATGTTTCAAAGATAGAATGTGGGTTCCATTGTATGGCGGAATACGAGAATTGATTATGCATGAGTCGCATAAGTCAAAGTATTCTATTCATCCAGGATCGGATAAGATGTATCAAGATCTTAAGAAGCTTTATTGGTGGCCGAACATGAAAGCGGAGATTGCCACGTACGTTAGCAAATGCCTTACTTGCTCTAAGGTAAAAGTCGAATATCGAAGCCTTCAGGTTTACTCCAACAACCGAAATTCCTCAATGGAAATGGGAACGCATTACAATGGACTTTGTTATGAAACTTCCTAAGACATCGGGAGGTTACGACGCTATTTGGGTAATTGTTGATCGCCTTACCAAGTCAGCCCATTTCATACCGATTAGAGAAACTTATTCAATGGAGCAACTCACTAGACTTTATGTCAAGGAAATAGTCTCAAGGCACGGAGCACCAATTTCTATCATTTCCGACAGAGATAGTCGATTCACTTCAAACTTTTGGAATTCATTGCAAGATTCATTCGAAACCAGATTAGAGATGAGCACAGCATATCACCCACAAACCGACGGTCAAAGTGAAAGGACCATTCAAACGTTAGAAGACATGCTTAGGGCATGTGTTATTGATTTTGGCAATGGTTGGGCTAACCATTTGCCATTAATAGAATTCTCGTACAACAATAGTTATCACACCAGTATCAAGATGGCACCATTTGAGGCACTCTATGGTCGTAAGTGCCGATCACCTGTTTGTTGGGCTGAGGTAGGAGACGCACAACTTACTTGGTCCGAAATGGTACGGAAACCACGAAAAGATTGTTCAAACTCGTGATAGACTCAGAACTGCAAGGAGTCGACAGAAAAGTTATGCGGATGTTAGACGCAAGGATTTGGAATTTCAAGTGGGAGACAAAGTTATGTTGAAAGTATCGCCTTGGAAAGGCGTGGTACGATTTGGAAAGCGTGGGAAATTAAACCCGAGATACATTGGACCATTCAAGATTTTGAGCAGAGTTGGTCCTGTAGCTTATCGTCTTGATCTTCCACCAGAACTTAGTCATGTGCACAACACGTTTCACGTTTCAAACTTGAAGAAGTGTCTTTCGGACGAATCGCCCGTTATTCCATTGGACGAAGTTCAGCTTGACGACAAACTCAACTTTGTGGAGGAACTGAGAAATCATGGACCGCGAGGTCAAGCAGTTGAAACAGAGTCGTATTTCGATTGTGAAAGTTCGTTGGAATTCTCGACGAGGTCCTGAGTTTACTTGGGAACGGGAAGACCGGATGCGACGCAAGTATCCTCATCTTTTCACCGACACCGTTAGACCTAACAACGATTGAATTCAGGGACTGAATTCCCTTTTGGATGGGCGAATGTGACAATCCGTACTTTCAGGTCATTTCTCGACATAGTTCATGTCTCATTATTTCAACATTTATAGTAAACTTGGTTTACTTGTTTCAAATTCGTGTAACCTTGGAGGTTTAGCGGCGAATTCATGATCATGACATCACGTACATTTCATATGGACTATGATTAGTCTACATTTCATTGACATCATGAGCATCTCATTAGTACATTCACGACATTTCATTTCATATTTTACGCGTAATTTTTATATTTTATAATCTTTATCGCGTGAGTTATTATTTTGAATATTTAACCCGTTACTTTCAAAAATGATCCCGAGGTATTTTTAAACTTACATTTAGTTTATAAAAACTATATTTTTAGTTTTCCTAGTGTTTCAAATTTATTTGGTACTTAAATCATTAAAGTTTAATTATTACGTTGTGTTTCTTAAAAATTTTACGATAATTATTTTATCA
Organism: Chrysanthemum makinoi; assembly: GCA_910596185.1. Lineage (NCBI taxonomy): Eukaryota > Viridiplantae > Streptophyta > Magnoliopsida > Asterales > Asteraceae > Chrysanthemum > Chrysanthemum makinoi. The sequence continues at coordinate 135,075,448 of OU343217.1, forward strand.
CTCAATTTTCACAAGGAAAGTATTTTTACAATTTTTATCATCTCATTACATTCTATTTTGAGCTATAAAAAAAACTTACTTACACCAAAAATTACCATTTACCTTATAAATGATTAATACTTACACAAATTCTTATACCTTTTATCAATAATACACAAAATATACAAGTATTAGTTTAAAAAAAAAAAAAACACAAAGTCTCTACACCCCTCCCCCCTTGGCCGACAAGGGGGAGAGTGTAGTTATTGATTGGCATGGTGTTGTGTCTTCTAATTATTTCATTCAATGTATAAGTCTTTCACCTCAAATAATTTTCTCATACATCTCATTTCTTCAAGTGTTAAACAAAAACTTTCTCTCTTCTTCTTTGGGTCTTCAAAACCGGTCACACTTCAAAGGGTCAAGGGGATCAAGTTTTTGCAAAAATCAAGTGTTATTTCAACCTAGTTATATCCTTCATATGGTTTTGAAATAAAAACCAAGGATATTTAAGTTTAATCCTTGTTACCTTCACCTCATTACTATCACTAGTAAGCTTGTTTTTATCATTTTCATATTTCCTTTTCATTTTCATATGTTTCTTTTCATTTTTGGAGCTTATATGCATGATATGTGATTTATACCATTTATTTCATGATTTTAGAAGTTATATATATATATGGTCATCCTATAATTATCCCCTTGGTATTGGTTGGTCTTGATGGTGATTAGGAACCCATGACACCCTAAGAAGGTGTATGGTAGGATTAGATTAGTTTTGGAGTTGATTTGAAGGGATTAGAATAGGTTTTGTCCGAGAAAAACTATTTTCGATAACTATATTTTAAGGTTCTGTCCTTGTTTCAATTTTCTGGAAAATCCGACATTTGGTACAAAACTTTGGCCTTGATATTTAGAAAATATACTTTAAAACGAATCCGTGGCCGCTTGAACGGATAAAAACGGACTTATAACGAAGAAGTTATGGATTTTACAAGTTTGACGACGAAAAATATTATTTCTGAAAATTTCAGCTTTCTGTTTTTAGTGTTTTCGGGTCAAAAACGAGCCTTAAGCTTCACAAATTATTTCGACTTCTCAAAAATATATTAGTTTACTTCAATACGAAGCTAAGGACATATTAAACGTAGAAAACGGATTTGAAACGACAAAGATATGCACTTTTTCATAAACTTGCCGTAACTAATTTTCTGCACACAATTAGCCAAAACCACCATCTTTAACCCTTATTATCTTTATGTTCGAGACCTTTTGGACGAAAACTCCTGAACTGAAACTTTTAGATATCGATACAAACTTTCCAAAACAGTCGAGTTCGTTCTCTAACGATCGACGTACACTGTTTTACGACTAGTTTTCCAAAGCCATTTTTGTTAATTTCACGATTTTTCCGACGACATTGTTTTGCGACGAAAAGTGGTAATTTCTCTAAAAATCATTATAAAACCATTGTAGGATGACATTTTGACGTAAAAACATGTAAAGTGATTTTTGATTGGTCAAGACGTCAAAAGAGTATTTTTCGACGTCGAGTAATATTTTCAAAACTCGTAAATGGTATAAATAACATATCAAGTGCATGCATAACATTACATTGCAACTCATATCATATCATATCATTGATAATAGGTCCCGGTTAACGCATCACATTAAACCTCGTTGTACTCACTTTTGCCATTATTCCAGTTTACCAAGTGAGTTTTCATAGCCCGCTTTTACATGCTTTCGATTATTTTCAAACCCACGGGGAGAATACATTGCACTACATTTTTCTTTGTACGATACCAAGTATGTTAAATTCATTACATTGCTTAAGTTACCGTATTTGCCAATTTGAAAGTCCCCATTTCTTGAACATGAACCGTTAATCTTTGGAGCGAGGATGAGTGGATAGATCTATCGAGGGTGACGCCTCCATCCGGGTTGGTGAATCCCAACCAGGAAAACGGATGCATTTCATTTGATATCATTACGAGTTGTCCGGCAAACACTCGTGGGGCATACATAATTGAACAGTCTAGTTTCGGGGTCATGGGCTTAGAGCAATTGTAACATTATTTTTACGTGACTTGATGGTCATGCATGATAGATACTTGTGTAGTCGTATAAAACATTTACATAAACCTATGATTTCTCACCAACATTATTGTTGACCGCTTTTAGCAATGTATTTTCGTGTAATCGAGGCATTATCATCATGACATGGTTTAGGGACCTACATTTTGAGTCGCGGCATCGACTTACATTATGTACATTATGGCACTTTATTTCAAAACATCGTTTGGATTTGTAGCATATTTGTATTTCCGCAAACTTTGTAAACCTTTTGGGACCGATGTTGTACTCAATGTTTTATTATAATATCCAACGATGTGATTTTAAAACGACACTTTAGGTCGTTCAATATAACTGTGATGTGGTGCTATGACAGTCAATCCCCCAGGAATTCCATTCCGCTGCAAAACAGGTAAATTGGGGGTGTGACATTGTATATTTATGCATATTATTTGGTTGTGTTTATGAAGATTTTGTGCTTAAAAGGTACGAAAGATGTGTTTGGTTTCAGGTACAATAAAATTAAAGAAGTAATCAAGAAAGACGAAGAAAAGATGATAATTCAAGAGAAGAGACGAATTAAAGTTTTTCGTCTAAAGATAATGATTTGTGTTGAGATTATTTCCAAGAAAGTGCAATGATATTGAAGCTAGTCGATGAATGAAAGAATCGGAATTAAGAACCGAGGAAATATTGTTAATGATGGAGAAAATTATCCAAAACAAGGTTGGAAACCAACATGCCAACCCAAGGTTCATGATCCTATGACAACTGGTAATTTAAGGAGTCTATTTTAGGTAACCGCATTACGTTAAACTAAACCGAGTTTTGCCTTTAACACTATTTTTATCAACCATGACTTGATTTTATATCGTCTATTGGTTTTTATGGTCTATTTCATTATTGAACGAGTTATCGTGTGAGTTTTAACTCTTTTTGGTAGGCACTATTCGATTCGGCACTAGAAAAGCCTAAAACGAGAAATATTGTAACTTTTAGACCGTAACTTGAAAAATGGCAAATAAATAGTCAAAACTCGTGGAAAAACATAAATAACGATAATAGAAAGTCGAATGAACGCCATGGGACACTCGGGGACAATATATGAGCTCGGGAATGGGTAAACGAGACATTTTACGAAAAATGGCAACCACGGCCCCTCTTTTTTCCCTTGGCCGGCCCCCTCCCCCCCTCTCTTTATTTTTAGGTCCCTAAGTCCCTAGTATATAAGGCCTCACCCACCCTCATTTGGCTAGTTTGTTTCTCTCACTAAAAACACACACAAACACACTTTCTCTCTCTACACTCTCTCTCTCCTCAAATAAATAAAACCCTAACCCTAAACACCTAACCGGCCGCCGCCACTGTTCTGGCCACCTCTGGTTACACCGCCGCGCGTGACCACCCACCTCCACCACCATATTGTAGCTATTTTCATCCTCTTTCTATCCATATATAATACTCTCACTAAAACCTTCATTAACACCTTCAAATCTTAAGATTAAGATTCGGATTTCTAGGGTTTCAAGTGGGTTTTGTAATTAGTGTTTGGAAAAGGTAAAAGGGACTTGAATACACCTTGTTTAAGCACAGAAAAGTTACGTACAACCCTTCTAGGGTTCGTATAGGCGACGAATTTTTGGGGATTTTGGTCTAAACATGGGATTAAATCTAATTAACACCTAAATAAACATGTAGCTAGTGTTTGGAAAGCATGTGGTGTATCATATTGTTGGGTCTTTGCATTTTAGGTCTAGTTTGATGTTTTCGGTTAGGAATAGATGTTGGGTTGATGATTGGAGGTTGATTGATTGTATTTGGATGTTGTGGTATTGATTTGCGAGTGCTTGGATGGCGTTAGGTTGTGGTGATGGGGCGTACGCACCATGAAACCCACGTATGGGTCATGGGTGGTGTCGTACGTGACCCACATGGACCAAGGGTCCGAGTTGAGTTGTCGTGGTAGCTTGTAAGTTGATATTGTTGGTGTTTGGATGAGACGCGCGGAGCCGAAAAGCTTCTAGAGCTTGTTTGGTTCACGTGGTCTTAACCGTGACAGTGTCATGACCATTAGGGTCATAACATTGGTTTCAGGTATGTTTGGTTGGTTGATTGGTTGGCGAGAATGATTTGAATTGATTTGGGATTGAATTGCGCTATTATGACTTTTAATTGGACTTGGTATATATAATTGTCAACTTTGAGCGACGTCGGTGTCACTTTGACTTTTTAGTCAATAGTTGATCCCGACAATGCCGTAACATGGACTTTTGTATAGTTTGGACTATTGATTGATTAAAAGCCGAGAAGTCATGACTCGTGCTTGTGGACTCGAAACGAATAACGATATGAAACTAATATTGAAAATTGACGAAATATATATGAAAATGCTAATAGACTATGAAATATAAATAATAAAAGGGCTTGTATACTAAAAAGATCGATAACAAGACTTGTCTTGTTATTTACTATTTTTAAATGGAAACTAACGACTAAAAATGGAAATGTTTTATAATAAATAAGTAATTATTGTTTTGAGTGCACGTTTATCGAATTATGCCAATTATGGGCATTTAATAGTAGTTTCAAGTATTTATTTACTTACGTTGTGTGCATGGGTTACGGATAACCAAACATTAATAGTGTTGATCCACGTGGGTAGCGGACTTATTAGGTTGATGAATCTAATAAGAGCCCGCTAGGTATGTTGGGTAACCTTATTAATGGGTGAATTATCCTTATGAATTTTTAGGATGCGACTGATTTATGGGATAATAAGGGACACGAATAAATAATTGAGTTTATCGAGTTGACGAATTCGATAAGGCCTACTATTTATTCCGAAACTTATTGGACTATGGAGCTTATCGCTTAGATGTCTCATTGTGTTGCATTGAGTCACATATTGATTGTTTGAGTGCATTCAAAGCATCATATTGAGTCGATACACCCACATGAGGATACCAAACACTAGGATTAAATGGTGAAACGAGACATTTTTGGAAATAACGAAATATAATACATTGGGGTAGATAACGTTGATTATGGGAATTATATATTAAAATTGGTTTACATTAATAGGTTGTGCCGAGTCGATAGTTGTTGTGTCGTGATTACCTGTTATCTTCTGCTAGTGTTTATTCGTACGCTGCTTGCTTGAGGTGAGTTTCATAGCCCCACTTTTATCTACGTTTTTAACTAAATTGGGGTGAGAATCATGCTACTATTTTTGGATCTTTAAAACTATTTGGATTTGCTTATGTGCTTGACTGTTTAGATAGATGTGGGGTAGTCGTTGCCTTACTAGGTTAGCTGTTGCCTAGCTAAGAATAGATTTCTACCTCGACCTAGTCCGGGGTTGGCAATTGTTCTAGAGGTTGCCACGATAGTGCTGGACTAGAGTCGCGGGGCCCGAGTAATCCCTGGATGCGGGATATGGTTGGTGATCCGGGTAGGATCGGTGTGCAAATGGTATTTATCTATCTTAGGTCTTGCATAGCAAATCAACTCCTACAGGTCCACTATGATTTTATTGAACTTAAACCTACGAACTCACCAGCGTAAGCTGACCTTTTAGCATGTTTTCTCAGGTATTTAAATGATGTTTGGAATACGTGATTGGTGGAAGCTTGGCAAGAAGGCGGGGTTCAAGGATCATATTTGACTCTGATAAACTTTGGTGACCTATTTTATTAAATCATGTTTTGGGCCTAATATTTATACTTTTGGATTAAATGTTTTGAATACTTAAAGTTGGGATTGGTTTTGAATGTTAAATGACTATCTTTTGCTATACTTGTGTGAGATACCAATCCAATAGTAACGCCCCGAAAACTTGATTAAGTCTTCCGCTGTCCCGAGATTTGGGGGTGTTACAGATTGGTATCAGAGCTCAAGGTTATAGAGAATTAGGTATTTTATAAACCCTAAACTATAACCACTTTTAAGAAAATTGATCCTCGACCGACGCACGCCCGCTTGCCAACCCGAAGTTTCTTAATTGATTATGGTATGAACTGCGATTTAACTTATGAGACGATATGTTTTGGGATATGATTAGTGATTTTGGGCAAATGTGATGTGATTATTGAGATATTACAGATTTGATTTGAGCTAACGGTATGTTATGAATTTGAGATTTTGAACTCGAATGATTTGATATGGGATTATGTGATAAAACTGAACTTACGTGTTTTATTTAAAGGCATATTTTGAGTAATGCGGTACCTCTATTTTTAAAGCTTTTCATTATGTGATATATGTTTTAGTTAAGTTAAGGCGCTTATTAAATCTAGTTGTTTTTGAACACTTATACCTACCCTATGCCGTTGTAACAGACTATGCCTTCACTAGCTTTTGATGTGTCTGAGGAGGTCCTTGCTATTGCTAGTTCCCCAGCATTGACTCTCATGACGGTTGCACAGGGTGATCCTTATGAGATTACCCGTCACTCTAGTTTATCATCATCAGATCGCCCTAGCTCATCTAGGCAGCTCACTTTAGATCAGGTCTTAGCACGAGCCCGCACTCCTAGGCTTGTTTATAGCATGCCCGCTTGTCCGTGAGACCACCATCATCACCTATCCGTTTAGCAGCCCACTCTCTTCTGTCCATCACCACCAGATCACCATGTCTTAGAAGACCTAGATCCCCTACTATACCACCTCAGGATTTACCCGCACTGAGACTCTGAGTCATGGACTCTCCCACTGAGGATGAGGGCGAGGAGGAGCATGAGGTTGAGGAGGAGCATGAGATTGAGGAGCAGTATGTAGATGAGGATAAGGATCCTCGGGAGGAGGATGATAAGGATATCCCAGAAGGGGGTACTCCTCCATTGCAGAGTCCTGCACATTCTCCAGACCGTGCACTCCTTTCCCCGAGCCGATTCCCCCTGACAGCCTTTTGGTTTTGATTCACCTCCACATTCACCTGAGATAGGTAGCCCGTTAGGATATAAGATACCATCGGAGATTTCTTCAGAGCCCGAGGAGTATGGTGAGACGGGTCTGATGTGGGAGAGGATTACATCACAGGGTACTAGGCTTAGTAGGTTGACATATCAGTTGGTTGGAGTATCGAGGGCTAGTATAGAGGATCTGAGGGCTGATATGGGTACTGTAGTCAGGAGGACTATGATTATGTGTCGTGGTATGTCGAAGCTCCAGCAGGTTGGGGACCTGCTAAGAGGGTTCGCGACAGCTCGAGATGCAGATAGAGCGATTTGGCGTAGGATTGGTTTGTTAGAGAGAGAGGTCATAGATCTTAAGAGTGATCGCGACGCTCGACGTGTTGAGTTGGCATCTTTGTGGAGAGAGGTTGACGATGTTAGGAGATCTGTTACTGGTATTCGCAATCGTGGCTAGATAGTGTTAGATTCATGGCTTTGTACCATCTTGAAACTAAGTAGTACTTGGTTCGAGATGTAGGTTTACCCTAGTTATCTTATTAGTATCGTTGTTAGGATCGTTTTTGATTTCCCTGTATCCTCTCATGTATTCCATCTTGAAACCTATAAGTTATGGTTATTGGAACGTGCATCCTTTAGTTATGATTCGGTCTATGATTGTTTTGTCCTGGTATAGCGTTATCCTTGTTGAACTTGATTAGATATTCGAGCGTTATTTGGTGATCCTTAGAACCCAAATCTATCTTTTAGAGCGTGAATTGTGAACTTATGAATGCGTTATTCTTGCCTTCAGAATGATGGCAACAAGACGAAACCCGTCTAGGAACAACCGAACAGCTCTCGCTGTTGAGGTTGCCCCTGTCCGTCGAGGTCGTCGTCCGGCCCCGACCACTCCACCGTTGAGAACCTCGAACACCGATAACCCGTTGTAGGAAACCCAATGTGAACGCACCGTCTGAGAATGGTCCTGTTCCACAAAATCCTCCACCTGTGAACCCAGCCCACATCGACCAGCTAGTGATGCAGTGTGTCGCTGAACTGCTAGCTGAGACTAATCTCTCTAACACCTCTGGTGGAACCCCAATGCTGAATCGAACTCGAGATTTTACCTACAAAGAGTTCTGATTCTGTGGTCCCATCGAGTTCGGAGGAACTGAGGGAGTAGTTTACCTAACTAGGTGGTTGGAGAAAACTGAATCCGTGTTTTCCGTTAGTAATTGTGTTTGCACTGACGACCTTTAGATTGAGAGGTATATTGATGGATTGCCTTTAGCTACTCGAAATGATGTCATCGCTGCGAAGCCAGTTAATTTGCATGAGGCAATTACTGTGGCTCAGCGTTTGATGGACTCTTATGTATTAGAATTAGGAGACAAGGGTAAGAATGATAGGAGTGATAAGAGGAAGAGGAATGAAGTTGTTAAAGGGAATGGCAACAAACGGCATGAGACAGCCAGGGTGTTTGCCATAGGAAATGGAGAAAGAAAAGGTTATGAAGGTAGTAGACCCATGTGTGGTTGTTGTAACCGACACCACCATGGGCTGTTCCCGAATGTGTGTAGGAAGTTCTCTAAGGTAGGACATTTGGCCAAAGACTATAGGTCCAGACCACTTGCTGCAGCTCAAACTGCATAGGGAATGGACTGGAAGGCCACTGTCACCTGTTTTGGATGTGGAAAGAAGGGACACTTCAAGAATGAGTGCCGAGAGCCGTGGATGAGAGGAAATCCTGGTAATATAGGAGGATTTGCTAGCCGAGGTGTGGGAAGTAATGGCTTAAACCCTGTGAAGTGTGAGGTTGTAGAGAACCAGGGAAACAAGAGTACTAGGAATCAGCAGAGAGACATGGGAACAGCGCGTGTTTATGCTATTGGGAAGGAAGCTGGTGAGGACCCTAACGTAGTTACGAGTACGTTCCTTATCAATAATCGTTATGCTTCCATACTATTTGATACCGGTGCGGATATGAGTTTCGTATCCACCAATTTTATGCCATTACTAGGAATCTCCCAAACACCTCTAGGGTTTAGTTACGATGTGGAATTAGCTATCGGAAATAGGGAGAAGATAGACACCGTAGTTCGAGGTTGTACCTTAAGTTTCCTAGATCGTCCGTTTAGCATAGACCTATTGCCAGTTACCTTAGTAAGTTTTGACGTCATTATCGGAATAGATTGGTTGTCGAAGAACAGTGCACACATCATCTGCGATGAGAAGATCGTGCTTTTACCGTATGGCAGAAAAGTTCTGAGCATACAAGGAGATCGGAGCGACCGTGGAAGTCCTTCCCGGTTGAGCATCATCTCTTGTATTAAGGACCAGAAGTACATCGATAGAGGAGGTTATCTTTTCTTAGCTCGAATTTCTAAACAGAAAAGCGAGGAGAAGAGTGAAAGACACCTTAATGATGTACTAGTCGTTAGAGAGTTTCCCGACGATCTTCCAGGGATTCCACCTGTCCGACAAGTGGAATTCCAAATAGAGTTGATACCCGGTGCTGCACCCGTAGCCCGGGCACCCTATCGACTTGCTCCAAGAGAATTGGAGGAACTGTCTAAACAGTTGGCGGAATTGTCAAAGAAAGGATTCATTCGACCAATTTCATCATTGTGGGGAGCACCAGTGTTGTTTGTGAAGAAGAAGGATGGATCGTTTCGGATGTGTATCGGTTATAGGGAGTTGAATAAGTTGACGGTGAAGAACCGATATCCGTTACCTAGAATAGATGACCTATTCGACCAACTCCAAGGAGCTAGTGTCTTTTCTAAGATCGACTTACGATCTGGTTATCACCAGCTTAGAGTTCGAGAGGAGGATATCCCTAAGACGGCGTTTAGGACTCGTTATGGAAACTATTAATTCCAAGTGATGTCGTTTGGTTTGACCAACGCGCCAGCGGTTTTCATGGATCTCATGAACCGAGTATGTAAGCCATATCTAGATAAGTTTGTGATAGTATTTATAGACGACATCTTGATATACTCCAAGAGTAGTGAAGAGCATGAAGAGCATTTGAGGCTCATTTTAGGATTGTTGAGAGAGGATAAGCTGTATGCCAAATTCTCTAAGTGTGAATTTTGGATTCCGTCCTTGCAATTCTTAGGTCACGTGATAGATAGTCGAGGTGTTCATGTTGACCCAGCTAAGATTAAGGCCATTAAGGAATGGGCAGCTCCTAAGAACCCATCAGAAATCTGCCAGTTTCTAGGTTTAGCAGGCTATTATAGGAGGTTCATTGAGGGATTTTCTAATATAGCTAAGTCGCTAACCAAACTAACATAGAAGGACGTTAAGTATGAATGGGGAGAAAAGGAAGAAGAAGCATTCCAACTTCTGAAGGAGAAGTTGTGTAGTGCGCCCATCCTAGCTTTTCCTGAAGGAAGCGAAGACCTTGTCGTGTACTGCGATGCTTCGCATAAAGGCTTAGGTGATGTTTTGATGCAACGGGAGAAGGTGATTGCTTATGCATCCTGACAACTTAAGAAGCATGAGAAAAACTACACCACCCATGACCTTGAGTTAGGTGCTGTAGTGTTTGCCCTTAGGATTTAGAGACATTATTTGTATGGAACTAAGTGTGTAGTGTTTACCGACCATAAGAGCTTGAAGCATATCTTAGATCAGAAGGAACTGAATATGAGACAACGTCGTTGGTTAAAATTGCTTAGTGCTTATGACTGTGAGATTCGTTATCATCCAGGTAAGGCTAATGTTGTGGCTGATGCACTTAGTCGTAAGGATAACATTCCACCATTACTCGCTCGATCCCTAGGAATGACCATTGTTTCACCTCTACCATCTCAAATCTTAGTCGCCCATGCTACAGCATTGACAGAAGAGAACCGTCCTTACCAGAATCTTCATGGAATGGTAGAAAGTGAAAACGGCTTGTTGAAGCGTTCCGATGGAACCTTATGCTTCAAAGACAGAAGCTGGATACCATTTCATGGTGGAATCCCTGTGTTGATTATGCAAGAGTCGCATAAATCAAAATACTCTATTCATCCCGGAGCCGATAAGATGTATCAGGACCTTAAGAAACTCTACTGGTGGCCTAACATGAAAGCCGATATAGCTCAGTATGTCAGTTGGTGCCTGACTTGTTCTAAGGTAAAGGCCGAACATCAGAAACCCTCAGGACTATTAGTTCAACCCGAACTCCCAGAATGGAAATGGGAGCGAATCACCATGGACTTTATCACCAAATTACCAAGAACAGCTAGCGGCAATGACGCTATCTAGGTAATCGTAGATCATTTAACTAAGTCTGCTCACTTCTTAGCCATTAGCGAGACCGATAGTCTCGATAAGCTCGCTCGACTGTATCTTAAGGAGATAGTATCGCGTCATGGAATACCGATATATATCATTTCCGATAGAGATAGCCGTTTTACATCCCACTTTTGGATATCCTTACAATCAGCGTTAGGAAAAACTTGGATATGAGCACCGCTTACCACCCTCAAACCGATGGTCAAAGCGAGAGAACCATTCAGACCTTAGAGGATATGCTTAGAGCCTGTGTTATTGATTTCGGCAAAGGCTGGGAGAGACATCTCCCTTTGGCCGAATTATCTTACAACAATAGTTATCATTCTAGCATTAAGGCCGCTCCATTTGAGGCAATCTGTATGGCGAAAATGTCGTTCTCCTGTTGTTGCTGAAGTTGGCGAGAGTCAACTTACAGTCCCAACTTGTCCTAGAAACCACTGAGAAGATAGTTTTGATTCGTAACTGGTTGCAAACCGCTCGTGATAGACAAAAGAGTTATGCCGATAGGAGACGCAAACCTTTAGAATTTCAGGTTGGAGATCGTGTTATGTTAAAGGTTTCTCCTTGGAAAGGAGTGATTTGATTTGGAAAGCGTGGAAAACTCAATGCCTGATATATTGGTCCCTTTCCAATCCTGGAAAGAATCAGACCGGTAGCATACCGCTTGGAGCTACCATCGGAATTGAGCAGTGTACACAATGTCTTTCATGTTAGTAATCTTAAGAAATGTCTTTCGGAGGAAAACATAGTTATGCCCTTAAGAGATATTCGTATCGACGAGAAATTGAATTTCATTGAGGAACCGATTGAGATCATGGATCATGAGATTAAACGGATGAAGAATAGCCGTATTTCGATTATCAAAGATCGTTGGAACTCCCGACATGGACCGGAGTTCACTTGGGAACGTGATGACGTTTTCTGAAGGAAGTATCCTAAACTTTTCATGACATCAAGCAACTCGGAGTGAAACCCGGGACGGGTTTCTTCTGAGGCTATGAGGCTGTGACAACTCGCAATTTAGGGAGTCTATTTTAGGTAACCGCATTACGTTAAACTAAACCGAGTTTTGCCTTTAACACTATTTTTATCAACCATGACTTGATTTTATATCGTCTATTGGTTTTTATGGTCTATTTCATTATTGAACGAGTTATCATGTGAGTTTTAACTCTTTTTGGTAGGCACTATTCGATTCGCCACTAGAAAAGCCTAAAACGAGAAATATTGTAACTTTTAGACCGTAACTCGAAAACTGGCAAATAAATAGTCAAAACTCGTGGAAAAACATAAATAACGATAATAGAAAGTCGAATGAACGTCTTGAGACACTCGGGGGACAATATATGAGCTCGGGAATGGGTAAACGGGACATTTTACTAAAAATGGCAACCACGGCCCCTCCTTTTTCCCTTGGTTGGCCGCCACTCCCCTCCCTTCTCTTTATTTTTAGGTCCCTAAGTCCCTAGTATATATGGCCTCACCCACCCTCATTTGGCCAGTTTTTTTCTTTCACTAAAAACACACACAAACACACTTTCTCTCTCTACACTCTCTCTCTCCTCAAATAAATAAAACCCTAACCCTAAACACCTAACCGACCGCCGCCACTGTTCTAGCCACCTCCGGCCACACCGCTGCGCGTGACCACTCACCTCCACCACCATCTTGTAGCTCTTTTCATCCTCTTTCTATCCATATATAATACTCTCACTAAAACCTTCATTAACACCTTCAAATCTTAAGATTAAGATTTGGATTTCTAGGGTTTCAAGTGGGTTTTGTAATTCGTGTTTGGAAAAGGTTAAAGGGACTTGAATACACCTTGTTTGATCATAGAAAAGTCATGTACATCCCTTCTAGTCTAAACATAAAATTAAATCTAATTAACACCTAAATAAACATGCAGCTAGTGTTTGGAAAGCATGTGGTGTATCATATTGTTGGGTCTTTGCATTTTAGGTCTAGTTTCATATTTTTGGTTAGGAGTAGATGTTTGGTTGATGATTGGAGGTTGATTGATTGTATTTGGATGTTGTGGTATTGATTTGGGAGTGCTTGGAGCGCGTTAGGTTGTGGTGATGGGGCGTACGCACCATGAAACCCATGTATGGGTCATGGGTGGTGTCGTACATTACCCACATGGACCAAGGGTCCAGGTTGAGTTGTCGTGGTAGGTTGTGAGTTGATATTGTTGGTGTTTGGATGAGACGCGTGGAGCCGAAAAGCTTCTAGAGCTTGTTTGGTTCACGTGGTCTTAACCTTGACCGTGTCATGACCATTAGGGTCATAACATTGGTTTCGGGTATGTTTGGTTGGTTGATTGGTTGGCGAGATTGATTTGAGTTGATTTGGGATTGAATTGCGCTATTATGACTTTTAATTGGACTTGATATATATAATTGTCAACTTTGAGCGACGTCGGCGTCACTTTGACTTTTTAGTCAATAGGTAATCCCGACAATGCCATAACATGGACTTTAGTATAGTTTGGACTATTGATTGATTAAAAGCCGAGAAGTCATGACTCGTGCTTGTGGACTCGAAACGAATAACGATGTGAAACTAATATTGAAAATTGATGAAATATATATGAAAATGCTAATAGACTATGAAATATAAATAATAAAAGGGCATTTATACTAAAAAGATTGATAACAAGACATATCCTGTTATTTACTATTTTTAAATGGAAACTAACGACTAAAAATGGAAATGTTTTATAATAAATAAGTAATTAATGTTTCGAGTACACGTTTATCGAATTATGCCAATTATGGGCATTTAATAGTAGTTTCAAGTATTTATTTACTTACGTTGTGTGCATGGGTTACGGATAACCAAACAATAATAGTGTTGATCCACGTGGGTAGCGGACTTATTAGGTTGACGAATCAAATAAAAGCCCGCTAGGTACGTTGGGTAACCTTATTAATGGGTGAATTATCCTTATGACTCTTTAGGATGCGACTGATTTATGTGATAATAAGCGACACGAATAAATAATTGAGTTTATCGAGTTGACGAATTCAATAAGGCCTACTATTTATTCCGAAACTTATTGGACTATGGAGCTTATCGCTTAGATGTCTCATTGTGTTGCATTGAGTCACATATTGATTGTTTGAGTGCATTCAAGGCATCATATTGAGTTGATACACCTACATGAGGATACCAAACACTAGGATTAAATGGTGAAACGAGACATTTTTGGAAATAACGAAATATAATACATTGGAGTAGATAACGTTGATTATGGGAATTATATATTAAAATTGGTTTACATTAATAGGTTATGCCGAGTCGATAGTTATTGTGCCGTGATTACTGTTATCTTCTGCTAGTGTTTATTCGTACGTTGCTTGCTTGAGGTAAGTTTCATAGCCCCACTTTTATCTACATTTTTAACTAAATTGGGGTGAGAATCATGCTACTGTTTTTGGATCTTTAAAACTATTTGGATTTGCTTATGTGCTTGACTGTTTAGATAGATGTGTGGTAGTCGTTCTCTAGCTAAGAATAGACTTCTACCTCGACCTAGTCCGGGGTTGGCAACTGTTCTAGAGGTTGCCACGACAGTGCTGGACTAGAGTTGCGGGGCCCGAGTAATCCCTGGATGCGGGATATGGTTGGTGATCCGGGTAGGATCGGTGTGCAAACGGTATTTATCTATCTTAGGTCTTGCATAACAAATCAACTCCTACAGGTCCACTATGATTTTATTGAACTTAAAGATATGAACTCACCAGCGTAAGCTGACCTTTTAGCATGTTTTCTCAGGTATTTAAATGATGTTTGTAATACGTGATCGGTGGAAGCTTGGCAAGAAGGCGAGGTTCAAGGATCATATTTTACTCTGATAAACTTTGGGGACCTATTTTATTAAATCATGTTTTAGGCCTAAGATTTATACTTTTGGATTAAATGTTTTGAATACTTAAAGTTGGGATTGGTTTTGAATGTTAAATGACTATCTTTTTGCTATACTTGTGTAAGATACCAATCCAATAGTAACGCCCCGAAAACTTGATTAAGTCTTCCGCTGTACCAAGATTTGGGGGTGTTACTATCCCAACCAAAGGTTGAAGCAGAAACTCAATGAAGATGCTCAAATCATCAACCATAAGTTGAGCAAGAATCCCAGTCACCCGGCTGAAAGGTTCCAGCCGCCCGGTTGAAGCCACCATCAGTTAGAGAGTTGCATTAAAACTTGTTTTAATCACCATTAATCACCTTAAGTGCGATCATTTGCCTAAATTTATGATTATCGGGGCTTTGTAACAGCATTTGGGTGATGATTCAAGCATAAATAGTGCCATATTTCACCACATTTCATAAAACTTATTTTACAATCAAGCCTTACACCATAAGGACTTGATCATACTTTCTACTAACCAAAAAGAGCTCTAAATCTCTGCCATTCTCAAGGAGAAGCCAATAAAGAAGTTAGGAAGCATTGTTGATACTAATTGGAAGAGGCTAAAGGTTCATTATTCAATTAGAGGCTCTAAGATGGGCTATAACTTCTTACATTTCTTACTCAATTGTAGTATACATTTGGGTAACTTTTTCTACTAAGTTTATTATGTTGAATGATTTGATGATGAATGAAATGTTACTTGTATATATTTTTATATTATTTTCATTGTAAAGTGTGGAACTTTGGTGGCAACTTTGGAGATAAACCCTTTTCTGATTTCAGTAGTTTTTCAGGCCTTTTGGCCCCAAGAACCCTTATGTATTAAAGAGATAAGTTGTTTAATTTATCATTCGATTATATTTACTTGTGATTGTTTGATTTCTTTATCTGCTTTTCTTTTCATTACTATACTAGGCTAGATTTATTAGTATTTGCTTAGGATTGCATGAAACCTGTTTATTGATTATTGTGTGCCGATTCTTGTTTAATTAGTTGTGATTTGCGTTAGGAGTAGGAAAACTGGCTAGGTCAAATATATTACTAATTTGAACATCTGACTAAATGTGTAGTTATTATTAACTTGATGTTCGTTGTATTTAATGTGTGAATTGTGTTTGCATTGTCGAAATTGAGAGTTAAAAGGGCTTTCTTAGGCGTCGTTCAATTAGAACATAGTTCATAGAGTTATGGAGTAACCAACCCTCAATTGATATTAAGGAATACAATGCTCTAATTAAACAATGACATGAAAATCCGACTAATAAATAAAAGATAACTAGGGAGTAATGGAATTCTAAGTAAATACACTTTACCTCTTATATGAAGTTCACCAATTTACTTTTCTGCATATTTAGTTTAATAATTAGTTTTAAAAACAAAAATCCTCCACAACCCGAGATTTTTACTGCTTTCTATAAAACATAAAATACAAATGCAATCATCCCTCAACCTTAGAGTTAATTCATTATACACTTTGAGCCTACCTCACTATTCCCCTAGAGAAGATCAATCCCCTGTGTCTTACCTACACTACATTACAACGGTTAGGTACTCTGCCTAAGAGGATCGTAAAACTTCTTGTGTTTACAATTATCGCATCACTTGCCTTGCCAACTCGACCTATTCGAGTTGTAGTTCAGTCAAGTGATCAGTAGGTTGTCGATAGAATATTTCATCCTTTTGACGTTGCTCAATTTATCGGATTCTCAACTCTTATTCCCTTAGTTCAAGCCCCTTCTTTCTGATCTCCAAAAATGCTTCAATGTTCTGTGACTTTTTGGCATTGTACGGCTCGTTGAGACTTGTATATTCATTGACCATCAACCTAGCCAACATTTCCTCATTGCTACATCTTGAAGATACCGATGACGCATCCCATTTCTTCTTTGCTCTGTCCCTGCCCATTGAACGTCAAACATCTTGCACATCCGCTTCCTCATCTTCTCCAGCCTTCATATTTAAATTAAAACTATCCCGCCACTAACTAGGTCGTGTTGAAAAAATGATAAGGATTTAAAACATACGTTATTAGGGGCGCATTTAAGCCCTAAATCAATACATTTTATATCCGTTCCTACTTAAAATAGTTCCTTCTCACATTTTGGTTCTTTTGGAAAAAAAATAATGGAATCAAGCATATTTGGACGAAAAGGAGTGAAAACACGAAGAAAACGATAGAGTCAAGAATTCAAGGCAAAATTTCACACCTGACGGTGTCCCAACCCATAGGGCGACGCCGTCGCTCACAAGGTTTTCTAAAAAGTCTCAAGCGATGGCTCAGGTCACTTTTTGGTTTTACAACATGACGGCATCACGCCTTATTTCTGGAGGGCATCGCCCTTTATTTTACACCAGACGACCAAGACCCATTTTAAGACGACGTCCTTATTGAGCCAGATGGCGTCACATTTCCTAAACTGACGCCGTCCCAACGATGACTTGTCTCAAACAAAAACCTAATGACAGCGACCAGATGGCGTCACCATCAAAAGGCGACGTCGTCGCATGTGTATATCTATATATAGGCTTCTAATTTTCTGTATTTGATGTGTAATATTTTGGAGAGCAAACCTTAGTTCGTTAATAGTCCGACTTGGGCAGTATTTTAGGGTTACAAACCCTTCTTTACACTCAAAGATAAGTTTGTTAATCCATTATATCACCATGTTTATCATATGTTCAATTGTTTATGTGTGTGCATGCTTATCTATCATGAGTAGCTAAATTATTATTGTGTTTGCTTAGATCTATAAAACCTAGTTGTTGATTATTGTTAGGTTGTCTCTTGTTTTAATTGGTAGACGCTAGAGTAAGGAAATTAGCTTCTTCTTTAATTTTTGCGAGCTTGAACGTCCTAAATAGCGCAAAGCTTGAGAGTGCACTTAATCCATCATTGTGTTTATTGCGTGAGCTATAGATTTAGGATAGTAGAGTATTCGTTGGAGATAATACGGCACTTGGCGATCCCATATAGTCTAGAGGAGAGTTACAATTCATAGAACTAGGGAATTAGGCACCCCCTATGACTAACCCGGAATACAACGCACCAATTAGAATGAGGATGTGACAATTCAACTGACTAGTAAGAGATAACTAGGGAGTAAAAAAATCTAAGTAAACACGCTTTTAATTATCATAAGAACACACCAATCAATCCATATCCTATTTTCCTTTTCATTAGTTTTTAGTTTAAATTAGTAAGTAGTTAACATTGGTAGAAGTACCACCCCCCACTCCTAAACCCTGAGATTTTACTTGTTTTACAAAAAAAAATAAAAAGCTAAAAAGAATCACCCTCAACCTCACCTTCTCGTCATATAATTCTACTAGAATCTCTATTCCCCTAGAGAACGATCAACCCCCTAGGCTTACCCATACTCAACTGCAATGATTAGGTACACTTCCTAGTGCGTTGTAAAGCTTGCTCGTTGATAAGGAAATCTTTCGACCCCGAACCACGCATCAAGTTTTTGGCGCCGATGTCGGGGAATAGAATAGCTAGTTAGTTTCCTATCTCGATTAGGTCTACTCGCTTGATTCCTATCAAGTGAGCTTTTTTTTTTCTTAGCTTTCTTTTAGTCTATCCCTTTTTTTGTGTTTTTGTTCGTAGCCTTGTCACTTTTCGTCATTGTAGGTGATAATCCACCCAACAACAATCCATCGCCGCATCAACCACTACCACTACCCAATCAACCACCACTCGACCTGCCAAGAGGCCATACTCTTGGTGCATATTCTAGACCGAGCCATCATGGCTATAGGAACACCACTGAGCTCGCACATCAAGCTCAAACTACGGCCCTGCGATTTGACAACATCTAGTTGGTGCAAAACGGATGCGTATTCCATGCACTTTGTTCTGAAGATCCTAATCAGCATCTCAAGGATTTCCTTAAAATTGTTGACTCCATTTACCTTGATGCTACCACTCAGGAGACCACACGATTGCGTCTCTTCCAATTCTCTCTACAGGATCAAGCTAGTAACTGGGTTGAGCAACTTCCCGCATGATCCATCTCAAGTTGGGATGATCTCACCACCCGTTTCCTCACCCAATTTTTCCTATTGAGGAGAACCACCAAGATTAGGAATGATATCTTGATGTTCCAACAACATCAAGGTGAAACTCTTTATGAGGCGTGGACTCAATTCAAGTAATTACTCCACAAAGTCCCTCACCATGGCATTAATCTTTGGCTCCAAGTCCCAATTTTCTATGATCATGTCAATTTCCTCACAAAGAGATCCATTGACCAAGCGGCCGGTGGTAAGCTTAGTGAATTAACCGTGGAAGAATCATAGGGTACTATAGAGGACCTTTCCCTCTATGACAACGAATGTTGGAATGACCACTGTGAGTTTCCCAAAACCATAAACGCAATATCCTTGCCTTCAAATGACTCACAACCTTACAATCGTAGGATGCTCGAACTTGAAGATCAAGTCAAATTCCTAATGAGTTCCTACGAAGATCTGAAACCTTCACGCCAAGTGAACAAAGTCTCTTCCTTGTGTGAGTTATGTAGTGGTCCCCATGACACTCGTAGTTGCACGAGACTCTCTAAATAAGCTTCCGTGAACTACGCATCTTCACGCACCAATGGAGTGGGAGGAAGATTCCCGATAACCTCCGGACCTAGGACTTACAATGAAGCCCGAGAGGCATGGAAGGGAGAAACCGACTATAATTGGAGTCAAACCAAAGAATTCACTTCTAACGACTCCCCATGGCCCCAACATTACGATTCAAGCCCTCATAGTCCTAGTCAACGTAACTTGGAAGGGATAATGTGAAATTTCGCAACATCTCAAGAAGCCCAAATAGCCAAGCTTTCGGATCATTTCGATCAACAACAAGCCGAGATGGATAAGAAGATAGATAACCTCTTGAAAGCCATTAACAATCATGTTGATAAGATGGCAACTAAGATGGTTAATGCCATCTCGACTTACTCCTCCGAAAAAGCTCCCATTTTAAAGATTAAGGACCCGAGCTAGTTCTTCGCTCACTCTCAATTAGGCAATGAAAATAGGGACCCGTCTTCATAAAAGCAAGTTCACTTTGTCATTGCCATCACCCTAGTGAGACCAAATAGGAATATTGATGAAGCGAACCACGAGACAGTGCTTGAGGTTAGTGAGACTTCTAAGGATGAAACAACTAAAGAAGTAGATGAAGTAGGTGACAAATACTTCAACAAGTTTCCTATGGAAGAGGAACTTTCATACCACCCACACCTAGTACGCCACCTTCGTCCCTTTTATGCTATGAGATCCCCACACATCACCATTGGAAATCCTAGAAATCTCTACATACCGTGTTGTATAGGGCACTTCTTCTTGGCAAAAGCCTACATCGGTTGCAAGTCCTCAATAAACATCATGACTAGCACATACTATAATTGGGTGATGAAAAGACCTATCCCAAGTAGGCAAGATCCCGATGATCCTAGAATAAGATGTAATTTCCTCGGTAGATTTAAGGGATTGCCCGTTTATGTAGGAAGCTTCACATACATAACGGATTTCGTAATTGTGGAAGATATTAGTACGACTATAGATCCTAGCTTGTCCCATGTAGTTCTAGGAAAACCATTCGTAGATAGCTCCGGAATGACTTATGACCCATCATTAGGGATAATTAGATTCAAGGACGAGACCATTGAAATTTCCTACCAAATGGCATTCAAGATTGAGAAAGTCTCGTCACTATCCAATAATGAGAAAGAACTTAAGCTATCGGTCTACTTTAGGAATGAGGAGGATAAAAGGAAAGGAGTAAATTATGTGAATAGTAAGATATTCGGATTCTATAAAGAATGCGTGAAGCTAGGACCTGAATATAGAACCAAATGGGGGCATGATGATTTCCTAGAGAGATGCACAATCGGACATAGCTATGCTATGGAAAATACCAATAGAAATCATCATGAGGAAGGAGATGATGGTAATGAAGTCATGTAGGGCATGACTACAAGTCTAGCTACAAGACTCATAAACAAAGAAGAGCGCTTCTTGGGAGGCAACCCACGTTTAATTGTTTGCATGTTTGTTTTTTCATTTTTGTTTATGTGTTTATATATCTTTTTTACTGTTTCTTAATTCTCATGTTTGTTTTGTGAAAATATTTTATTTTGTTTTTAACCTCGTCTTAATTGCATAAAAAGGTATTTTACAAAAAGATAAGTGTGGGGAAGATCACATATGTTTTACAGAACTAGCATGAACATGAGATTAACAATAATTGAAATTGTATATATTTGTGTGTTTGTTAGAGTCAAATGCTTGTATCGAGTCATAATGAATGTTTTTCAAGAATTTTTGCAGGTCTTTAAAGAATTATTTTTTCCAGAATTTTTCCGAAAAACGCTCTAGATCCTTTCTGTCAGAACAACTAGACGGCTTCGGGACTAAAGCCCGACGGCGTAAGGACTAAAGCCCGACGGTCGGCAATGTATAAACAGATTAAATGTTTCATTTTTTGTCTAATTTGTAATTTTTTGAAACTTCCAATTCTTAATTTTCCAAAAAATCTGCAAACATCCATTTCACAAGAATTATATCTTACTTGCTTTCTTGTATAATTTTGTTTTTATATATATAGTTTATGTGGAAAACTAGAAGGGGGGTTGAATAGTTTTGCCGATTTTAAGTTAGTTTCAAAAACTTTAGATTTGTTAATATGTGAGATCTTATGGATGTAGAGAAAGTATAGATCTAATGATAAAGCAAGTAAATAAAGTAAAGCAAAGGGATAGAAATGACACAACCGATGTATAGTGGTTCGGCTACAAGGACACCTTCCTTGCCCTACTCCACTCCCCGAGTCACCTACTCGAGAGTTCAAGCACTATGTCAACAAACTCCTTCACTTCGCAGAGAAGCCTTCACAACGTTGCTTACACCTTTTTCCGGTACAAAGCTAGAAACCGAGTCCGTAACACGGTGGACCAAACCAACACGACTATTACACAACAAATATGTGAAAATATCAAATACAAGATCTTCGCTCTGAAATCTTGAGGTGACAAATCAATCAAAGATCCCTTGCTTGGATGACTTGTAGAATGCTCGTGATCTCGCCTTAGAGAATGACCTACATGAGAATCACAATAGAAAGAAAGAAGAACAACTCTCTAGATCAAGTGATCTATATGTTAGAAGAGAATGAGAGTGTTTGAGAGATTTAGTAAGAAGAGGGGTGAGTTAGAATGAAGAAATGGCTCTCTATTTATAGCCAATTTCTGTCACTGTTCCCCGGATCCCACGGATCCCTCCTACTTGGTATCCGTCTAGTGTAATCCTAGGGATCCGTGGGACGCTCCTCTTTGCCCATGGGTCATGAGTTATGGGTTGGTCCATGGGTTTTCCTTAGATTCAATGTATCTAATGAATACATTGTATCTAGTCAATAGGTATGGGTTAATGGGTTATGGATATGAACCATGGGTTATGGTTTTTACCCATCCTAATAAACTATTACAACAAATAATTAATTACAACATTTTTGTATTTAAATGGCTATATGTAACTGCTTTACAAAAATAACATGTATCCTTATAATTATACTTAAGATAACATTATATTTGTTATCAACAAAACACAAAGAGATCGCAAAATATTAATAAACGTTTTTACGGTTTATTTGTATTAACAATCTCTCCCTTTTTGTTGATGACAAAACATAATGTTATGATGAGTAAAACTTAAGAATAGATGTATGTTTTGAAAGCCCCTAAGTTTTACTTCTTCTCCCCCTTTTTGTCTAAACAAAAAGTTAAAACTTTGAAGAAATAAAAGTGTGGAAAAATTAGTCCACGTAACGCTTACTCCCCCTTGACGGTAGCTTCCCCTAGTTTGGGGCGTCAAGTGAAGAAAAATTAAAAAACATCCTACAAAGAGAAAGGTTAGTAACATGCTTAAATAATCTTGTGATTGACGAGAATCAAGATTGGGAGCCAAGGTATGTAAACAAGGCCTTGTAATAAAACAACAAAGTGTAGTGGTATTTATGCCACCTACAAGCATGTAAAAATAAGAACAAGACTTGTTCTTGAAAATGACTTCAAAAGAAAAAGTACTAAAAATAGAAAATAGTAGTAATGATTCATTCCATGCTTGCATAAGGTTATGGATGGAGGTTTGGATGAGTAATGGTATTGATGCGATCAAGGATGAGGTTGAGTATGAATTGCATTTCTTCCCTAACTTCTATTGCTATTTCCCTAGTGGATTGGCAATGTTCACAATGTAAGTGATGTGGGTAATGAGTACGGAAATCTTCCGGGTTGTTTTGATTTGTGAGTTGCGGAAGTTGTGGTGGAAAAATAGGAAAATACGGATCAAAGTTCGGAATGATTGGAAGTGGTGGTGGAAAAGAACCTAGATGTTCTTGTAGTTTAATGGGAGCTAAAGGTGGTGATGTTTCAAGATCATTGAATATTGTGTTTGGAGAAGTTGGAGGTGTCAAAAAGGCTATTTCTTTTTGCTTTGGTTGTGGAGATCTTGTTGGAGTCGTAAGGAGTTCCAAAAGAGTGATTTTAGGTGGTGAGTGATTTGATGATGAAGTTGGTGTACTCATTGGTGATGAAGGAGGTGCTATAATGGAAGTATCTTGTGGTGAGTTTGTTGATGTTGATGAGCCATATGATGATGGTTTTCCTAAACAACAAGATTGGATGTTAATCCATGCGGATATCCTAGAGTTTGATTTTGGTATTTTGGAAGGTGGAAGTACAAAGGTTTGGGTTTCATGATGATGATTGTTTGTACTAGGTGATTCATCTAAAGATTTTGTGGATGACATGGTGTAGTTTGTTTGTGAAGATGAGATGGATTATGCAAGCATTTTGGGATTTCTATATATAGAAAAACAAAGCATTGTAATGAATGCTTGACCCAAAAAGTGGATTAAAATCTAATGATTAGATATGAATTTAAGGCATGTGATCATGAGAACACAAGCATTAAAGAGCATACTCCAAAAAATAAAACAAATGTGGATTTTTCATCCAAAGTGAGAAAAGTAGAAGATAAAAATAGCTTCTGTCTCACGGATCCCACGGATCCTTCCCTTGAGGGATCCGTCCGCATGAAGGCCGGGATCCGTGGTGCAGTGATTCAGGCAGCACACAATATTCCTTTTGGAAACATTTTTGCCTAGTGTGTGCCTATATGCAAACTATTTGGAGCGGTTATCTCGACTCCTAAGAAGAAAACAAAAATAAACTAGAAATGAAAAAGTATACTAGTATGTGAGATAACCCGAAAAACACATAGTTAGTACTTTGAGTACGTAATTTAGTGTTACCAATGCTCCTAATTCATTGTTGCTTAAATGAATGTACCCGAAAACACATATTGGTTATATGTCCCCTTTAGCATTCAAAAGACATGAGATGCAATGAAAACGGGTTTTACGTTGTATTAATAATGAGAAAGCGATTTGTCCTAGACGTGAGAAATTGCTTTTGTGAAATTGATACGGGAAGGAGTATCATTTCAGAAAGCATTTTGAAATACAAATGTTTTATCCTTTTGAAACAAGGATGTGTATGTAACTCGTACTTATTTTGGTAGAAAATAAGAAAATTATAAGTGAAAAACTTATCTTGGGTTTTGAAAATTCCCGTATGGTTTGTGATTTGTGCGTGAAATGGAGATCCTAGACTCAGAAAGAAGAAGGCTAGTGTTTACATACCTTGTAGAGTCAAAAAGTAAGTTACGACATTTGTTCCATGAGACCAAGACCAAGACGAAGTAGGTTGAATTGTTCCCTCTTCAACGGTTTGGTGAGGACGTCGGCTATGTTGTCTTCGGATGCTACCTTCGCAATAGAGATGTTCCCCTTTTGAACATTGTCTCTTAAGAAGTGATGACGAATCTCTATATGCTTTGTGCGAGAATGCAATACCGGATTCTTGCTTAAGTTGATGGCGCCTTTGTTGTCACATAGGATGGCTATGTCGCTTAGATGGATGTCGTAGTCGAATAACGCTTGTTTCATCCATAGTGCTTGTTGGCATGCTTTGCCGGCGGAGACGTATTCGGCTTCGGTTGTTGATATTGCTAGTGCCGTTTGTTTCTTAGAAAATCAAGATGTTAAACAACATCCCATGAAAGTACATACCTCACTTGTACTTTTTCTATCAACATAATCACCTGCATTGTCAGAATCTGCATATACAATTGTTTCTACTCCCGTGCCCTTAGGATACCATAATCCTAATTGTGTTGTATCCTTAGGATACCAAAATCATTAGCACAAGAATACGCAAGAAGTATTCTTATAGACTCTAATCTAGCCACGGGGGCATAGGTCTCATCAAAGTCTATTCCTTCTTGTTGGTTATACCCTTGGGCAACGAGTCTAGCCTTGTTCCTAGACACTACTCCGTTTCCATCTAATTTGTTTTTATAAACCCATTTGGTTCCTATTATGGTTTGATTACTAGGTGGAGGGACAAGTGTCCAAACATCATTAGAAACAAATTGATTTAATTCTTCTTGCATAGCCATTACCCAACTCTCATTTTTATGGCTTCTTGTGTATTCATAGGTTCTATGGTTAAAACGAAACAAAACAAGCTACTTTGGTTTTGAACTTGAGACCTTAATGTTCTTTCGTTTAGCTTTCCTATGACCTTATCTACGGGGTGATCTTTGGACTCTTTAATGTTTATGACTTCATCATTTAAAGGTTCTTCTTCTTCATTTATCTTTTTCTTTATTACTATAGCTTTACTTTCTACAATCTCGTCATCGACAAAAGGTGGAGAGGGTTTGGGTGGACTTTCATCAAATTTTACATTTAATGACTCTTCTACCTTCATTGTTTTTTGTTTAATATGACGTAAGCTTTGCTATTTGGAGAGTAACCTAGAAAGATACCTTCGGTTGATTTAGGATCAAATTTTGTAAGGTAATCTTTAGTGTTAAGAATAAAACATTTGCTTCCAAAGACTCTAAAGTGATTTAACGTAGGTTTTTGCCTCAGAGTAACTCATATGGAGTTTTACCTAAGATTGGCCTAATTAACACTCGATTGAGTATGTATGTTGAAGTATCAACGGCATTACACCAAAACTTTTGAGGTATGGATTGTTCATTAAGCATGGTTCGACTTATTTCTTGTAGGGTTCTATTCTTTCTTTCTACTACCCCATTCGATTGTGGAGTGCGTGGAGCCGAGAAGTTGTGAGTAATACCATTAGCGTCACAAAAGGCTCCAAATTGCACTTCATTATCGAATTCCCTACCATCATCCGTCCTAATAGACACTATAGGACTTCCTAGTTATCTTTGGATCTTTTTGCTTAATATTTCAAACTAATTAAAGGTTTATGTTTTGTTCTTTAAGAATTTTGTCCATGTATACCTAGAATAATCATCCACTATGACCAAAGTATAGTAGTTGCCTCCATAACTTTGGATAGCGGATGAACCAAATAAATCCATATGTAGTAATTCTAGACACTTAGTTGTAGACACCATGTTTTTAGCTTTATGACTAGAATGAACTTGTTTTCCTACATTACAAGCATCACAAAAGTGATGTTCATATTTTAACTTAGGTAGATCTCTTACTAGATCTTTGGATGATAGCGATTGAAGAAGTCGCATGTTGGCGTGACCCAATCTTTGATGCCATAAGGTCGAAGTATCATCCATAGAGGTAAGACATAGTTTGTCCTATGTTTATTACCGATTTTAATGACATAGACTCCATGTTTCCTAATACCTCTTCCTATGCTTATGCCATTTTTTAATATTTTACTACCGGTTTCGGTAAAAGTACATTGCACTTTTTATCACATATTTGTCCTATACTTAAGAGGTTAAAGTTTAGGTTTTCTACGTGACACACATCGTTAATGGTTAGAGATTTGTTAGAAATCGTACCTTTACCGATGATTTTACTTTTGCTATTTCCAAATACCACATTACCTCCATTGAGGATTCATATGTGGAGAATAGATCCTTATTGTCGGTCATGTGCCTCGTGCACCCGCTATCCTTGACCCATTCATCCGGATCTAGGTCGACCTTTAAGCACACCTAAGAAAACAATTAACTCAAAAGTTTGGTCCCCATTTGTTCATGGGTCCATTAGTGTTAAACATTCCATTCATGTTAGACATGTATGGATAAGATGAGTATGCATTCCATGGAGCAAAGTTTTGAAAGGAAAACCATTTTTCATATTTGGGTTCCATCCCATTTGATGGTTACTTCTTGGGTAAACATTATTAGGTCTCCTAGATGGATTAGGTTTTGAGAAAAATGGAGCTTTGTTTCTTGCAAAAGTAGGATTATATTTTGGAGGTGGTTGTCTAGTGGTGACATGAGTTGGTTTCTTCCTATTAACGATAACAAACTCAGTTCTAGATGAAGAAGCTACGTTATTACCACTTGTTTGCTACATCGGACCCACGGATCCACGGCTTAACACTAGCCGGTTCCCTTTTGATGGGATCCGTGGGATCTGCCACAACAGTGGCTGGTTTTTCTAGTGCCTTAACAAATTGTGTTTCTTTGTTTTCACTAGTTGATGGATCAAGTTGTTGAATACCTAAACCTTTTTGGTTGTTGCCGGTTTTAACACTATCTAATATCATATCTAAAGTATTCGTACTCATTCTAGCAATTTTAGAATCTAGTTGATCAACTAGTGTTTGAAGTTGAACGCAAAGTTCACATTCACTACTTGCTATTTTACCCTTTTCTAAACGTTTTAGTTTTGCTTTTAATTCTATGACTTCTTTATCTAAACGTTGGTTTTGACTTTTTAAAAGCTTGTTTTTGTTAATTAGTTTTAAGCTAATATTGCATAATTTGTCATATTCATTATGCAATGAGTCGTCATCAAGTGATGAGCTACTATAGTATTCGTGACATACCTCGTCATTTGCCATGAGACAAATTTCTTCGTCCTCCTCGTCGCTCATTCCCCACATGCCGCTCACGAACGCCTTTTGATCATCCCGTTTGGGACACTTACTAATAAAGTGGTTTGGGTCCCCACATTTAAAGAAAGTACGATCATCTTTTGGCTTCTCGTCCTCTTTGCTTTTCCGAAAGCCTTTCTTATCGTCATACGGTTGTTTGACGTATCATCCCTTCCTTCTAAAGAACTTTTTAAAGTCTCTTACCGCCATAGCGTACTCCTCATCGTCACTACTTGAAGAGGAGTTCTCTTCATCGCTTGAAGCCTTTTTGGCTTTAAGGGAAAGAGATTTGTGTTTCTCTTTCACCTTTGAGGCTTCGTAGTCTTTAGCAAAGACAAGCTCGTAGACTTTTAAGTTTCCTATGTGTTCATCAAGGGTGAGGATTGTCAAATCTTTTGACTCTTCGATAGCCGTCACCTTGGATCTCCACTTCGATGGAAGTGCCCTTAGATATCTCCTAACATGGTTACGGCTAGAAAAAGATTCATCAAGTGCTTGTAAAGATGTAATAATAGTATTAAAATTAGCAAATGAATGATCTATAGTTTCGTCATCCGTTATTAAAAATTGTTCATATTGTTGAACAAATAAATCAATTTTATTATTTTTAACTTGTTGATTACCTTGATGAGTTACAACTAAAGAATTCCAAATTTATTTAGAGGTTTTAAGCATAGAAATTATTTCGAATTCCTTTTTGGGTAAAGCATTATACAAAACCATTTTAGCTTCACTATTCTTAGAAAGCTTTTTCTTCATTTCATCATTTAGTTTATCATGAGGTATGTTAACTAAATTTCCTTTATCATCATTTGAGGTAGCCTCAAAATCGCCTTCAACAATAATGACCAAAGATCAATATCTTTAGACTTCACATATGTTTCGAATCTATTTTTCCAATATATAAAACCATTAGTTTCAAGTAGTGGTGGTCGTTGCATAGATTGTCCTTCCTTGTAATTTTCAGAACCCATAGTGATCGAAAAGTTTTTAAAATAGAAATTTACTTTAAAACTTTTATAAACTTAGCTCTTGATTCCAATTGTGGAAAACTAGAAGGGGGGGTTGAATAGTTTTTCCGATTTTAAGTTAGTTTCAAAAACTTTAGATTCGTTAATATGTGAGATCTTATGGATGTAGAAAAAGTATAGATCTAATGATAAAGCAAGTAAATAAAGTAAAGCAAAGGGATAGAAATGACACAACCGATTTATAGTGGTTCGGCTACAAGGACACCTTCCTTGCCCTACTCCACTCCCCGAGTCACCTACTCGAGAGTTCAAGCACTATGTCAACAAACTCCTTCAACTTGGCGGAGAAGCCTTCACAACATTGCTTACACCTTTCCGGTACAAAGCTAGATACCGAGTCCGTAACATGGAGGACCAAACCAACACGACTATTACACAACAACTATGTGAAATATCAAGTACAAGATCTTTGCTACAAAGATCTTGCGGAGTGACAAATCAATCAAGGACCCCTTGCTTGGTTGACTTGTAGAATGCTCATGATCTCGCCTTAGAGAAGGACCTATATGAGAATCACAATAGAAAGAAAGAAGAACAACTCTCTAGATCAAGTGATCTATATGTTAGAAGATAATAAGAGTGTTTGAGAGATTTAGTAAGAAGAGGGGTGAGTTAGAATGAAGAAATGGCTCTCTATTTATAGGCAATTTCTGTCCATTGTTCCCCAGATCCCACGGATCCCTCCCACTTGGGATCCGTCTAGTGTAATCCTAGCGATCTGTGGGACGCTTCTCTTTGCCCATGGGTTTTTTGGTTATGGGTCATGGGTTATGGGTTGGTCCATGGGTTTTCCTTAGATTCAATGTATCTAATGAATACATTGTATCTAGTCAATGGGTATGGGTTAATGGGTTATGGATATGAACCATGGGTTATGGTTTTTACCCATCCTAATAAACTATTACAACAAATAATTAATTACAACATTTTTGTATTTAAATGGCTATATGTAAATGCTTTACAAAAATAACATGTATCCTTATAATTGTACTTAAGATAACATTATATTTGTTATCAACAAAACACAAAGAGATCGCAAAATATTAATAAACGTTTTTACGGTTTATTTGTATTAACAGTTTATACCGTCGATTTTACACGAGGTTTCGTCTCATTTTCTTATAAGTGTGCAGGTTATATTAGACAAGAAGAAGAAGTACATGATGGAAGCAACACTTATTACTTGTTCATTCTTCTTTGAGGAGAATTTAGCCGCAACTTTAAACATATCCTACCGAGCTAATCCGGGGAGTACTAGTTTCTTTCTCTTTTGTTTACCTTCCTTTATCATAACTTTGATACTTCCGGGGAACATTTGGGACAATTTTCAGTTTAAGTGTAGGGAGGAAGAATAAAACGGGAACTTAGGAACTATTCACTCACTTGATTTTTGCCTCGTCCTTGATAAATTGTGTAATAAACTATGAGAAATATTTGTTAGGGTAATTTTAGCACCAAATTTACATTTTTATGGCATTTACGAGTAAAACTTTAGTCTTAAAGCGTCTCATGGATAGGAATTATATGACTAGCACAAAAACTATATACCACTCAAATTCCACCCCAAAAATGTGAGGTTCGCCCCTAGATCTTTAGGACTAAAAGAATTAATCTTTAATGCTTAGTGAGTGTACCGGTAGTATAATAGATTCTAGAACTTGTTTCGTGATGCATTCCAGGATCGCTAGTGAGACAACATTCGTGTAGTTATTATTAACTAAATGATAAGAGGAATTAGTATAACCCTTGTTTTAAACCTGTAATTTAATTACGTCAACCATATCGGTTAAGTAATTTTCCCCACACCCTTGCGATGTAGTCATCTTTAGTACATGATACCCCTAGTTAACCCCTCAGAGCCTATTTTTTTCGCGGTTCTCGTGATGTTCCGGTTTTCAGAATATCAATGAAGAAAATTGTTTACAATCTACCACCAAATGTTACACCCAAATCGCCTTAGCCCACCTTGTATGCACTCATATTTATTGTATTATTGTAATCATTTTTTAAACCCTTAGTTCAATTATCTATTTACTTGCATGGTTGCTAAGTCGAGTCATATCCTTTGTATACAGTTTTGAGACGGTTGGGACTCATGGGTTAAAGTAGTATTTTATGGAGTAACGGGAAGGAACGATAAGTTCAATTTCCCTTGGTCTACGTAATTAAGTATTCCAAGTGTGTTGATCTTTTCCAAATCGGGTCAATTAGTGTTATTGAAATAAAAACTCAAGTGTAGGGTGCTCTTATAAATCCCTTCATTTTGATGTTATCGTAGAGGATGGTAGAGTAAAAAAGTATAAAAAAAATTGAAAAAAAGAGTTAAATGAAAAAAAATGAAAACTGAGAAAAACGTACGGGCTACAATACTACATCTATCTTTATGTTTTATGTTTTATGCTTTATGTTTTTAAGTTTTTGTCTTTTAGTTTTATTTCAAGTTAATATTTAGTGTTAGTGAGTCGAGTCTTAGCTTAGCAACGCCGCGTCTTACATGCTTGTAACATAAGAATTTTGACTTGCCACCACTAAATATCCCCTTATCCAACAAAACCCTTTATTTCCCTACCTGAAGCCTAACATTATAACCCTTTGTAAAGACCTCTTAGATAGGTATTCCTAGGTGCTTACACCAAAGCGGTGGAGGTTTGATATATTCTCAAGCCTATGGTAATCTATGTATTATGACAGGTAGTGATTGTTTAACTTCCATTTCCTTACATGTTATATCTCATATAAACCCGAGAGATGAGAGAATCCAAACACAAATTGTGAGGTGCTAGTGTTTTATTTTTGTGCTTGTTATGACTATTGTCTTTCTTGTACTTGTTGTAAGCTATTTTAAACCAATGCCAAATGACCCCTGACGTATAAATTGATTGGCCAAAAGCACATTTGCTTGAGGACAAGCAAATTCCAAGTGTAGGGATATTTGATAAGGATTTAAAATATACATTTTTAGGGGGTCATTTAAGCCCTAAATCGATACATTTTATATCCGTTACTACTTAAAATCGTTCCTTTTCACATTTTAGGTCTTTTGAAAGAAAAATGTTGGAAGCAAGCATATTTTGACGAAAAGGAGCGAAAACATGAAGAAAACGACAAAGTAAAGAATTTAAGGGTAAATTTCATACCTGACGGCGTCCCAACCCATAGGGCGACGCCATCGCTCACAAGGTTTTCTAAAAAGTCTCAAACGACGGCTCAGGTCACTTTTTGGTCTTACAACATGACGACGTCACGCCTTATTTCTGGAGGGCGTCGTCCTTTATTTTACACCAGACGAACAAGACCCATTTGAAGACAACGTCCTTATTGAAGCCAGACAGCATCACATTTCCTCAACAGATGTCATCCCAACGATGACTTGTCGCAAACGAAACCCTAATGACGGCGATCAGATGGCGTCACCATCAAAAGGCGACGTCGTCGCATGTGTATATCTATAAATAAACTTCAAATTTTCTGTATTTGATGTGTAATATTTTGGAAAGGAAACCCTAGTTCGTTCATAGTCCAACTTGGGTAGTATTTTAAGGTTCCAAACCCTTCTTTACACTCAAAGATAAGTTTGTTAATCCATTATTTCACCATGTTTAACCTATGTTCAATTGTTTGTTTGTATGCATGTTTATCTATCATGAGTAGCTAAATTATTATTGTGTTTACTTAGATCTATAAAACCTAGTTGTTGATTATTGTTAGGTTGTCTCTTGTTTTAATTGGTAGACGCTAGAGTAAGGAAAACTAGCTTCTTCTTTAATTTTTGCGAACTTGAATATCCTAAATAGCACAAAGCTTGAGAGTGCACTTGAACCATTTTTGTTGTGGAAAACTAGAAGGGGGGTTGAATAGTTTTACCGATTAAAACTTGGTTTTAAACTATTTAGATCGACTTATGTCAATCTATTTAATGTGTGTATTGGATGATGATAGATGAGCATATAAACAAGTAATGCAATGATAAAGATCAAGGAACACAAGACCAAGACACGAGTATTTATAGTGGTTCGGCTACAAGGACACCTTCCTTGCCCTACTCCAATCCCCGAGTTCCCCACTCGAGAGTTCGTAAGCACAGCACAACAAAAGCTCTTTAATGTGGCGGAGAAGCCTTCACAACGTCACCTACTCTTTATCCGGTACAAGGATAGACACCGGGTTCTTCCACGAGGTAGAACCAAACCTATCACAACGTTGCCTACACTTTATCCGATACAAGGCTAGATACCGAGTTCCATTACAAAGGAGGAACTACTACCCAACACTACGCCAATACACGACAACCCCAAAGGAGACATACTCCTTATTACAACAACATAAGGATATCACTTATCCTTTAACAAAAACTAACTTTCTTGTACATCAATTCACCATATCCAATGTACACCCTTGGCACCTTTCACTAATGCCTTTGATATGACCCTTCTGCACCTTTCACTAATGCCTTCGACACAACCCTTCGGTACCCTTCACTAATGCCTTCAACACTACACTTCTATGGAGGAAGAAAAGAGCTTGCACATCTTCAAGAGGTGGTGATCTCGCCTTTAAGAGGAACCTAGAGAATCACACAAACACAAAACAACATAGAAAGATCCTTCGGATCTGAGGTTAGAGATGTTACAATACTAAGAGAAAGTATGTGTAAAAGGGGTGAGTTACAATGAATAAATAGCTCACTATTTATAGACAAAATTATCTATTGTTCCACGGTTCCCACGGATCCGTCCCTAGAGGGATCCGGCTAGTGCAATCCTAGGGATATGATCCATTGCTTAAGTCTGGATTTGGGGTTGCAAACTAGGTTATAGGTTATGGGTTATGATCCATTGCTTATGGGTAATGTTTTATGGATACCCAACAAGATGCAATGTATCTAGACATTGGGTCACGGGTCTTGGGTCATGGATCATGGATAATACCTAACAAAACTTCATGCATGATGTCATGCAATGGGTCATGGGTTATGGATCAAGCTCCATGGGTATGGGTCATGGACTTTGGGTTTTACCCAATCAACATTCTTGTACCTAGTCAATGGGTCATGGATTTAGATTTTTACCCATTACAATATATACCAAGTATATATGTACATTTTCGTATTATGTAAACACTAGTTGTTATACATATGCATTTCTATAAGATGTAAACAATAATACTTGTTTAGTGTTTTATATGAAAATGTAAGTGTGTTAGTAAATTATTGGCTCATACCATTTACGTATTTTATTTGTTTGGTTAAAGTGATTTTATGTTTGTTATCGACAAAATATTAGAAGATCGTAAAATATAAATAAACATTTTTATGGCTTATTTGTATTAAAAATCTCCCCCTTTTTGTTGATGACAAAACATAAGATTATTTTAAGGAAAAACTAAAATTCGTAAAAGTTTGAATTGGGGTTTTTACTCTCTTCTCCCCCTTTTTGTCGAAACAAAAAAGAGCGTAAAAAAAACTAACACATTGTTTTGAGAAAAACATGTGAAAAGTAATAATATGAAAAATAAAGAATAAGAGAAGAGAAAGATTCTCGTCTTAGCTCCCCCTTGATGGATGCTTCCCTTTGTGAGGGCGTCAAGTAATTTAGGAAGTCTAAGCGAGTATGTTGCAATTATTCTTGCAAGTGGTTTCGTCATTCGACGAAATGCTCCCCCTTGACGAGTGATCCATTTTGAGAAGGATGTCAAGTAATTAAAGAAAACCTAAGTGAAATTATTGCAAGTATTTTTGCAATTGCTTTGCTTTGACGAAAGACTCCCTCTAGTTGAGGGTGTCAAAGTCTTAGTCATTTTAGAAAATCCTCAAGTATATGTATTCGTTAGAAATCTCGTAGTCGTAGTCATTTTAGTGTTAGTAAGTAGTTTGTTAAGTAACACTGTGGAGGACGGATGGGTCTTTACCCACTCGATGCCAGATCCACAGCCCGAAGGAGGGCGGATGGGTCTTTACCTACTAGGGAGAGGGTTGGATGTTCACTTGCTAATCTAACCTTTCATTTGGATTTCATCTCTCTAGAACATCTCACTTTCTCTCTCTAAACTATATTTCATACGCCCCATTTGTGTGCTTGATTGTGTGTTTATGAAAACCAATAAGTTACAATCGGTATCAAGAGCCATGGTTTGATCATTCATCTTTCATGTTCTTGGATTTCTAGTGGTTTTCATAAGGTTTTTGGGTTTGAATGAGTTTAGAGTAGTTTTCACCATTTGGATCATTTCTAGTGTTAAAGTTTGAATTTTGATAGTACTTTAGTGTTTACAATCATCATAAGTGCTTAGGTTTTGATCTAGAAGATCTCAATCATCTTGGTTGTAGTGTTTTGGTATGAGAAAGTTTGGTTTTTTTGAAAGTTTCCTTGAAGCGGTTTGTCACACGTAAATTTGTTCTTTGAAGCGGTTTGACAGCCAAATCAAGCGGTTTGTTACTATGTTTATGTGGTTTGTCCTATTTTCGTGTAGCGGTTTGTCTATTGAGACAAAACGACAAGAAAGGACAAAGTAGTGGGTGTACTTGTGTACTATGCGATTTGTCAATTTATGCGGTTTGTATGTTATGCGATTTTTCTGTAAAGCATTTTGTTAATTAAGCGAGTTGACACTTATGCGTTTTGTCAAGTAAGCGATTTGATACTTAAGCGTTTTGACACTTAAGCAAGTTGAGTAGGAAGCGATTTGACTGAAGCGGTTTGTCATCTGTGCGATTTGTCAGAAGCGGTTTGTCATCTGTGCGATTTGTCGGAAGCGGTTTGTCTGAAGAGACTTGACAGAAGTGGTTTGTGTTTAATGGTTTGCTATTTTTGTTGAAAATTGAGACTTGACATCTGATATTAACACAATGTCTTACACTACTGATCCTGTAATTTCAAATGTGCTCAAATTATATGATATTGTGGATAACAAAGAAAATATTAGTTATTCTGAAAAGTTAAACATGATTGAATCTATCAATGATGATTTGAGATCTTCATGCTCAGAGTCCAATAAGAGAGAATTACACCTGTTCATGTTACAGAATGCCATGCAAAAGGAATGCTCCATTGTACCCTATCAGCAACTTCACTCTCACCTCATGTTACTTCTACCCATAACAATGGAACTAATATGTAATGCTCTCTTCCGTCAGGACTTATTCACATTAACAGGAACGTTCTTTGTTAAACTTAGAGCAATTGGAACTACAACTTGACAAAGAGAAGGTTCAAAAGGATAGTTCCAGTGCTGCACTTCATGTAATATACAAAAAATTTCAGTCGTTCATCAGTGGGGAATATTCGTCAGACTATGATCAACACATGACTGAAATGTCTTTCAAAAGACACACTGGAATGGAAATCAATGAGTTTATTGAGACATTTATCCATTTTATGGACAATTTGAAGAAGTACATTGAGGAAGCTACCCTGAATAGTGATAAAATGAATGAATGTTGGGTGCAGTCAATAGAGAGTTGTGATGAGTTGAGTAACTTATTAGTCGAATCATCAGGTATCACTGAAGTCAGAATGACAGACACATAAAAAATGGATGCAAAAAGATGTTTAGAAACTCTTGTCTCTCAGAAGGTGGATGCCGAGTGCAGAATGGTGAATGAACAAGCATCGGGTGCAAAACCTTCGGTAACTATTATTAATGATACATCTGTGACTACTTACAACTGATGACTTTACATAACAGAATGTTGATAAATGTTCTGTAACTGAGGCTGAGTCAAAAAGATAGCATATCATGACTAACAATGTGGTTGATAAGAAAATGTTTGACGAACATTCAAACAAATATTCAATTCTTGAAAAACACTGCATTTCCTTGGAAATTGCAATACAAAGAAAAGAAGAAAGTTTTCAAGCTACAAAACCATGCATAAATCCGGAATTCCATGAATTTGGTGAATTTTTTGAAATCAATCAGTTAAAAACTCAGCTTCAGGAAAAAGACTCAACCATATGTAATTTGAAAAAACACATCTCTGACATGTATCAGGAAAGTAATTTGGGTGTAAACAATCTTGATATAGAGGTCAGTGATACCATTAAAGCTAGGAATGATGAATTAGCGTTATGTGTGGCCAAATTATTAAGGGAGAATGAGTCTCTGAGAAAGATTCACGTAGAACAATGTGCCCCTGCTAAAGAAGATAGAACTAAGTCTTTAGATCAAACAAAATCTCTGTTAGCAGACATTGAAGTTCTCAAAGCTCAACTTCAAGATAAGAGATTTTCCATAGTTTCCTTAAAAAATGAGCTTAGAAAAACTATAGGGAATGGTGTAAACACTAAGTTTGCAAAACCATCAACCTTGGGGAAGCCAGTTTCACAAATCACTAAAGAACTCTCTGTAGTTAGGCAGCCTAATGCATTTATGTCATCCAAAAACCAATACACTCGAATA
Organism: Chrysanthemum makinoi; assembly: GCA_910596185.1. Classification (NCBI taxonomy): domain Eukaryota; kingdom Viridiplantae; phylum Streptophyta; class Magnoliopsida; order Asterales; family Asteraceae; genus Chrysanthemum; species Chrysanthemum makinoi. The sequence goes on from OU343217.1 coordinate 135,112,978, forward strand.
TTATTTAAACACATAGTACAAATAGCCAACCCACGTGATATACCAAACCACGTGAGAGTTCATGCAATTTGATACATATGAGCACATTAGTTTTGAGACCCACGAGTAATCATGCAACCAATAGCAAAATACCATTAAGCTACTTCATATCCAATAGTAGCAAAATACCACGTACCGTCCCACACTATGTAATCTCAACTAATTAAATTCAATCATCCAAGTATACATGCGTCTAGCTAAAACCAGATGTTGAAACCATGATCAATAGGATATCACCGTCCAATTTCAACAAGTGACCAATAGTGGACAACTTAAAAAGATTGAAGCTCATGCACGATGATATGTAATAACGAAACCACTTATTTGAGTATCAACAGCAGCTCAGTAACGTACAGCAGTGGAAATCGATATCATAGCAGTGGGAACGAAATGTACTAGCAGTGGTTACAAGAGGCTTGGCAGTGGAAACGCTCGTTCGAGCAGTGGTAACAAGAAAGTGATAGCAGAGGAACCAAGATAGACTTACAGTTGTAACTGCTCTTTGTAATAGAGTTTTGATACCTGCCTCTGTATCAGCAACACATTATATTCTAAACATATCGAGTTCTAGGGTTTGCTAGAATAAATGAGTAGCAGCAAGATACCATCCTATGTTTCAGAGACCCTACTGTACCATCATCTTTTTCACATAAACATGACCATCACGACCAATTAAATATAGAGCAATAGTACCAGTAATACACCCGTGATGAAGCACCAAGACTTTAATCTCGACCAACTTCTATCTTCAATAGTAACAATATCAAACTAGGGTTTATAACCATTGTTTGAATACCAATGTCGAACTGATCACAATACGACACCAAAAGAAAAAAACCAGTACCCTCACGTATCAGAATCGAGATCAGTATCTGATGAATAAGAATAACAACAGTATAGACCCAAAGTTGCTTTCTTCCAAGAATTAGAGAGCATCAAAAGAATTAAGAGATATATTAGGGTTCATTATCAGTTAAAAACTGATTCACCATGACTAATATAGCTCTTTTAACCATGAAAAAGAATTTTAATGCACAAAGAACCCTAAAAATTCGATCTTGAAAAATTCAATGCACCAACTTCTACAGTGAATAACTTTTGCATAAAAGCTCAGATTGACGATCCCTTCGGTAGAAAGTTAGATTGGTATATGAAGAACATCCACCTAAAATTTCATCATGATCCAACGGTTAACGAAAAATTTATACCTGTTTGAAAACTGACCTGCAGAAGTATTACGAAAATTTTTCAGATTCGAATTTTTCTTCTTTTCGCCATTTTCTTCGAGAAACCTTGTAGATCCTAGATATCAAGAGCAACCCGTTCTGATACCACATGTTAGAATCGACGCTCTAGGTTGTTTAGAACTTATCTAGGATTATCAATAAAGCACAAATAACAATGAACAATATATATATGCACAGCGGAATAATCAAACTATCATTGTTATTATTAAGGTTTCTTCGTCATCACCATGTGTTCTACAAAACACATCTACAGCCCCAATCCTAGACGATCAACTCTAAGACGGTTACACAACAGGGATCAATGATCCTTGAGGCTGACCAACTGGACGACTAACACTATATTCTAGACGTTTATAAACTCACACCCTAGACACACACACACACACCTTTGTCTGATGTTTACATTGTTTGACACACTTAAACCTAATTCCCTATATCTCTTTATATAATAAAGATACTAGGGTTACAAATGACTACAAGGGACTAGGTAATAAATACTTCTTTGCCAAGTAGATCCCTTGTCTTTCTTTGTCTTCGACAGTCCTTCATCTTTCACGTATTTTGTCTTATCAACTTTAAATATAGTTCCCAACAGCTTTAGTATGGGAGAATTTGATAACGCTCATTTTGTATATATATTAGTCGCGTTATTTGTATATTTATGCATATTATTTGGTTGTGTTTATGAAGATTTTGTGCTTAAAAGGTACGAAAGATGTGTTTGGTTTCAGGTACAATAAAATTAAAGAAGTAATCAAGAAAGACGAAGAAAAGATAATAATTCAAGAGAAGAGACGAATTAAAGTTTTTCGTCTAAAGATAATGATTTGTGTTGAGATTATTTCCAAGAAAGTGCAATGATTCTGAAGCTAGTCGATGAATGAAAGAATCGGAATTAAGAACCGAGGAAATATTGTTAATGATGGAGAAAATTATCCAAAACAAGGTTGGAAACCAACATGACAACCCAAGGTTCATGATCCTATGACAACTGACAATTTAGGGAGTCTATTTTAGGTAACGCTTTACGTTAAACTAAACCGAGTTTTGCCTTTAACACTATTTTTATCAACCATGACTTGATTTTATATCTTCTATTGGTTTTTATGGTCTATTTCATTATTGAACGAGTTATCGTGTGAGTTTTAACTCTTTTTGGTAGGCACTATTCGATTCGGCACTAGAAAAGCCTAAAACGAGAAATATTGTAACTTTTAGACCGTAACTTGAAAATTGGCAAATAAATAGTCAAAACTCGTGGAAAAACATAAATAACGATAATAGAAAGTCGAATGAACATCATGGGACACTCGGGGGACAATATATGAGCTCGGGAATGGGTAAACGGGACATTTTACTAAAAATGGCAACCACGGCCCCTCCTTTTTCCCTTGGCCGGCCGCCCCTACCCTCCCCTCTCTTTATGTTTAGGTCCCTAAGTCCCTAGTATATAAGGCCTCACCCACCCTCATTTGGCCAGTTTGTTTCTCTCACTAAAAACACACACAAACACACTTTCTCTCTCTACACTCTCTCTCTCCTCAAATAAATAAAACCCTAACCCTAAACACCTAACCGGCCGCCGCCACTGTTCCAGCCACCTCTGGCTAGACCGCCGTGCGTGACCACCCACCTCCACCACCATCTTGTAGCTATTTTCATCCTCTTTCTATCCATATATAATACTCTCACTAAAACCTTCATTAACACCTTCAAATCTTAAGATTAAGATTCGGATTTCTAGGGTTTCAAGTGGGTTTTGTAATTAGTGTTTGGAAAAGGTAAAAGGGACTTGAATACACCTTGTTTGAGCACAGAAAAGTTACGTACAACCCTTCTAGGGTTCGTATAGGTGACGAATTTTTGGGGCTTTTGGTCTAAACATGGGATTAAATCTAATTAACACCTAAATAAACATGTAGCTAGTGTTTGGAAAGCATGTGGTGTATCATATTGTTGGGTCTTTGCATTTTAGGTGTAGTTTGATGTTTTTGGTTAGGAATAGATGTTGGGTTTGATGTTTGGTTGATGATTGGAGGTTGATTGATTGTATTTGGATGTTGTGGTATTGATTTGCGAGTGCTTGGATGGCGTTAGGTTGTGGTGATGGGGCGTACGCACCATGAAACCCACGTATGGGTCATGGGTGGTGTCGTACGTGACCGACATGGACCAAGGGTCCGAGTTGAGTTGTCGTGGTAGCTTGTGAGTTGATATTGTTGGTGTTTGGATGAGACGCGTGGAGCCGAAAAGCTTCTAGAGCTTGTTTGGTTCACGTGGTCTTAACCGTGACAGTGTCATGACCATTAGGGTCATAACATTGGTTTCGGGTATGTTTGATTGGTTGATTGGTTGGCGAGATTGATTTGAGTTGATTTGAGGTTGAATTGCGCTATTATGACTTTTAATTGGACTTGGTATATATAATTGTCAACTTTGAGCGACGTCGGTGTCACTTTGACTTTTTAGTCAATAGTTGATCCCGACAATGCCGTAACATGGACTTTTGTATAGTTTGGACTATTGAATGATTAAAAGCCGAGAAGTCATGAATCGTTCTTGTGGACTCGAAACGAATAACGATATGAAACTAATATTGAAAATTGAAGAAATATATATGAAAATGCTAATAGACTATGAAATATAAATAATAAAAGGGCTTGTATACTAAAAAGATCGATAACAATATTTGTCTTGTTATTTACTATTTTTAAATGGAAACTAACGACTAAAAATGGAAATGTTTTATAATAAATAAGTAATTAATGTTTCGAGTGCACGTTTATCGAATTATGCCAATTATGGGCATTTAATAGTAGTTTCAAGTATTTATTTACTTACGTTGTGTGCATGGGTTACGGATAACCAAACATTAATAGTGTTGATCCACGTGGGTAGCGGACTTATTAGGTTGATGAATCTAATAAGAGCCCGCTTGGTACGTTGGGTAACCTTATTAATGGGTGAATTATCCTTATGACTCTTTAGGATGCGACTGATTTATGGGATAATAAGCGACACGAATAAATAATTGAGTTTTTCGAGTTGACGAATTCGATAAGGCCTACTATTTATTCCGAAACTTATTGGACTATGGAGCTTATCGCTTAGATGTCTCATTGTGTTGCATTGAGTTACATATTGATTGTTTGAGTGCATTCAAGGCATCATATTGAGTCGATACACCCACATGAGGATACCAAACACTAGGACTAAATTGGGGTGAGAATCATGCTACTGTTTTTGGATATTTAAAACTATTTGGATTTGCTTATGTGCTTGACTGTTTAGATAGATGTGGGGTAGTCGTTGCCTTACTAGGTTAGTTGTTGCCTAGCTAAGAATAGACTTCTATCTCGTCCTAGTCCGGGGTTGGCAACTGTTCTAGAGGTTGCCACGATAGTGCTGAACTAGAGTCGCGGGGCTCAAGTAATCCCTGGATGCGGGATATGGTTGGTGATCCGGGTAGGATCGGTTTGCAAACGGTATTTATCTATCTTAGGTCTTGCATAGCAAATCAAATCCTACAGGTCCACTATGATATTATTGAACTTAAACCTATGAACTCACCAGCGTAAGCTGACCTTTTAGCATGTTTTCTCAGGTATTTAAATGATGTTTGGAATACGTGATTGGTGGAAGCTTGGCAAGAAGGCGGGGTTCAAGGATCATATTTGACTCTGATAAACTTTGGGGACCTATTTTATTAAATAATGTTTTGGGCCTAATATTTATACTTTTGGATTAAATGTTTTGAATACTTAAAGTTGGGATTGGTTTTGAATGTTAAATGACTATCTTTTTGCTATACTTGTGTGAGATACCTATCCAATAGTAGCTTGAAAACTTGATTAAGTCTTCTCACTTTGTACCGAGATTTGGGGGTGTTACAGATTGGTATCGAGCTCAAGGTTATAGAGAATTAGGTATTTTATAAACCCTAAACTATAACCACTTTTTAAGAAAATTGATCCTCGACCGACGCACGCCCGCTTGCCAACCCGAAGCTTCTTAATTGATTATGGTATGAACTGCGATTTCACTTATGAGACGATATGTTTTGGGATATGATTATTGATTTTGGGCAAATGTGATGTGATTATTGAGATATTACGGATTTGATTTGAGCTAACGGTATGTTATGATTTGGAGATTTTGAACTCGAATGATTTGATATGGGATTATGTGATAAAACTGAACTTACGTGTTTTATTTAAAGGCATATTTTGAGTAATGCGGTACCTCTATTTTTAAAGCTTTTCATTATGTGATATATGTTTTAGTTAAGTTAAGGCGCTTATTAAAACTTGTTGTTTTTGAACACTTATACCTACCTTATGCCGTTGTAATAGACTATGCCTTCACTAGCTTTTGATGTGTCTGAGGAGGTCCTTGCTGTTGCTAGTTCCCCAACATTGACTCTCATGACGGTTGCACAGGGTGATCCTTATGAGATTACCCGTCACTCTAGTTTATCATCATCAGATCGCCCTAGCTCATCTAGGCAGCTCACTTTAGATCAGGTCTTAGCACGAGCCCAGACTCCTAGGCTTGTTTATAGCACTGCCCGTTTGTCCGTGAGACCACCATCATCACCTATCCGTTTAGCAGCCCACTCTCTTCTGTCATCACCATGTCTTAGAAGACCTAGATCCCCTACTGTACCACCTCAAGATTTACCCGCACTGAGACTCTGACTCATGGACTCTCCCACTGAGGATGAGGGCGAGGAGGAGCATGAGGTCGAGGAGGAGCATGAGATTGAGGAGCAGTATGTAGATGAGGATGAGGATCCTCAGGAGGAGGAGGATGAGGATATCCCAGAAGGGGGTACTCCTCCATTGCAGAGTCCTGCCCGTTCTCCAGGACTAGGCTCTCCTTTGCCTGAGCCTGATTCCCCTGGACAGCCTTTTGGTTTTGATTCACCTCTACATTCACCTGAGATAGGTAGCCCGTTAGGATCTAAGATACCATCGGAGATTTCTTCAGAGCCCGAGGAGTATGGTGAGGCAGGTCGATGTGGGAGAGGATTGCATCACAGGGTACTAGGCTTAGTAGGTTGACATATCGGTTGGTTGGAGTATCGAGGGCTAGTATAGAGGATTTGAGGGTGATATGGGTACTGTCGGAGGACTACGATTACGCATCGAGGGTATGTCGGAGCTCTAGCAGGAGGTTGGGGACCTGCGAGAGGGTTCACACTCGAGATCTGAGATAGAAGCGATTTGGCATAGGATTGGTGAGTTGGAGAGAGAGGTCATAGATCTTAAGAGTGATCGCGATGCTCGACGTGTTGAGTTGGCATCTTTGTGGAGAGAGGTTGACGATGTTAGGAGATCTGTTAGTGGTATTCGCAATCGTGGCTAGATAGTGTTAGATTCAAGGCTTTGTACCATCTTGAAACTAAGTAGTACTTGGTTCGAGATGTAGGTTTACCCTAGTTATCTTATTAGTATCGTTGTTAGGATCGTTTTTGATTTCCCTGTATCCTCTCATGTATTCCATCTTGAAACCTATAAGTTATGGTTATTGGAACGTGAATCCTTTAGTTATGATTCAGTCTATGATTGTTTTGTCCTGGTATAGCGTTATCCTTGTTGACCTTGATTAGATATTCGAGCGTTGTTTGGTGATCCTTAGAACCCAACTCTATCTTTTAGAGCGTGAATTGTGAACTTATGAAACCGTTATTCTTGCCTTCAGAATGATGGCAATAAGACGAAACCCTTTCTAGGAACAACCGAACAGCTCCCGCTATTGAGGTTGCCCCTGTCCGTCGAGGTCGTCGTCCGGCCCCGACCACTCCACCTGTTGAGAACCTGAACACTGATAACCCAGCTGTAGGAAACCCGAATGTAAACGACCGTGCTGAGAATGGTCCTGTTTCACAAAACCCTCCACCTGTGAACCCAGCCCACATCGACCAGCTAGTGATGCAGAGTGTCGCTGAACTGCTAGCTGAGACTAATCTCTCTAACACCTCTGGTGGAACCCCAATGCTGAATCGAACTTGAGGTTTTACCTACAAAGAGTTCCGATTATGTGGTCCCATCGAGTTCGGAGGAACTGAGGGAGTAGTTTACCTAACTAGGTGGTTGGAGAAAACTGAATCCGTGTTTTCCGTTAGTAATTATGTTTGCACTGACGACCTTTAGATTGAGAGGTATATTGATGGATTGCCTTTAGCTACTCGAAATGATGTCATCACTGCGAAGCCAGTTAATTTGCATGAGGCAATTACTGTGGCTCAGCGTTTGATGGACTCTTATGTATTAGAAGTAGGAGACAAGGGTAAAAATGATAGGAGTGATACGAGGAAGAGGAATGAAGTTGTTAAAGGGAATGGCAACAAACGGCATGAGACAGCCAGGGTGTTTGCCATAGGAAATGGAGAAAGGAAAGGTTATGAAGGTAGTAGACCCATGTGTGGTCGTTGTAACCGACACCACCATGGACTGTTCTCGAATGTGTGTAGGAAGTGCTCTAAGGTAGGAAATTTGGCCAAAGACTATAGGTCCAGACCACTTGCTGCAGCTCAAACTACATAGGGAATGGACTGGAAGGCCACTGTCACCTGTTTTGGATGTGGAAAGAAGGGATCCTTCAAGAATAAGTGCCGAGAGCCGTGGATGAGAGGAAATCCTGGTAATATAGGAGGATTTGCTAGCCGAGGTGTGGGAAGTAATGGCTTAAACCCTGTGAAGTGTGAGGTTGTAGAGAACCAGCGAAACCAGAGTACTAGGAATCAGCAAAGAGATATGGGAACAGCGCGTGTTTTTGCTATTGGGAAGAAGCTGGTGAGGACCCTAACGTAGTTACGGGTACGTTCCTTATCAATAATCGCTATGGTTCAAAACTATTTGATACCGGTGCGGATATGAGTTTCGTATCCACCAATTTTATGCCATTACTAGGAATCTCCCAAATACCTCTAGGGTTTAGTTACGATGTGGAATTAGCTAACGGAAATAGGGAGAAGATAGACACCGTAGTTCGAGGTTGTACCTTAAGTTTCCTAGATCGTCCGTTTAGCATAGACCTATTGCCAGTTACCTTAGTAAGTTTTGACGTCATTATCGGAATGGATTGGTTGTCGAAGAACGGTGCACACATCATCTGCGATGAGAAGATCATGCGTTTACCGTATGGCGGAAAAGTTATGAGCATACAAGGAGATCGGAGCGACCATGGAAGTCCTTCCCGGTTGAACATCATCTCTTGTATTAAGGCCCAGAAGTACATCGATAGAGGAGGTTATCTTTTCTTGTCTCGAATTTCTGAAAAGAAAAGCGAGGAGAAGAGTGAAAGACACCTTAATGATGTACCCGTCGTTAGAGAATTTCCGGATGTGTTTCTCGACGATCTGCCAGGGATTCCGCCTGTCCGACAAGTGGAATTCCAAATAGAGTTGATACCCGGTGCTGCACCCGTAGCCAGGGCACCCTATCGACTTGCTCCAAGAGAATTGGAGGAACTGTCTAAACAGTTGGCGGAATTGTCAAAGAAGGGATTCATTCGACCAATTTTGTCACCGTGGGGAGCAACAGTGTTGTTTGTGAAGAAGGATGGATCGTTTCGGATGTGTATCGGTTATAGGGAGTTGAATAAGTTGACGGTGAAGAACCGATATCCGTTACCTAGAATAGATGACCTATTCGACCAACTCCAAGGAGGTAGTGTCTTTTCTAAGATCGACTTACGATCTGGTTATCACCAGCTTAGAGTTCGAGAGGAGGATATCCCTAAGACGGCGTTTAGGACTCGTTATGGACACTATGAATTCCAAGTGATGTCGTTTGGTTTGACCAACGCGCCAGGGTTTTCATGGATCTCATGAACCGAGTATGTAAGCCATATCTGGATAAGTTTGATATATTATTTATAGACGACATCTTGATATACTCCAAGAGTAGTGAGGAGCATGAAGAGCATTTGGGGCTCATTTTAGGATTGTTGAGAGAGGATAAGCTGTATGCCAAATTCTCTAAGTGTGAATTTTGGATTCCGTCCGTGCAATTCTTAGGTCACGTGATAGATAGTCGAGGTGTTCATGTTGACCTAGCTAAGATTGAGGCCATTAAGGAATGGCAGCTCCTAAGAACCCATCAGAAATCCGCCAGTTTCTAGGTTTAGCAGGCTATTATAGGAGGTTCATTGAGGGATTTTCTAAGATAGCTAAGTCGCTAACCAAACTAACACAGAAGGACGTTAAGTATGAATGGGGAGAAAAGGAAGAAGAAGCATTCCAACTTCTGAAGGAGAAGTTGTGTAGTGCGCCCATCCTAGCTTTGCCTGAAGGAAGCGAAGACCTTGTCGTGTACTGCGACGCTTCGCATAAAGGCTTAGGTGATGTTTTGATCCAACGGGAGAAGGTGATTGCTTATGCATCCTGACAACATAAGAAGCATGAGAAAAACTACACCACCCACGACCTTGAGTTAGGTGCTGTAGTGTTTGCCCTTAGGATTTAGAGACATTATCTGTATGGAACTAAGTGTGTAGTGTTTACCGACCATAAGAGCTTGAAGCATATCTTAGATCAGAAGGATCTGAATATGAGACAACGTCTTTGGTTAAAATTGCTTAGTGATTATGACTGTAAGATTCGTTATCATCCTGGTAAGGCTAATGTTGTGGCTGATGCACTTAGTCGTAAGGAGAACATTCCACCATTACTTGTTCGATCCCTAGGAATGACCATTGTTTCGCCTCTACCATCTCAAATCTTAGTCGCCCATGCTGCAGCATTGACAAAAGAGAACCGTCCTTACGAGAATCTTCATGGAATGGTAGAAAGTGAAAACGGCTTATTGAAGCGTTCCGATGGAACCTTATGCTTCAAAGACAGAAGCTGGATACCATTTCATGGTGGAATTCGTGTGTTGAGTATGCAAGAGTCACATAAATCAAAATACTCTATTCATCCGGAGATAAGATGTATCAGGACCATAAGAAACTCTACTGGTGGCCTAACATGAAAGCCGATATATCTCAGTATGTCAGTTGGTGCCTGACTTGTTCTAAGGTAAAGGCCGAACATCAGAAACCCTCAGGACTATTAGTTCAACCCAAACTCCCAGAATGGAAATGGGAGCGAATCACCATGGACTTTATCACCAAATTACCAAGAACAGCTAGCGGCAATGACGCTATCTAGGTAATCGTAGATCATTTAACTAAGTCTGCTCACTTCTTAGCCATTAGCGAGACCGATAGTCTCGATAAGCTCGCTCGACTGTATCTTAAGGAGATAGTATCGCGTCATGGAATACCGATATCTATAATTTCCGATAGAGATAGCCGTTTTACATCCCACTTTTGGATATCCTTACAATCAGCGTTAGGAACAAACTTGGATATGAGCACCGCTTACCACCCTCAAACCGATGGTCGAATTCTCTTACAACAATAGTTATCATTCTAGCATTAAGGCAGCTCCATTTGAGGCACTGTATGGCCAAAAATGTCGTTCTCCTGTTTGTTGGGTTGAAGTTGGCGAGACTCAACTTACAGGTCCCGAACTTGTCCTAGAAACCACTGAGAAGATAGTTTAGATTCGTAACCGGTTGCAAACCGCTCGTGATAGACAAAAGCGTTATGCCGATAGGAGACGCAAACCTTTAGAATTTCAGGTTGGAGATCGTGTTATGTTAAAGGTTTCTCCTTGGAAAGGAGTGATTCGATTTGGAAAGCGTGGAAAACTCAATGCCCGATATATTGGTCCCTTTCCAATCCTGGAAAGAATCGGACCGGTAGCATACCGCTTGGAGCTACCATTGGAATTGAGCAGTGTACACAATGTTTTTCATGTTAGTAATCTTAAGAAATGTCTTTCGGAGGAAAACATAGTTGTGCCCTTAAGAGATATTCGTATCGACTAGAAATTGAATTTCGTTGAGGAACCGATTGAGATCATGGATCGTGAGATTAAACGGCTGAAGAATAGCCGTATTCCGATGATCAAAGTTCGTTGGAACTCCCGACATGGACCGGAGTTCACTTGGGAACGTGATGACGTTTTCCGAAGGAAGTATCCTAAACTTTTCATGACATCAAGCAACTCGGAGTGAAACCCGGGACGGGTTTCTTCTGAGGCTAGGAGGCTGTGACAACTGGCAATTTAGGGAGTCTATTTTAGGTAACCGCATTACGTTAAACTAAACCGAGTTTTGCCTTTAACACTATTTTTATCAACCATGACTTGATTTTATATCGTCTATTGGTTTTTATGGTCTATTTCATTATTGAACGAGTTATCATGTGAGTTTCAACTCTTTTTGGTAGGCACTATTCGATTCGCCACTAGAAAAGCCTAAAACGAGAAATATTGTAACTTTTAGACCGTAACACGAAAATTGGCAAATAAATAGTCAAAACTCGTGGAAAACATAAATAACGATAATAGAAAGTCGAATGAACATCGTGAGACACTCGGGGGAAAATATATGAGCTCGGGAATGGGTAAATGGGACATTTTACGAAAAATGGCAACCACGGCCCCTCCTTTTTCCCTTGGCCGGCCGCCCCTCCCCTCCCCTCTCTTTATTTTTAGGTCCCTAAGTCCCTAGTATATAAGGCCTCACCCACCCTCATTTGGCAGTTTGTTCCTCTCACTAAAAACACACACAAACACACTTTCTCTCTCTACACTCTCTCTCTCCTCAAATAAATAAAACCCTAACCCTAAACACCTAACCGGCCACCGCCACTGTTCTGGCCACACCGCCGCGCGTGACCACCCAACTCCACCACCATCTTGTAGCTCTTTTCATCCTCTTTCTATCCATATATAATACTCTCAATAAACCTTCATTAACACCTTCAAATCTTAAGATTAAGATTCGGATTTCTAGGGTTTCAAGTGGGTTTTGTAATTCGTGTTTGGAAAAGGTTAAAGGGACTTGAATACACCTTGTTTGAGCATAGAAAAGTCATGTACATCCCTTCTAGTCTAAACATGGGGTTAAATCTAATTAACACCTAAATAAACATGTAGCTAGTGTTTGGAAAACATGTGGTGTATCATATTGTTGGGTCTTTGGATTTTAGGTCTAGTTTCATGTTTTTGGTTAGGAATAGATGTTGGGTTTGATGTTTGGTTGATGATTGGAGGTTGATTGATTGTATTTGGATGTTGTGGTATTGATTTGGGAGTGCTTGGAGGGCGTTAGGTTGTGGTGATGGGGCGTACGCACCATGAAACCCACGTATGGGTCATAGGTGGTGTCGTACGTGACCCACATGGACCAAGGGTCCGGGTTGAGTTTTCGTGGTAGCTTGTGAGTTGATATTGTTGGTGTTTGGATGAGACGCGTGGAGCCGAAAAGCTTCTAGAGCTTGTTTGGTTCACGTGGTCTTAACCGTGACCGTGTCATGACCATTAGGGTCATAACATTGGTTTCGGGTATGTTTGGTTGGTTGATTGGTTGCCGAGAATGATTTGAGTTGATTTGGGATTGAATTGCGCTATTATGACTTTTAATTGGACTTGATATATATAATTTTCAACTTTGAGCGACGTCGGCGTCACTTTGACTTTTTAGTCAATAGGTAATCTCGACAACGCCATAACATGGACTTTAGTATAGTTTGGACTATTGATCGATTAAAAGCCGAGAAGTCATGACTCGTGCTTGTGGACTCGAAACGAATAACGATGTGAAACTAATATTGAAAATTGACGAAATATATATGAAAATGCTAATAGACTATGAAATATAAATAATAAAAGGGCTTTTATGCTAAAAAGATTGATAACAAGACTTATCTTGTTATTTGCTATTTTTAAATGGAAACTAACGACTAAAAATGGAAATGTTTTATAATAAATAAGTAATTAATGTTTCGAGTACACGTTTATCGAATTATGCCAATTATTGGCATTTAATAGTAGTTTCAAGTATTTATTTACTTACGTTGTGTGCATGGGTTACGGATAACCAAACATTAATAGTGTTGATCCACGTGGGTAGCGGACTTATTAGGTTGACGAATCTAATAAGAGCCCGCTAGGTACGTTGGGTAACCTTATTAATGGGTGAATTATCCTTATGACTCTTTAGGATGTGACTGATTTATGGGATAATAAGCGACACGAATAAATAATTAAGTTTATCGAGTTGACGAATTCGATAAGGCCTACTATTTATTCCGAAACTTATTGGACTATGGAGCTTATCGCTTAGATGTCTCATTGTGTTGCATTGAGTCACATATTGATTGTTTGAGTGCATTCAAGGCATCATATTAAGTTGATACACCCACATGAGGATACCAAACACTAGGATTAAATGGTGAAACGAGACATTTTTGGAAATAACAAAATATAATACATTGGGGTAGATAATGTTGATTATGGGAATTATATATTAAAATTGTTTTACATTAATAGGTTGTGCCGAGTCGATAGTTGTTGTGCCGTGATTACCTGTTATCTTCTGCTAGTGTTTATTCGTACGTTGCTTGCTTGAGGTAAGTTTCATAGCCCACTTTTATCTACATTTTTAACTAAATTGGGGTGAGAATCATGCTACTGTTTTTGGATCTTTAAAACTATTTGGATTTGCTTATGTGCTTGACTGTTTAGATAGATGTGCGGTAGTCGTTGCTTTACTAGGTTAGCCGTTGCCAAGCTAAGAATAGACTTCTACCTCGACCTAGTTCGGGGTTGGCAACTGTTCTAGAGGTTGCCACGGTCTTGGACTAGAGTCGCGGGGCCCGAGTAATCCCTGGATGCGGGATAGATGTGCAAACGGTATTTATCTATCTTAGGTCTTGCATAGCAAATCAACCCCTACAGGTCAACTATGATTTTATTGAACTTAAAGCTATGAACTCACCCACGTAAGCTAACCTTTTAGCATGTTTTCTCAGGTATTTAAATGATGTTTGGAATACGTGATCGGTGGAAGCTTGGCAAGAAGGCGAGGTTCAAGGATCATATTTGACTCTGATAAACTTTGGGGACCTATTTTATTAAATCATGTTTTAGGCCTAAGATTTATACTTTTGGATTAAATGTTTTGAATACTTAAAGTTGGGATTGGTTTTGAATGTTAAATGACTATCTTTTTGCTATACTTGTGTAAGATACCAATCCAATAGTAACGCCCCAAAAACTTGATTAAGTCTTCCGTTGTACCGAGATTTGGGGGTGTTACAATCCCAACCAAAGGTTGAAGCAGAAACTCAATGAAGATGCTCAAATCATCAACCACAAGTTGAGCAGGAATCCCAGTCACCCGGCTGAAAGGTTCCAGCCGCCCGGTTGAAGCCACCATCAGTTAGAGAGTTGCATTAAAACTTGTTTTAATCACCATTAATCACCCTAACTGCGATCATTTGCCTAAATTTATGATTATCGGGGCTTTGTAACAGCATTTGGGTGATGATTCAAGCATAAATAGTGCCATATTTCACCACATTTCATAAAACTAATTTTACAATCAAGCCTTACACCATAAGGACTTGATCATACTTTCTACTAACCAAAAAGAGCTCTAAATCTCTGCCATTCTCAAGGAGAAGCCAATAAAGAAGTTAGGAAGCATTGTTGATACTAATTGGAAGAGGCTAAAGGTTCATTATTCACTTGGAGGCTCTAAGATGGGCTATAACTTCTTACATTTCTTACTCAATTGTAGTATACATTTGGGTAACTTTTTCTACTAAGTTTATTATGTTGAATGATTTGATGATTAATGAAATGTTACTTGTATATATTTTCGTATTATTTTCATTGTAAAGTGTGGAACTTTGGTGGCAACTTTGGAGATAAACCCTTTTCTGATTTCAGTAGTTTTTCAGGCCTTTTGGCCCCAAGAACCCTTATGTATTAAAGAGATAAGTTGTTTAATTTATCATTCAATTATATTTACTTTTGATTGTTTGATTTCTTTATCTGCTTTTCTTTTCATTACTATGCTAGGCTAGATTTATTAGTATTTGCTTAAAATTGCATGAAACCTATTTATTGATTATTGTGTGCCGATTCTTGTTTAATTAGTTGTGATTTGCGTTAGGAGTAGGAAAACTGGCTAGGTCAAATATATTACTAATTTGAACATCTGACTAAATGTGTAGTTATTATTAACTTGATGTTCGTTGTATTTAATGTGTGAATTGTGTTTGCATTGTCGAAATTGAGAGTTAAAAGGGCTTTCTTAGGCGTCGTTCAATTAGAACATAGTTCATAGAGTTATGGAGTAACCAACCCTCAATTGATATTAAGGAATACAATGCTCTAATTAAACAAGGACGTGAAAATTCGACTAATAAATAAAAGATAACTAGGGAGTAATGGAATTCTAAGTAAATACACTTTACCTCTTATATGAAGTTCACCAATTTACTTTTCTGCATATTTAGTTTAATAATTAGTTTTAAAAACAAAAATCCTCCACAACCCGAGATTTTTACTGCTTTCTATAAAACATAAAATACAAATGCAATCATCCCTCAACCTTAGAGTTAATTCGTTATACACTTCGAGCCTACCTCACTATTCCCCTAGAGAAGATCAATCCCCTGTGTCTTACCTACACTACATTACAATGGTTAGGTACTATGCCTAAGAGGATCGTAAAACTTCTTGTGTTTACAATTATCGCATCACTTGCCTTGCCAACTCGACCTATTCGAGTTGTAGTTCAGTCAAGTGATCAGTAGGTTGTCGATAGAATATTTCATCCTTTTGACGTTGCTCAATTTATCGGATTCTCAACTCTTATTCCCTTAGTTCAAGCCCCTTCTTTCTGATCTCCAAAAATGCTTCAATGTTCTGTGACTTTTTGGCATTGTACGGCTCGTTGAGACTTGTATATTCATTGACCATCAACCTAGCCAACATTTCCTCATTGCTACATCCTGATGATACCGATGACGCGGCCCATTTCTTCTTTGCTCTGTCCCTACCCATTGAACGTCAAACATCTTGCACATCCGCTTCCTCATCTTCTCCAGCCTTCATATTCAAATTAAAACTATCCCGCCACTAACTGGGTCGTGTTGAAAAAATGATAAGGATTTAAAACATACGTTTTTAGGGGCTCATTTAAGCCCTAAATCAATACATTTTATATCCGTTACTACTTAAAATTGTTCCTTCTCACATTTTAGGTCTTTTGGAAAAAAATATTGGAATCAAGCATATTTGGATGAAAAGGAGTGAAAACACGAAGAAAATGACAGAGTCAAGAATTCAAGGCTAAATTTCACACCTGACGATGTCCCAACCCATAGGGCGACGCCGTCGCTCACAAGGTTTTCTAAAAAGTCTCAAGCGATGGCTCAGGTCACTTTTTTGTTTTACAACATGACGGCATCACGCCTTATTTCTTGAGGGCATCGCCCTTTATTTTACACCAGACGACCAAGACCCTTTTAAGACGACGTCCTTATTGAGCCAGATGGCGTCACATTTCCTAAACTGACGCCGTCCCAACGATGACTTGTCTCAAACGAAAACCTAATGACAGCGACCAGATGGTGTCACCATCAAAAGGCAACGTCGTCGCATGTGTATATCTATATATAAGCTTCTAATTTTCTGTATTTGATGTGTAATATTTTGGAGAGCAAACCCTAGTTCGTTCATAGTCTGACTTGGGCAGTATTTTAGGGTTACAAACCCTTCTTTACACTCAAAGATAAGTTTGTTAATCCATTATATCACCATGTTTATAATATGTTCAATTGTTTATGTGTGTGCATGCTTATCTATCATGAGTAGCTAAATTATCATTGTGTTTGCTTAGATCTATAAAACCTAGTTGTTGATTATTGTTAGGTTGTCTCTTGTTTTAATTGGTAGACGCTAGAGTTAGGAAATTAGCTTCTTCTTTAATTTTTGCGAGCTTGAACGTCCTAAATAGCGCAAAGCTTGAGAGTGCACTTGATCCATCATTGTGTTTATTGCGTGAGTTATAGATTTAGGATAGTAGAGTATTCGGGGGAGATAATACGGTACTTGGCGATCCCATATAGTCTAGAGGAGAGTTACAATTCATAGAACTAGGGAATTAGGCACCCCCTATGACTAACACGGAATACAACGCACCAATTAGAATGAGGATGTGACAATTCAACTGACTAGTAAGAGATAACTAGGGAGTAAAAAAATCTAAGTAAACACGCTTTTAATTATCATAAGAACACACCAATCAATCCATATCCTATTTTCCTTTTCATTAGTTTTTAGTTTAAATTAGTAAGTAGTTAACATTGGTAGAAGTACCACCCCCCACTCCTAAACCCTGAGATTTTACTTGTTTTACAAAAAAAAATAAAAAGCTAAAAAGAATCACCCTCAACCTCACCTTCTCGTCATACAATTCTACTAGAATCTCTATTTCCCTAGAGAACGATCAACCCCCTGAGCTTACCCATACTCAACTGCAATGATTACGTACACTGCCTAGTGCGTTGTAAAGCTTGCTCATTGATAAGGAAATCTTTCGACCCCGAACCACGCATCAAGTTTTTGGCGCCGATGCCGGGGAATAGAATAGCTAGTTAGTTTCATATCTCGATTAGGACTACTCGCTTGATTCCTATCAAGTGAGCTTTTTTCTTTTTTTTTCTTAGCTTTCTTTTAGTCTATCCCTTTTTTTGTGTTTTTGTTCGTAGCCTTGTCACTTTCCATCATTGTAGGTGATAATCCACCCAACAACAATCCATCACCGCATCAACCACTACTACTACCCAATCAACCACCACTCGACCCGCCAAGAGGCCGTACTCTTGGTGCATACTCTAGACCGAGCCATCATGGCTATAGCTCAAACTACGGCCCTGCGATTTGACAACATCCAGTTGGTGCAAAACGAATGTGTATTCCATGCACTTTGTTCTGAAGATCCTAATCAGCATATAAAGGATTTCCTTAAAATTTTTGACTCCATTTACCTTGATGCTACCACTCAGGAGACCACACAATTGCGTCTCTTCCAATTCTCTCTACAGGACCAAGCTAGTAATTGGCTTGAGCAACTTCCCGCATGATCCATCTCAAGTTGGGATGATCTCACCACCCGTTTCCTCACCCAATTTTTACTACTAAGGAGAACCACCAAGATTAGGAATGATATCTTGATGTTCCAACAACATCAAGGTGAAACTCTTTATGAGGCGTGGACTCGATTCAAGTAATTACTCCACAAAGTCCCTCACCATGGCATTGATCTTTGGCTCCAAGTCCCAATTTTCTATGATCATGTCAATTTCCTCACAAAGAGATCCATTGACCAAGCGGCCGGTGGTAAGCTTAGTGAATTAACCGTTGAAGAATCATGGGGTACTATAGAGGACCTTTCCCTCTATGACAACGAACGTTGGAATGACCCCTGTGAGTTACCCAAAACCATAAACGCAATATCCTTGCCTTCAAATGACTCACAACCTTACAATCGTAGGATGCTCGAACTTGAAGATCAAGTCAAATTCCTAATGAGTTCCTACGAAGATCCGAAACCTTCACGCCAAGTGAACAAAGTCTCTTCCTTGTGTGAGTTATGTAGTAGTCCCCATGACACTTGTAGTTGTACGAGACTCTCTGAATAAGCTTCCGTGAACTACGCATCTTCACGCACCAATGGAGTGGGAGGAAGATTCCTGATAACCTCCAGGCCTAGGACTTACAATGAAGCCCGAGAGGCATAGAAGGGAGAACCCGACTATAATTGGAGTCAAACTAAAGAATTCACTTCTAACGACTCCCCATGGCCCCAACATTACGATTCAAGCCCTCATAGTCCTAGTCAACGTAACTTGGAAGGGATGATGTGAAATTTCGCAACATCTCAAGAAGCACAAATAGCCAAGCTTTCGGATCATTTCGATCAACAACAAGCCGAGATGGATAAGAAGATAGATAACCTCTTGAAAGCCATTAACAATCATGTTGATAATATGGCAACTAAGATGGTTAATGCCATCTCGACTTACTCCTCCGAAAAAGCTCCCATTGTAAAGATTAAGGACCCGAGCAAGTTCTTCGCTCACTCTCAATTAGACAATGAAAATAGGGACCCGTCTTCATAAAAGCAAGTTCACTTTGTCATTGCCATCACCCTAGTGAGACCAAATAGGAATGTTGGATATTGGATTTCACAAACACATCAAACCATTAACACAAGTGGGCGCATAAGTGGAATTCTAGAGAGAGAAAGTTAGAGGTTTAGGGAACTTAGTGAGAGAAAGTGAAAGATATTATTATGAGCTCCAACTCTCTACCTTGGGAGGTAGAGAGTATTTATAGTCTTACATAAATCGCCACACAACGGGCTGTGGATCAGGCATACAGTGGGTAAAGACCCGTCCGTCCTCCACGGTGTTACCTAACTAAATACTACTAACCTAAATATAACTTCGACTACGAGCATTCTAACGATTACATATACTTGAGGTGACCGACTCTTTAATACCGGAATTTCTAATTCCTAACAATCTCCCCTAAGGGAGGTCACCTCAAACATATACTAAAATGACATTGAATACAATCGGATATTACATTAACAATTGATCTTGCATTCTTGATGTAGTACTTTGCTCAAGCTTCGTAGTCATTGATTTCATTCATTGCATGTTTGGTTAATCCAAGTGGAGGTCTTTTACTGATCCACGTGATAATAATGTTGAGCCGACTTTTGAGATCATCAGCTAATAGAAAATCTCTCATACATCCATTGTAGTGTTGGTATTATGTGATGTTGTGACATTCGGACCGACATGCTCACATTCGGGATCATGATATATTCTCATCAGAGTAGCGGAAGCTTTCGTTGATTCATGATATTGGCGGCGTAGCGAAGCATGGAGTGAAAATATTAGAGTCATTGATGCACTAATCATGATTTCTTTTGAGATGAATGTGTTAGTTGAGCATGCGGCTATGGATTGACCGCTTCATTACGATCGGTACGCAAGCGTCGGGTGTACTGCATAAGGCAGTTAGCAATAAAGCGCACGAAAGTGTCTTTGATCACTTTCGATGAATTGAGGTACACGCCCACGGTTCCCGTTGATCAAGACAAGTACGCTCTGTGATCGGTATAATTCGAAGAATTTCCTTGACGGTTTCGCGGTGCTCTAGCTGTTCTCAAACCGAACGTCTCAAAGACAACACGAGTGAGTGAACCAGCGAATTTACGTCCATTGATGAAAAGAGATTTGAAAAACAATCGTGTATTGCTCAATAGAAATTGTTTTGCAATATAACGAAGGTTTTAATGAAAATCAATTATCAATCATAAAACACCTTTTGATTTGAAAAATTAGTACACGGTCGACATGCTAATGAAAAGAGTTTTAAAGCACAAAGACCGGTTTTTCAAAGGTATCCGTCAATCCATAACTTTGAACCGGATTGATTCAAAAGATTGAATCGCCCCATTGTTTCATTCGGTTGTCACATGGTTGATCTATATAATAGATCTCACATGCCACCTACCAGAAGCTTGTTAGATGTTGGCTCCAGAAGGCTTTCCATCTTCACAGTGAATATGTAAACACATCACTTTCGGATGTTACGCAATACCACAAGGATTATGCGTAGGACTCAAGATATAATCTCTCTTTCCACATTGTGTGAAACAGAGAGTCTTCATTGAAAGTGTCCTAATGAGATTTATTGATGATCTCGTGGCTCTAGACTCAATTTGTGCATATTTGGATCCTATATGGGAGACTAGGGAGAGGGTCTCCTCCTTCAATATCAACAATCTCTAAGAGAAAGTCGATAGATAATGTCGGTTCCCGTGAGAATGAAACAAGTCCTTTTAAGAGGAACTTGAGTGGTTTGGGAAGTTGAAGTGCAAGGCGTCCTGGGTCCATGACGTCTTGTCTTCAATACCGATGTTACCATCAAGAGCATATGAATTGAACCGGTTTACGCCCTAAGGTTGAATAATAGGAGGGCTATTTGTTTTCACCCTTTTCTCATTCAATTCTTTTTCATTCTTCAACCCCTTCGATGCTTACCTAGACTTCATAGCAAGAACCTTGTTGGGTTTATTCGATACTAGCTCGAGTCTTAGTCCGCACTTTTCCCATATCTCATTTTTCTCCTTTTATCATCATACCTAAGAACTCTACACTAACTAGTGGATAGTCCTGGTAGATCCTCCAGTTGGCGGATCATGGGAAAACATACCTAACCTTATCGTCCTTATATCACCATACATAATGGAAAGTTGGTCGGTCTTTTGGTATTGTTCATCTGCCATAGGAACCAATTGAAAACCATTTGAAAATCAATCCAGATACTTATGATATTTTATCAAAGCATTTTGTACCTGAATTGTTTTTGATATTTTTAGAAGAAGAACTCCCCTCAACATGTGAATCAAGTATTTGAAATAGTTTTCCACACGGAGGCAAGAGAAAGAATTAACTTCTTTGATTACCATTTTCTAAAGAATATCAACATCACTTCCCTAATCAAATCAAGTAGATAAAGCATTTTGGGAAGGATGAGGTTTTCATGATTTTGCTCCCCCTCAATATGTGCTTCGAGATTTGAAAAGAGTTTTGCACATACTAGAGGGAACCTGCACATTGAGATAAGTGATCACGTTTCAAATCATTGTGGTTTAAGATAGATGCTCCCCTCAACATGTGCATGGAAAATTTGAAATCGTTTGTCACTTACGGGAGGCAAACATGCTAATCACTTAAGAAACCATTTATCGAATTATCGGTTTAAATCCTATTTAAATCACAACTACTCCCCCGATCACAATTATCAAAACATTTGAGATTTGTGATCTCTGTAGATTTAAATTGATTTTGAAAGCTTTTAAGGAGAATTGTGACTTGATTATGAAAGCGTTTTAACCGATAAGGATCGATGTTGAGATTTTAATCTCCATTGGTTAAACATGCATGATTATCTTTTGAAAACAATTGAATGCCAAATAACTTTTAATTTAATTGAAATCATTCTCCCCTCAATCAATGACATAGGTTGTTGATTGAGAGATTGATATTTTGACAAATAAGTCCGGATGATTATCAAAAATAGAGACTGAGTTATTTTTCAAAGCAGTTAGTTTTCAACAGATAAATGTTTAAAGAATCAGAGCATGGAATTTTGAAAACATGATAAAGTATGGCTCTTCTTTCCTTGAAAAGCGGGTTATCACCAAATGACAATAAACCATTGTTTCTCTTTCTCCAAAAAATATTTTTTTTTGATTTTTTGAATTTTTTTGAATTTCGAACAACATCTAAAGTCCGTGTCATTCTTTGAATGACAAAGACAAAGACCGTAGATATTGTCGAACCGAGAAAAACGCATGACAAAATGACAATATTTTTGAAGATTTTTTGAATTTTTCATTTTTATGGATTTTGAAATTTTATAATTTTCTATTTGATTTTTTTGAGAGTTTTATAGTTTTGTATTTTGTTTTTCGAATAAGTATTTACAAGAGATAGATGAAGGAAACCTTTACCTCGTCTTCTCTCAAGACGTTTGAGTGTATCTGGTTGAAGGCTTTTCAAGCCAAGTCGAGGAAGAATAAACTCAAAACGTTCTCTGGGAAGAGCTTTGGTGAAGATGTCTGCTAACTGGTATTCTGACTTTACAAAATAGAGTTCCACCACACCTTTTCCACTTGCTCCCTGATGAAATGATGTCGGATGTCAATGTGCTTTGCTCTTGAGTGTTGAACGTTGTTGCATGAGAGAGCAATAGCACTTTTATTATCACAAGAGGGATTATGTTGAATTCAAAGCCATAGTCAGATAATTGGGATCTCATCCAAAGATTTGAGCACAACAAGATGACATGGCTATGTATTCAGCCTTTGTTGAGGAAATAGAAGTACTCATTTGCTTCTTTGAAGACCAGCTCACAAGCTTATCACCCAAAACCGAGCACCTCCCCGATGTACTTCAACGTGTATCTTGACATCCTGCATGATCGATGCTCTGCATAGGTTAGTGACATACCGGCGTCCTTCGGGTACCAAAGACCCATATTGATGGTTCCTTGGAGATACCGAAGACACGTTAACCGCTTCAAGGTGCTTTTTAGTAGGCTTAGCCTAATATCTAGCACACATGCACACGGCCGAACAAGATGTCCTGGTCTAGCAGTGTGAGGTACATCGGGATCCAATCATGCTACGATATTTTGTTTGGTCTACCATGATCCCTAAGTGGTCCTCATCAAGTTTAGTACGTTCAATCATGGGAGTGTCAACGGTGTCACTTGATACAAATCCAAATTTCTTTAAAATCTCATTTGCATATTTAGATTGATTTATGAAATGCCTCCTGACTTTGTGAAATTTGTAATCCCAAGAAAATGACATTTGTCCCATCATCGACATTTGAAATTTGGAACCCATTTCTTTGAAAACGATCACATTCATGGGGTCGGTCCGAGGCAAAGATAATATCATCAACATATATTTGAGCGAATTAAATGTTTGCCTCGACTTTCGGTGAACAATGTTGGATCAATCGCTCCTTTGCTTTGAATCCGATAGAAGAAACATTGATAGCGTATCATACCATGCCCTTGGAGCTTGCTTTAAACCGTAAAGTGCCTTCTTGACGATAAACGCGAGTAGGATGCTCTGGATTCACAAAGCCCGGGTTCGGGCGGCGTAGACAACTTCTTTAAGATCTCCGTTCAGAAATGCCGTCTTTACATCCATCTGATAGACTACCATGTTCTTACTTGCAGCATTAGCTAAGAATATTCTGATTGCCTCGATTCGATCCACTGGAGCAAATGATTCTTCAAAGTCTATACCCTCCTCTTGACGGTATCCTTTAGCAACTAATCGAGCCTTGTTCTTTAACACATCACCATGCTCATCAAGTTTCACTTTGAAGATCCACTTTAGAGCAATGATCATAGCATAATCTGAGCGGTACTAATTCCCATATATCTAGTTGATCAAACTCATGAATTTCTTCTTGCATGGCATTGAACCAGCCATTCATCATGGTTTTAACATCTTTTTGGTTCGATCTTAGAGAGTACGGAGTTGAAGAAGCACCATAAGGCATCATTGCAAGTTGTTTCGTGTGGATACGATGAGAGGATTTCAATGATGTTGTCCAATGGATGATCGTGAGTCCATTTTGAGGTGTTCATGTGGCGCTGGTTGAGGGACTAAAGTAGTGCGTGCAGTCGATGTCTCACGAAGATGGTTCGATGAAGATTCGAGAGCAAATACATTTTCAAATGGAGCATCTTCTGAAGTAGCAAAGGGATTAACTTCATTCATTGATACCGCACATAGTTCCATGATGTACCAAGTTTGATGATTTGTTGATGAGACAGAGTGATCGTGATAGGCGCTTCTTGACTTAATGATATTGAGATTGAAGGATTGACGTCATTCACGGGAATATGAGCACCTAAGTAGGAATTGTCAGATCATTAGCACTTGGCTCACAATGTTCATCAAACATGGGATCAAACAATTTCTTTAAATCATCTTCAGATGGAGGTACATATGGAGTTTCAGAAGAAGAATTTGGTATAAGGGATGAACCAATGGGACTGTTTTGAAGTGCGGTCTCCGAACTGGAGTGTCCAGAGCCATAGGACCAATCGCATAGAAACTCTCTCGACTATCTTTATCAACCCATATGTAGACAATTTGAAGTGACCAATCGATAAAGAAACTCGATATACCAAACTTGAGCGAAGAAGAATTCCATGCATTTGCATCTTAAGCTCGACTTTGTGAATTTTAACTTCAATCTCAAATAAGTGATAATTGATTAACTCGACACAGCGTGTCAAATGCTAACACGTGAATAGGCATAACCGGATGTATACGTCGATCCACTGAATGAACCGAACAAATGATTTCGACATTAATGCATTCTTCCTAAAGGTATACATGTAGAGACTGATCAGGAAGATTCACCACAAATGTCTTCGAGCGAATGAGGTAGTCATTTTCCTTAATGTTCATGTGGTTGATTTATAGCGTGCACAATAGAGGAACAATAATCCGTAAAGAGTTGGCAAAGGAATACCAAAGAGCGGATCATTATTCAATAATGCAACTTACAATATCATGATAGTCATTATGAACCTTTGTGAAATAACTGGAGATAAGGTTTCTTGAGAATTCCAAGAAGTACTTCTTAGATGGTGAACTAGTTGAGTCAATAGAAACTAGAGCATGAGCTTAAGCTTCGGATGATCAACATTCTTCGGAGGTTAAAAGTACTCATCAAACATATCTTTGAAAAACAATGAATCCCAAACATTGATTCCCAATTATCCATAGTAAGTGAAGCATTAGGCGTTGGAGGAGAGTCATCAAAAATCAAAACAATGAATCCCAGTTATCCTTAGTATATTCACTCTTCATCAAAAGAATATACACTCATTATCATCAAAAATTAAGTCGTATAACCATTATTCAAGCATCCATCATCATGAAGTATATTCACTCTTCTCCCCCTCAAAATTGCATCCGAAGTTGCCATTTTTGATTTAACAAAAGAATAAGAGAATACACCAATGAACGTAGATCCACTTGATGACTGAATGGGCGTGGAAAAACATGAAGCTTGTTGATGAAGAATGTAGATGAGTATGGCCATTCATGAGAGAATTTCTCTTTAGGTGAAGATAAAGCGCAAGCTGAGAAATACACTTTTCTTTTCATTGAGGAACGGGGCCTGAAGTGTTATCTGCAGACACCATAATGATGAAGAACGAGGCCCGAACTGATGTGAACAGACGTCATTGTTTAGAGCCCGATCATATATGTTTAGAGCCCGAATCCAAATACCAAGGGGCGATTTGTGACCGACCTTTGGACACATGCACGAAGATAGAGAATTGGAAACATTGGATCCCCACGCTCATGGGTTCCTTTTGGTTGCACAGCAATCTTTGAATCAGCAGAAACCCTAGATGCAATGGCATTATCCCTAGGAGTTGAACTAGTAGAAGCATTAGACTTAGTCGAGGAACATTTTGTGCTTAATGGGATTATTCTACCAGTTGGCTTCCAAACCTTAACGGGCACTACTCTAGGCATAGTGGATCTAGTTAAGGGGCAAGGTTTGCCATTCGTGAATATTCGACTGTTGGCTTCCATGAAATCCTACATTGGTAAAAACCTTCCTGTAGGTTTCGGTGATTGCTTAACTGCTTTTAAGCTCTCCAAACTTTCTTAATCGGGTTATGAATCTTAGACCTCGAAATAACACATCACATTTATCATGATTACCAGAAATTAAACATTTTTTGCATGTTTTGCAGACACAAGATAAGGCCTCGAATTAATTTTAGTAAGCTTGGAGCTAATACTAGAACTAACACGATTCTTTTGTTCAAATCAAACTTCTTGTCCCTATGGTGTTCTTTCACTTCCTTATCATGATCACTTTTAGTTTGCGTAATCCTATCCTTCTTTACATAGCTTCTAGGTTTTGACCCGCTAACTTTAGTGTCAATCTTAACATCTGTAGAAGTAACGATGGGAACATTACATGGCTTCACTACTTTCTGCATTCCTGGTCTAGAAGTTGGATTGAAATTCTAGGAGGCACATTAGTGTTTCCTTTCTTAAGAACAAGGCATAGAACGGACGCTTGGCACTAGGCATAGAACAAGGCATCACAGCTTTGCCTTTGCACCTAAGGTTAAGGATTTGGGACATGTGGCAATTACACATTCTAGCAACTCTTGAGATCGCTTTGGCCCGAGGCAAGCAAACCTAACTTCACTATCAAGAGGTTTGTTAATGAAATCCTCTTCGACAATCTCACGGAGACATTCTAGACTATCCCGGTGAGCAATGATTCATGAAAAGCATGTTCATTATTCCTAAGATGAGGAAATATATTTAATCATCACAAGTGTATTTGCATCTAAGGGTGACTTTGAGACAACATTCTTATTGAAAGCAAGTGGCAGTTTCCCATTTCCCCGACTTTCTCGATTCTCAATTTCCTCTTGTAAAGACGTTATTTTTTCGTTGTTTTGGTCACGGGTGACTTTCATTGAATCATATAACTCTTTAAAGTGTCGCTTAACTTTTTCATTTTCTTTCGAGAAAACTCTCGTTTTCCTTTTGTAATGCATTGACTAAGTTTTGAAGATGAAAAGTTTGAGAGTACTGAGAATCTAAAGGAGGAGGCATTTGGGATCCAAATATTCCTTCTTTTCACCTTTCTGTTGTGAGACTTGGGTTCTCAATCTTCTGATCGTGTTACAATGAGCTCGAATCTGTTCATCACGTTTGCTAATTTCAAAATCATCAAATTGGAGCATCCAAGGATGTCTTGATATTTGAGGTTTTAACATTTTCTTTAGATGTTGATATTTTAATTGCAAAGCAAGATGCTCAACTTCCAATTAGAAAACTATGTTTCACCAAATTATCATGATCATCCTGTTCAATTTTCTCATGCAATTTAGAATTAGTTTTTCCAAGCTCAATGACACGATCATTGGAGACTTTCAGAGCAACAGATAATTCATGAAATTGAGAAGCATTAATGGAACATTCAGAAAGTGTAAAACACATCTATAGCAATACATTCAGAAATAAGATTCTCATTCAAGGTATGCAAGTTCTTCCTCTCAATCTCATTATATTTTAATTCTCGCCCATAGTCACTAACCTCAACTATCATTGCATCAAATTCCTTTTCCATTTCTTTAATATCTGATTTTATCCCCTTTATAAGACTCTCAAAATGATCTTTTAGTTGTTTAAAGAAAGGCATGACCTCGGTTAGATAGCATTCTTTTGTTTGCTCAAAACCCCTTTCCCTTCAGTTATCCCCAGTGTGATCCTTTTCTTACAAGTTTTCTCAAAATCGACAAATAGTTGAAGAATAACATATTGATGAAGGTCTTGCTTTTAGTGGCAATAGCTCTAGGAACTAAATGCATTGGTGTATTTGGAGGATACACAGTCGCTTTAGGAATTTCCTACAAGGGGGATTCTTTTCAACAAGATTTTCAGCTTTTTGCAAGTCCATATCCTTTTCCGAACACTTGTTCGTGGGTCAATAGTCGAGGCTTAAACATGTTTAAGGATATCCAATTTTCCTTAGTGAAATCATGGGGTTTTATCGTTATCTTGTTCTTTTTACACTCAGGATCTTCTAGCTTCTTATTCATTTTCTCCCTAGTGACTTCATCTGATTTCTTATCTTCCTCAGGCACTCAAAGCAACTAGGTTTCTCTCAGTTAGGCTTAGGATCTCATTACCATCATACAGTACCTTATGAGCTTCTAGCCTTTTACAAGCCTCGGTTTGGTTCATCAACTAAGGGAACACTATGTTTGTCACTTAGAACTCTATGCTTAGTGATCATGTGAGCAATTTGAATGGTGTTTCCTTGTACGTACAACTTATTTTCAAGCTTGTTTTTCAAAGTTTTAGATTAGAAAAATCATTCAAAAGTTTTGATTCCTTAGCACTAAATTCTTGCTTAAGCATTTTAACATTTTCTTGAAGTTCTTGTTTTTGCTTAGCAGTTTTAGAAAGCTTTTCTTGTAAGGAGTTTAACTCTTGTTTTAATACTTCTTCTCTAAACCTACTTTTTCTAATAGTTGTACGATTTGGACATCCATTTACTGCTCACGGGTGGTCAACTCAAACTTAGCACGCTGTTCATAAATAGCAACTTGATCCTTATATGTTAAGCTCAGTAAATGGAATCATCAAAATGCGCATACTCATGCAGTTCATAATCATCATTTTTTGTAGAAGATGCACAAATAGGTACAGCAGAAACTTCCATGCAACTTACCTCAGCATTGACATGCACAGGCCGTGATGACGGGTATCTCTATCTTGGGTACATCCGAAGCTTCCATGGAGCGTTCCTTTGCATTAACTTGCACAAAGTTGTGTCCGTGCACCTCTCTCTTGTGAATTTGAGCACGAAGATTCCATTTTTCCATTATCCGACTCATCATTTTTGTTGTCACCGACATTCCGTGATTCAACAACACCCGATTCTTCACATTACCCCAACTTATCACAACATATCTTTCACCTACCCCACACCTCATTCACGCTTCATTCTTTTGTGAAGATTCTTCAATGTACTTTTTCACATTATCCATGAGTTGGATAAATGTCACAATGAATTCCTGAATTTCCATTCCAGATGTTTTTGAAGGAAATTCCAGTAAGTGTTGATCGAATCTCACTGAATATTCCCACCTGATGAATATGGTGAAATTGTTTGTAGATTACTTGAAGAGCTGCACTGGAACCATCCTTTGAAACCTTTATTGGTAAGTTGTGCTTTAAGTGTTCTAAGTTCAACAGAAAAGCTTGTCAATGTAGGTAAGTCCCGCGAAAAGAGCACTACATGTTCGATCCCCATGGCATGGATACAAATAATGAGTTTATTGAAAGGAGATATGGCTCAATGCCGCATCTGGCCTATGTGCATTCTCATTTGCTCTGAACATGAAGATCTCACATCCTCATTGTTTAATTCAAACATCTTTAATCGCTCAGGGTAGCATACTTTATCATTGTTGTCCACAGCATCATACAATTTAAGCACTTCCGAAATCATCGGGTCAAGAGAGTAAGACATGATGTGGTAGAATGCACAAGATTTTACAAGTCTATGATTTAAACCGAGAAATAGAATCTTTCGCGGGATTTTACTAAAATCAAGACCAAACCGCTAAGCAATGACCAATGGAATGTGTTAAGATGACTGATGGATTGACACAATGATAGACAATTGTGTGTTAGGACTTATGATTGTTTGTGGGATAAGCAGAGATGTTGTTTGGTTGTGATTTGATTCTGCATGACGATTTTCCCGAGAAATTTAGGCTCTAAAACATAAAACCTCAATAACTTTGTTCAGAGCGGATTTAGCCCTCGAAGTTTATCCGAATTAACTTTAGTTTATCCGCGTGACATTCTCCTCGTTCTCACGGTCGCTTTGATGGGTAGAACGCTGAAAACGGAGTTACGGATCAAAAGTTATAGCCGCTTGAAGTTTTGTCGGGAAAAGTCAACAAGTCGCTAAGAATTCTTGAACCAAGTCGCTAAGACCAAGTCGCTAAGTAGCAACTCGCTAAATCACCAAATCGCTAAGCACCAAGTCGCTACACAAATAAGTCGCTAAAGAGCAACTCGCTAAGGTCCAAGTCGCTAAGAATACTAAGTCGCTAACAAAAATTTTGGCGCAATTCGCTACTCAAGTCGCTAAAAACCAAGTCGCTAAAGAGCAACTCGCTACAGACCAAGTCGCTACCACCTAGTCGCTACCCGTAGTGGAGAGTCCACTACTTGTACTGTTAATCGCTAGGTCTAAGTCGCTAGCTCCAAAACCGTAACTCGCTACAAAATTGTGAAGCAAGTCGCTAAGAAAATAACCGTGAGCCAAGTCGCTAACTTGAAAAACTTCCAAAAACACACTTTTCAATCCAAAAACAACCCAACCACGATGATTCAAGCCTTCCAAATCAAAACCTAAACACTTGTGCTGATCCTAAACACAAAAGTACAATCAAAATCCAAACTTTAACACAAGAAATCAACCAAATGATGCAAAAACCACTAAACTTTTTCAAACTCAAAACCACCTAAAAACCACTAGAAATCCAAAGATGTGCAAGATATGATCTAACCATGGCTCTTGATACCAATTGTTGGATATTGATTTCACATACACATCAAACCATTAACACAAGTGGGCATATAAGTGGAATTCTAGAGAGAGAAAGTTAGAGGTTTAGGGAACTTAGTGAGAGAAAGTGAAAGATATTATTATGAGCTCCAACTCTCTACCTTGGGAGGTAGAGAGTATTTATAGTCTTACATAAATCGCCACACAACGGGCTGGATCAGCATACAAGGTAAAGACCCGTCTGGCCTCCACGGTGTTACCTAACTAAATACTATTAACCTAAATATAACTACGACTACGAGCATTCTAACGATTACATATACTTGAGGTGACCGACTCTTTAATAATGGAATTTCTACCTCCAATAAGCGATATTGATGAAGCTTAACCACGAGATCTGCTTGGTGCTGTAAGTAGAGATTTAAGGATGAACAACTAAAGAAGTGTATAAAGTGAAAGTACAAAATACCAGCCTCTATGGAAGAGGAACTTTCATACCACCCACACCTAAAGTAATGCCAATTCTATTCCCTTTGCTAATGAGATCCCCACATCAACACCATTGGAAATCCTAGAAATCTCTACATACCGTGTTGTATAGGCACTTATTCAAGGTAAAAGCCTGTCGGTTTGCAAGTCCTCAATAAACATCATGACTAGCACATACTATAATTGGGTGATGAAAAGACCTATCCCAAGTAGGCAAGATCCCGATGATCCTAGAATAGTGGTCTTACGTAGATTTAAGGGATTGCCCATTTATGTAGGAAGCTCACATACATAACGGATTTGTAATTGTGGAAGATATTAGTACTATAGATCCTAGCTTGTCCCATGTGTTCTAGGAAATCCATTCAGATAGCCCGAATGACTTATTACCTCATTAGATAATTAGATTCAAGGATGAGACCAATGAAATTTCCTACCAAAATGGCATTCAAGATTGAGAAAGTCTCACACTATCCATAACAGGTGAAGTTAATTACCGGTCTACTTTAGGAATGAGGAGGATAAAAGGAAAGGAGTAAATTATGTGATGAGTAAGATATTCGGATTCTATAAAGAATGCGTGAAGAAATCTGAATATAGAACCAAATGGGGGCATGATGATTTCTAGAGAGATGCACACAATCGGACATAGCTATGTGCTATGGAAAAATACCAATAGAAATCATCATGAGTACAGATGATGGTAATGAAGTCATGTAGGGCATGTACAGTGCCTATACAAGACCAAACAAAAAGAAGAGCTGTTTTCTTCGTGAGGCAAACCCATGCTTAATTGTTTGCATGTTTGTTTTTCATTTTTTATGTGTTTATATATCTTTTTATTGTTGCTTAATTCTACAATGTTTGTGAAAATATTTTATTTGTTTTTAACCTCATCTTTAATTGCATATAAAGGTATTTTATAAAAAGATAAGTGTGGGAAGATCATCACATATGTTTTATAGAACTTGCATGAACATGAGATTAACAATAATTGAAATTGTATATATTTGTGTCAAGTTAGAGTCAAATGCTTTGTATTGAGTCATAATGGATGTTTTTCGTTAAACTTCATGTGTCTTAAAGAATTATTTTTCCGCACTTTTTGAAAAACGCTTTTAGACCCTTTCTCGTCGTAACAACTAGACGTATGCCGGGACTAAAGCCCGACGGTAGGACTAAAGTTCTAATGGCCGTTCAAATGTATAAACAGATTAAATGTTTCATTTTCTGTCTAATTTGTAATTTTCGGAATTTTCAATTCTTAATTTTCCAAAAATCTGCAAACATCCATTTCACAAGAATTATATCTTACTTGCTTTCTTGTATAATTTTGTTTTTATATATATAGTTTATGTGGAAAACTAGAAGGGGTTGAATAGTTTTGCCGATTTTAAGTTAGTTTCAAAAACTTTAGATTCGTTAATATGTGAGATCTTATGGATGTAGAGAGAAAGTATAGATCTAAAGATAAAGCAAGTAAATAAAGTAAAGCAAAGGGATGTGACACAAATGATGTATGTAGTTCGCTACAAGGACACCTTCCTTACTCCACCCCCGAACACCTACTCGAGAGTTCAAGCACTATGTCAACAAACTCCTTCACTTGGCAGAAGCCTTTACAACGCTTGCTTACACCTTTTTCCTATACAAAGCTAGACACTGAGTCCGCATCATCAAGTGGACCAAACCAACACTTTAATTGTTACACAACAAATATGTGAAATATCAAATACAAGATCTTCGCTACTTAAATATTGCGGAGTGACAAATCAATCAAGGACCCCTTACTTAGATGACTTGTATAATGCCGTGATCTCTCTTAGAGAAGGACCTATATGAGAATCACAATAGAAAGAAATAAGAACAACTCTCTAGATCAAGTTATCTATATGTTAGAAGAGAATGAGAGTGTTTGAGAGACTTAGTAAAGAGGGGTAGTTAGAATGAAGAAATGGCTCTCTATAGCCAATTTCTGTCATCAGCTTCGATCCCACGGATCCTCCTACACCAGTAACCTAGGGATCCGTGGACGCCTTCTTGCCCATGGGTCATGGGTTGGGTTGGTCCATGGTTTTTCCTTAGATTCAATGTGTATCTAATGAATACATTAATATCTTTATCAATAGGTATGGGTTATGGGTTATGGATATGAACCATGGGTTATGGTTTTTACTAGGGGTGAGAAACCTAAAACCAAACCAACCAAAAATCTAAAAACCAACCTAAAATGACCCAAAGTGAAACCGATGGTTCCAGCTTTACTTTTTTGCCAGAAACTGAAAATGTCACCCGGTTTCTGGTTTTCGCCCAAAACCAAACCGCAAAAACCGAACCTAACCGAACCGTTTTACTATATAATAATATCTAATTAATATAATATGATTAATAATCAAACAACCAAATTATGTCACATTCATTTTTGAGTGGATTTATAATATATTTATTTATATAAAAAGTTTGTTATGTCGTGTTTCGGTGAATATATCAATGTTATTCTATACAATGATTATACTAATGCAGTATGTTCACTTCAGTATAATCACTATATGCTTTTAATTGTAGAATTATGCAATAAACATTATTAAGCTTAGATTAAAAAGTAAAGAAGAAATAACTAATTTTGTACTAAAAACAAGTTTGTTGGTATAATTTGACCATACCCAAATATTAACGGTTAAACCAAAGTTCAATCAAAACCGAGCAACAAACCGAAAAATCCCGAACCGCCAAAAACTGAACGTGTTTCGGGTTTTGGTTTCTTTTGTAAAACCAAATATTGTGGTTCGGTTTCGCTTAGCCAAAACCCACCAAACCGAACCGCACACCCCTGTTTTACCCATCCAATAAACTATTACAAAAAATGATTAATTACAACATTTTTGTATTTAAATGGCTATATGTAAATGCTTTATAAAAATAACATGTATCCTTATATTATACTTAAGATAACATTATATTTGTTATCAACAAAACACAAAGAGATCGCAAATATTAATAAACGTTTTTACGGTTTATTTGTAACATCCCCCTTTTGTTGATGAAAACAACATATTGTTATTAGAGAAAACGGAAGAATAGATGTATGTTTTGAAGTTTTACTTTTCTCCCTTTTGTCGAAACAAGTTAACCTTGAAGAAATAAAAGTGTGGAAAAATTAGTCCACGTGAATGCTACCCCTTTGCGGTAGCTCCCCCTAGTTTGGGGAAGGTCAAGTGAAAAAAAAAATCCTACAAAGAGAAAGGTTAGTAACATGCTTAAATACTTGCATTGATTTTGAATCAAGATTGGGAGCCAAGGTATGTAAACAAGGCCTTGTAATAAAACAACAAAGTGGTATTTATGCCAACTACAAGCAAGTAAAAATAAGAACAAGACTTGTTCTTGAAAATGACTTCAAAAGAAAAAGTACTAAAAATAGAATATAGTATGATTCCTTCCATGCTTGCATAAGGTTATGGAGGGTTTGGATGAGTAAAATGGTATTAACGATCAATGAGAGGTTGAGTATGAATCGCATTTCTTCCTAACTTCTTGGCAATTTCTAGTGGATTGGCAATGTTCACAATGTAAGTGATGTGGGTAATGAGTATGGAAATCTTTCGGGTTGTTTTGATTTGTGAGTTGCGGAAGCGTGTGGAAAAATAGGAAAATACGGATCAAAGTCCAGAATGATTAGAAGTGGTGGTGGAAAAGAACCTAGATGTTCTTGTAGTTTAATGGGAGCTAAAGGTGGTGATGTTTCAAGATCATTGAATATTGTGTTTGGAGAAGTTGGAGGTGTCAAAAGGCTATTTCTTTTTGCTTTGGTTGTGGAGATCTTGTTGGAGTCGTAAGGAGTTCCAAAAGAGTGATTTTAGGTGGTGAGTGATTTGATGATGAAGTTGGTGTACCTATTGGTGACGAAGGAGGTGCTATAATGGAAGCATCTGTGGTGAGTTAGTTGATGGTGATGAGGATATGATGATGGTTTTCCTAAACAACAAGATTGGATGTTAATCCATGCGGATATCCTAGAGTTCGATTTTGGTATTTTGGAAGGTGGAAGTACAAAGGTTTGGGTTTCATGATGATGATTGTTTGTACTAGGTGATTCATCTAAAGAGTTTGTGGATGACATGGTGTAGTTTGTTTGTGAAGATGAGATGGATTATGCAAGCATTTTGGGAGTTCTATATATAGAAAACAAAGCATTGTAATGAATGCTTGACCCAAAATGTGGATTAAAATCTAATGATTAGATATGAATTAAGGCATGTGATCATGAGAACACAAGCATTAAAGAGCATACTCCAAAAAATAAAACAAATGTGGATTTTTCATCCAAAGTGAGAAAAGTAGAAGTTAAAAACAGCCGCCTACTTTGGATCCCACGGATCCTTCCCTTGAGGGATCCAAAGCATGAAGGCTGGGATCCGTGGGTCGGTTATTCAGGCAGCACAAAATTTTCCTTTGGAAACATTTTTGCCTAGTGTGTGCCTATATGCAAACTATTTGGAGCGGTTATCTCAACTCCTAAGAAGAAAAGAAAAATAAACTAGAAATGAAAAGTATACTAGTATGAGATAACCCAAAACACATAGTTAGTACTTTATATAATTTAGTGTTACAATGCTCTAATTCATTGTTGCTTAAATGAATGTACCGAAAACAACATATTAGTTATATGTTCCCTTTAGCATTCAAAAGATTGATGATGCAATGAACTCCTTTTATGTTGTATTAATAACAGGAAAGCGATTTGTCCTAGATGAGAATGTTTGAAATTGATAATGGAAGGAGTATCATCGTAAAGCATTTGAAATACAAACGCTTTATCCTTTTGAAACAAGGATGTGTATGTAACTCAGACTTATTTTGAGAAAATAAGAAAATTATAAGTGAAAAACTTATCTTGGGTTTTGGAAATTCCCGTATTGTTTGTGATTTGTGCGTGAATTAGAGATCCTGACTGAGAAAGAAGAAAGTGCTAGTACATACCTTGTGTGAGTCAAAAAGTAAGTTACTACATTTGTCCATGATACCAAGACCAAGACGGCGAGGTTGAATTGTTCCCGCTTCAACGTTCGGGTGAGGACGCGCGCCGTTGTTCGCTGATGCTACCATCTTGATAGAAATGTTCCGCTTTTGAACATTGTCTCTAAGAGTGATGACGTCCCTATATGCCAGCAGAAATGCAATACCTGATTCTTGCTTAAGTCGATGGCACCTTTTTTTGTACATAGAATGCGTTATGTCGCTTTGTATGAATATCGTAGTCAACTAACGCTTGTTTCATCCATAGTGCTTGTTGGTATGCTTTGCCGCTGAGACGTATTCGCTCGCTGTTGATATTGCTAGTGCCATTTGTTTCTATAAAACAAGATGTTAAACATCATCCATAAGTACACCTACTTGTACTTTTTCTATCAACGTAATCACCGTGATGGTCGCAATCTGCATATACAATTGTTTCTACTCGCAGTTCTTGGATACCATAATCCTAATTGTGTTGTACCCTTAGGATACCATAATCATTAGCACAAGCATATGCAAGAAGTATTCTTATAGACTCTAATCTAGCCACGGGGGCATAGGTCTCATCAAAGTCTATTCCTTCTTGGTTATACCCTGAAGCAACGAGTCTAGCCTTGTTCCTAGACACTACTCCGTTTGCATCTAATTTGTTTTATAAACCCATTTGGTTCCTATTATGGTTTGATTACTAGGTAGGACGTCCAAACATCATTAGAAACAAATTGATTTAATTCTTCTTGCATAGCCATTACCCAACTCTCATTTTTATGGCTTCTTGTGTATTCTTAGGTTCTATGGTTGAAACAAAACAAGCTACTTTGGTTTTGAACTTGAGACCTTAATGTTCTTTCGTTTAGCTTTCCTATGACCCTATCTACGGGGTGATCTTTGGACTCTTTAATGTTTATGACTTCATCATTTAAAGGTTCTTCTTCTTCATTTATCTTTTTCTTTATTACTATAGCTTCACTTTCTACAATCTCGTCACCGACAAGAGGTGGAGAGGGTTTGGGTGGACTTTCATCAAATTTTATATTTAATGACTTTTCTACCTTCATTGTTTTTTGTTTAATATGACGTAAGCTTTGCTATTTGGAGAGTAACCTAGAAAGATACCTTCGGTTGATTTAGGATCAAATTTTGTAAGGTAATCTTTAGTGTTAAGAATAAAACATTTGCTTCCAGACTCTAAAGTGATCTAACGTAGGCTTTTTGCCTCAGAGTAACTCATATGGAGTTTTACCTAAGATTGGTCTAATTAAGACTCGATTGAGTATGCGTAATGCTGAAGTATCAACGGCATTACACCAAAATTTTGAGGTATGGATTGTTCATTAAGCATGGTTCGACTCATTTCTTGTAGGGTTCTATTCTTTCTTTCTACTACCCCATTCGATTGTGGATGGAGCCGAAGTTGTGAGTAATACCATTAGCGTCACAAAAGGCTCCAAATTACACTTCTTTATCAATTCCTGTATCATCATCCACCCTAATACACTATAGGACTTCCTAGTTGTCTTTGGATCTTTTTGCTTAATATTTCAAACTAATTAAAGGTTTATGTTTTGTTCTTTAAGAATTTTGTCCATGTATACCTAGAATAATCATCCACTATGACCAAAGTGTAGTAGTTGCTTCCATAACTTTGGATAGCGGATGGACCAAATAAATCCATATGTAGTAATTCTAAACACTTTAGCTTTATTGTAGACATCCATGTTTTTAGCTTTACTGA